>OX336371.1:32992569-33503205 GCA_946902895.1 Fragum fragum
TCTAGGATCGAACTTTTCTCCGGCCCTATGGCAGCCGCGGCTCTAATTTTTGCATGCGCGTAGGGACTTTGAATGCCTACTTCTATGCCAAGTTTGAGCTCAATCGGTTCCATAGGGGCGAGGCTAGGTCCAAACCCACATCCGCAACTACAGCGAAATCAACCATTTTACCCCCAATTAGGATCGAATTTTTTCCGGCCCTATGGCAGCTGGGGCTCCGATTTTTTGCATGCGCGTAGGGACCTCAAATGGCTACCTCAGTACCAAATTTGAGCTCAATCGGAGCCAAAGAGGCGGAGCAAGGTCCAAACCTAACCTGCTTTTTGTGTATATGCATTTGACCCAATTCTAGGATCGAACTTTTCTCCGGCCCTATGGCAGCCGCGGCTCTAATTTTTTGCATGCGCGTAGGGACCTCAAATGGCTACCTCAGTACCAAATTTGAGCTCAATGGGGGCCAAAGAGGCGGAGCAAGGTCCAAACCCAAATCCGCAACTACAGCGAAATCCACCATTTTACCCCCAATTAGGATCGAACTTTTCTCCGGCCCTGTGGCAGCTTGGGCTCCGATTTTTTGCATGCGCGTAGGGACTTCGAATGGCTACCTCAGTACCAAGTTTGAGCTCAATCGGAGCCATATGGGCGGAGCAAGGTCCAAACCCAACCTGCTCTTTGTGTATATGCATTTGATCCTATTCCAGGATCGAACTTTTTCCGGCCCTATGGCAGCTGGGGCTCCGATTTTTTGCATGCCTGTAGGGACCTCAAATGGCTACCTCAGTACCAAGTTTGAGCTCAATCGGAGCCAAAGGGGCGGAGCAAGGCCCAAACCCAACCAGCTCTTTGTAAATATGCATTTGACCCATTTCTAGGATCGAACTTTTCTCCGGCCCTCTGGCAGCAGCGGCTCCAATTTTTTGCATGCGCGTAGGGACCTCGAATGCCAACCTCCATACCAAGTTTGAGCTCAATCGGTTCCATAGGGGCGGAGCTAGGTCCAAACCCAAAACCGCAACTTCAGCGAAATCCGCCATTTAACCCCCAATTAGGATCGAACTTTTTTCCGGCCCTATGGCAGCTGGGGCTCCAATTTTTTGCATGCCTGTAGGGATGTCAAATGGCTACCTCAGTACCAAGTTTGAGCTCAATCGGAGCCATAGGGGCGGAGCAAGGTCCAAACCCAACCTGCTCTTTGTGTATATGCATTTGACCAAATTCTAAGATCGAACTTTTCTCCGGCCCTATGGCAGCCGCGCCTCCAATTTTTTGCATGCGCGTAGGGACCTCGAATGCCTACCTCCATACCAAGTTTGAGCTCAATCAGTTCCATAGGGGCGGAGCTAGGTCCAAACCCAAATCCGCAACTACAGCGAAATCCGCCATTTTACCCCCAATTAGGATCGAACTTTTTTCCGGCCCTATGGCAGCTGGGGCTCCGAATTTTTGCATGCCTGTAGGGACCTCAAATGGCTACCTCAGTACCAAGTTTGAGCCCAATCGGAGCCATAGGGGCGGAGCAAGGTCCAAACCCAACCTGCCCTTGTGTAAATGCATTTGACCCAATTCCTGGATCTAACTTTTCTCCAGCCCTATGGCAGCCGCGGCTCCAATCTTTTGCATGCGCGTAGGGACTTGAATGCCTACCTTCATACCAAGTTTGAGCTAAATCTGTTCCATAGGGGCGGAGCTAGGTCCAAACCCAAATCCGCAACTACAGCGAAATCCGCCATTTTACCCCCCAATTAGGATAGAATTTTTTTCCGGCCATATGGCAGCTGGGGCTCCGATTTTTTGCATGCCTGTAGGGACCTCAAATGGCTACATCAGTACCAAGTTTGAGCTCAATCGGAGCCATAGGGGCGGAGCAAGGTCCAAACCCAACCTGCTCTTTGTGTATATGCATTTGACCCAATTCTAGGATCGAACTTTTCTCCGGCCCTATGGCAGCCGCGGCTCCATTTTTTTGCAAGCGCGTAGGGACCTCGAATGCCTACCTCCATACCAAGTTTGAGCTCAATCGAAGCCATAGGGGCGGAGCAAGGTCAAAACCCAACCTGATCTTTGTGTATATGCATTTGACCCAATTCTAGGATCGAAATCTTCTTCCGCCCTATGGCAGCCGCGGCTCCAATTTTTTGCATGCGCATAGGGACATCGAATGCATACCTCCATACCCAGTTTGCGCTCAATCGGTTCCATAGGGGCGGAGCTAGGTCCAAACCCAAATCCGCAACTACAGCGAAATCCGCCATTTTACCCCCAATTAGGATCGAATTTTTTTCCGGCCCTATGGCAGCTGGGGCTCCGATTTTTTGCATGCCTGTAGGGACCTCTAATGGCTACCTCAGTACTAAGTTTCAGCTCAATCGGAGCCATAGGGGCGAAGCAAGGTCCAAACCAAACCTGCTATTTGTGTATATGCATTTGACCCAATTCTAGGATCGAACTTTTCTCCGGCCCTATGGCAGCCGCGGCTCCAATTTTTTGCATGCGCGTAGGGACCTCGAATGCCTACCTCCATACCAAGTTTGAGCTCAATCGGTTCCATAGGGGCGGAGCTAGGTCCAAACCCGAATCCGCAACGACAGCGAAATCCGCCATTTCCCCCAATTACAATCGAATCTTTTCCGGCCCTATAGCAGTTGGGGCTCAAATTTTTTGCATGCCTGTAGGGACCTATAATGGCTACCTCAGTACCAAGTTTGAGCTCAATCGGAGCCATAGGGGCGGAGCAAGGTCCAAACCCAACCTGCTCTTTGTGCATATGCATTTGACCCAATTCTAGGATCGAATTTTTCTCCGGCCCTATGGCAGCTGCGGCTCCAATTTTTTGCATGCGCGTAGGGACCTCAAATGCCTACCTCCATACCAAGTTTGAGCTCAATCGGTTCGATATTGGCGGAGCTAGGTCCAAACCCAAATCCGCAACTACAGCGAAATCCGCCATTTTACCCCAAATTAAGATCGAACTTTTTTCCGGCCCTATGGCAGCTGGGGCTCCGATTTTTTGCATGCCCGTAGGGACCTCAAATGGCTACCTCAGTACCAAGTTTGAGCTCAATCGGAGCCATAGGGGCGGAGCAAGGTCCAAACCCAATCTTCTCTTTGTGTATATGCATTTGACCCAATTCTAGGATCGAACTTTTCTCCGGCCCAATGGCAGCCGCGCCTCCAATTTTTTGCATGCGCGTAGGGACCTCAAATGCCTACCTCCATACCAAGTTTGAGCTCAATCGGTTCCATAGGGGCGGAGCTAGGTCCAAACCTAAATCCGCATCTACAGCGAAATCCGCCATTTTACCCCCAATTAGGATCGAACTTTTTTCTGGCCCTATGGCAGCTGGGGCTCCGATTTTTTGCATGCCTGTAGGGACCTCAAATGGCTACATCAGTACCAAGTTTGAGGTCAATCGGAGCCATAGGGGCGGAGAAGGTCCAAACCGAACCTGCTATTTGTGTATATGCATTTGACCCAATTCTAGGATCGAACTTTTCTCTGGCCCTATGTCAGCCGCGGCTCCAATTTTTTGCATGCGCGTAGGGACCTCGAATGCCTCCCTCCATACCAAGTTGAGCTCAATCGGTTCCATAGGGGCGGAGCTAGGTCCAAACCCAAATCCGCAACTACAGCGAAATCCGCCATTTTACCCCCAATTAGGATCGAGCTTTTTTCCGGCCCTATGGCAGCTGGGGCTCCGATTTTTTGCTTGCCTGTAGGGACCTCAAATGGCTACCTCAGTACCAAGTTTGAGCTCAATCGGAGCCATAGGGGCGGAGCAAGGTCCAAACCCAACCTGCTCTTTGTTAATATGCATTTGACCCAATTCTAGGATCGAACTTTTCTCCGGCCCTATGGTAGCCGCGGCTCCAATTTTTTGCATGCGCGTAGGGACCTCGAATGCCTACCTCCATACCAAGTTTGAGCTAAATCGGTTCCATAGGGGCGGAGCTAGGTCCAAACCCAAATCCGCAACTACAGCGTAATCCGCCATTTTACCCCCAATTAGGATCGAACTTTTTTCCGGCCCTATGGCAGCTGGGGCTTCAATTTTTTGCATGCTAGTAGGGACCTCGAATGCCTACCTCCATAGCAAGTTTGAGCTCAATCGGTTCCATAAGAGCAGAGCTAGGTCCAAACCCAAACCCGCAACTACAGCGCAATCCGCCATTTTACCCCCAATTAGGGTCGAATTTTTTTCCGGCCCTATGGCAGCTGGGGCTCCGATTTTTTGCATGCCTGTAGGGACCTCAAATGGCTACCTCAGTACCAAGTTTGAGCTCAATCGGAGCCATAGGGGCGAAGCAAGGTCCAAACCCAATCTGCTCTTTGTGTATATGCATTTAACCCAATTCTAGGATCGAACTTTTCTCCGGCCCTATGGCAGCCGCGGCTTCAATTTTTTGCATGCTAGTAGGGACCTCGAATGCCTACCTCCATAGCAAGTTTGAGCTCAATCGGTTCCATAAGAGCAGAGCTAGGTCCAAACCCAAACCCGCAACTACAGCGCAATCCGCCATTTTACCCCCAATTAGGGTCGAATTTTTTTCCGGCCCTATGGCAGCTGGGGCTCCGATTCTTTGCATGCCTGTAGGGACCTTAAATGGCTACCTCAGTACCAAGTTTGAGCTCAATCGGAGCCATAGGGGCGAAGCAAGGTCCAAACCCAACCTGCTATTTGTGTATATGCATTTGACCCAATTCTAGGATCGAACTTTTCTCCGGCCCTATGGCAGCCGCGGCTTCAATTTTTTGCATGCGCGTAGGGACCTCAAATGCTTGGATCCATACCAAGTTTGAGCTCAATCGGTTCAATAGGGGCAGAGCTAAGTCAAAACTCAAATCCGCAACTACAGCAAAATCCGCCATTTTACCCAAAATTAGGATTGAATTTTTTTCCGGCCCTACGGCAGCTTGGGCTCCGATTTTTTGCATGCCTGTAGGGACCTCAAATGACTACCTCAGTACAAAGTTTGAGCTCAATCGGGGCCATAGGGGCGGAGCAAGGTCCAAACCCAACCTGCTCTTTGTGTATATGCATTTGACCCTATTCTAGGATCGAACTTTTCTCCGGCCCTATGGCAGCCGCGGCTTCAATTTTTTGCATGCGCGTAGGGACCTCAAATGCCTGCCTCCATACCAAGTTTGAGCTCAATCGGTTCCATAGGGGCGGAGCTAGGTCCAAACTCAAATCCGCAACTACAGCGAAATCCGCCTTTTTACCCCCAATTAGGATCGAACTTTTTTCCGGCCCTACGGCAGCTGGGGCTCCGATTTTTTGCATGCCTGTAGGGACCTCAAATGGCTACCTCAGTACCAATTTTGAGCTCAATCGGAGCCATAGGGGCGGAGCAAGGTCCAAACCCAACCTGCTCTTTGTGTATATGCATTTGACCCAATTCTAGGATCGAACTTTTCTCCGGCCCTATGGCAGCCGCGACGCTAATTTTTGGCATGCGCGTAGGGACCTTGAATGCCTACCTCCATACCAAGTTTGAGCTCAATCGGTTCCATAGGGGTGGAGCTAGGTCCAAACCCAAATCCGCAACTACAGCGAAATCCGCCATTTTACCCCCAATTAGGATCGAACTTTTTTCCGGCCCTATGGCAGCTGGGGCTCCGATTCTTTGCATGCCTGTACGGACCTCAAATGGCTACCTCAGTACCAAGTTTGAGCTCAATCGGAGCCATAGGGGCGAAGCAAGGTCCAAACCCAACCTGCTATTTGTGTATATGCATTTGACCCAATTCTAGGATCGAACTTTTCTCCGGCCCTATGGCAGCCGCGGCTTCAATTTTTTGCATGCGCGTAGGGACCTCAAATGCTTGGATCCATACCAAGTTTGAGCTCAATCGGTTCAATAGGGGCAGAGCTAAGTCAAAACTCAAATCCGCAACTACAGCAAAATCCGCCATTTTACCCAAAATTAGGATTGAATTTTTTTCCGGCCCTACGGCAGCTTGGGCTCCGATTTTTTGCATGCCTGTAGGGACCTCAAATGACTACCTCAGTACAAAGTTTGAGCTCAATCGGGGCCATAGGGGCGGAGCAAGGTCCAAACCCAACCTGCTCTTTGTGTATATGCATTTGACCCTATTCTAGGATCGAACTTTTCTCCGGCCCTATGGCAGCCGCGGCTTCAATTTTTTGCATGCGCGTAGGGACCTCAAATGCCTGCCTCCATACCAAGTTTGAGCTCAATCGGTTCCATAGGGGCGGAGCTAGGTCCAAACTCAAATCCGCAACTACAGCGAAATCCGCCTTTTTACCCCCAATTAGGATCGAATTTTTTTCCGGCCCTATGGCAGCCGCGACGCTAATTTTTGGCATGCGCGTAGGGACCTTGAATGCCTACCTCCATACCAAGTTTGAGCTCAATCGGTTCCATAGGGGTGGAGCTAGGTCCAAACCCAAATCCGCAACTACAGCGAAATCCGCCATTTTACCCCCAATTAGGATCGAACTTTTTTCCGGCCCTATGGCAGCTGGGGCTCCGATTTTTTGCATGCCTGTAGGGACCTCAAATGGCTACCTCAGTACCAAGTTTGAGCTCAATCGGAGCCTTAGGGGCGGAGCAACGTCCAAACCCAACCTGCTCTTTGTGTATATGCATTTGACCCTATTCTACGATCGAACTTTTCTCCGGCCCTATGGCAGCCGCGGCTCCAATTTTTTGCATGCGCGTAGGGACCTCGAATGCCTACCTCCATACCAAGTTTGAGCTCAATCGGTTCCATAGGGGCGGAGCTAGGCCCAAACTCAAATCCGCACTTACAGCGAAATCCTCCATTTTACCCCCAATTAGGATCGAATTTTTTTCCGGCCCTATGGCAGCTGGGGCTCCGATTTTTTGCATGCCTGAAGGGACATCTAATGGCTACCTCAGTACCAAGTTTGAGCTCAATCGGAGCCATAGGGGAGGAGCAAGGTCCAAACCCAACCTGCTCTTTGTGTATATGCATTTGACCCAATTCTAGGATCGAATTTTTCTCCGGCCCTATGGCAGCCGCGGCTCCAATTTTTTGCATGCGCGTAGGGACCTCGAATGCCTACCTCCATACCAAGTTTAAGCTCAATCGGTTCAATAGGGGCGGAGCTAGGTCCAAACCCAAATCCGCAGCTACAGCGAAATCCGCCATTTTACCCCAAATTAGGATCGAACTTTTTTCCGGCCTTATGGCTGCTGGGGCTCCGATTTTTTGCATGCCTGTAGGGACCTCAAATGGCTACCTCAGTACCAAGTTTGAGCTCAATCGGAGCCATAGGGGCGGAGCAAGGTCCAAACCCATCCTGCGTTTTGTTTGTTTGCATTTGACCCAATTCTAGGATCGAACTTTTCTCCGTCCCTATGGCAGCCGCGGCTCCAATTTTTACATGCGCGTAGGGACCTCGAATGCCTACCTCCATACCAAGTTTGAGCTCAATCGGTTCCATAGCGGCGGAGCTAGGTCCAAACTCAAATCCGCAACTATTGCGAAATCCGCCTTTTTACCCCTAATTAGGATCGAACTTTTTTTCGGCCCTACGGCAGCTGGGGATCCGATTTTTTGCATACCTCTAGGGACCTCAAATGGCTACATCAGTACCAAGTTTGAGCTCAATCGCAGCCCTAGGGGCGGCGCAAAGTCCAAATCCAACCTGCTCTCTGTGTATATGCATTTGACCCAATTCTAGGATCGTACTTTTCTCGGGCCCTATGGTAGCCGCGGCTTCAATTTTTGCATGCGCGTAGGGACCTCGAATGCCTACCTCCATACCAAGTTTGAGCTCCATCGAATCCATAGTGGTTGAGCTACATGTAGGTCCAAACCCAAATCCGCAACTACAGCGAAATCCGCCATTTTACGCCCAATTAGGATCGAACTTTTTTCCGGCCCTATGGCAGCTGGGGCTCCGATTTTTTGCATGCCTGTAGGGACCTCAAAAGGCTACCTCAGTACCAAGTTTGAGCTCAATCGGAGCCATAGGGGCGGAGCAAGGTCCAAACCCAACCTGCTCTTTGTGTATATGCATTTGACCCAATTCTAGGATCGAATTTTCTTCGTCCCTATGGCAGCCGCGGCTCCACTTTTTTACATGCGCGTAGGGACCTCGAATGCCTACCTCCATACCAAGTTTGAGCTCAATCGGTTCCTTAGGGGCGGAGCTAGGTCCAAACCCAAATCTGCAACTACAGCGAAATCCGCCATTTTACCCCCAATTAGGATCGATTTTTTTTTCCGGCCCTTTGGCAGCTGGGGCTCCGATTTTTTGCATGCCTGTAGGGACCTCGAATGGCTACCTCAGTACCAAGTTTGAGCTCAATCTGAGCCACTGGGGCGGAGCAAGGTCCAAACCCAACCTGCTCTTTGTGTATATGCATTTGACCCAATTCTAGGATCGAACTTTTCTCCGGCCCTATGGCAGCCGCGGCTCCAATTTTTTGCATGCGCGTAGGGACCTCGAATGCCTACCTCAATACCAATTTTGAGCTCAATCAGTTCCATAGGGGCGGAGCTAGGTCCAAACCTAAATCCGCAACTACAGCGTAATCCGCCATTTTACCCCCAATTAGGATCGAACTTTTTTCCTGCCCTATGGCAGCTGGGGCTCCGATTTTTTGCCTGCCTGTAGGGACCTCAAATGGCTACCTCAGTACCAAGTTTGAGCTCATCGGAGCCATAGGGGCGGAGCAAGGTCCAAACCCAACCTGATCTTTGTGTATATTCATTTGACCAAATTCTAGGATCGAACTTTTCTCCGGCCTTATGGCAGCCGCGGCTCCAATTCTTTACATGCGCGTAGGGACCTCGAATGCCTACCTCCATACCAAGTTTGAGCTCAATCGGTTCCATAGGGGCGGAGCTAGGTCCAAACCCAAATCCAAAACTACAGCGAAATCCGCCATTTTACCCCCAATTAGGATCGAATTTTTTTCCTGCCCTATGGCAGCTGTTGCTCCGACTTTCTGCATGCCTGTAGGGACCTCAAATGGCTACCTCAGTACCAAGTTTGAGCTCAATCGGAGCTATAGGGGCGGAGCAAGGTCCAGACCCAACCTGCGCTTTGTGTATATGCATTTGACCCAATTCTAGGATCGAACTTTTCTCCGGCCCTATGGCACCCGCGGCTCCAATTTTTTCCATGCGCGTAGGGACCTCGAATGCCTACCTCCATACCAAGTTTGAGCTCAATCGGTACCATAGGGGCGGAGCTAGGTCCAAACCTAAATCCGCAACTAAGGCGAAATCCGCCATTTTACCCCAAATTAGGGTCGAACTTTTTTCCGGCCCTATGGCAGCTGGGGCTCCGATTTTTTGCATACCAAGTTTGAGCTCAATCGGAGCCATAGGGGCGGAGCAAGGTCCAAACCCAACCTGTTCTTTGTGTATATGCATTTGATCCGATTCTAGGATCGAACTTTTCTCCGGCCCTTTGGCATCCGCGGCTCCAATTTTTTGCATGCGCGTAGGGACCTCGAATGCCTACCTCCATACCAAGTTTGAGCTCAATCGGTTCAATAGGGGCGGAGCTAGGTCCAAACCCAAATCCGCAACTACAGCGAAATCCGCCATTTTACCCCCGATCAGGATCGAACTTTTTTCCGGCCCAATGGCAGCTGGGGCTCCGATTTTTTGCATGCCTGTAGGGACCTCAAATGGCTACCTCAGTACCAAGTTTGAGCTCAATCGGAGCCATAGGGGCGTAGCAAGGTCCAAACCCAACCTGCTCTTTGTGTATATGCATTTGACCCAATTCTAGGATCGAACTTTTCTCCGGCCCTATGGCAGCCGCGGCTCCAATTTTTTGCATGCGCGTAGGGACCTCGAATGCCTACCTCCATACCAAGTTTGATCTCAATCGGTTCGATAGGGGCGGAGCTAGGTCCAAACCCAAATCCGCAACTTAGGGAAATCCGCCTTTTTACCCCCAATTAGGATCGAAATTTTTTCCGGCCCTATGGCAGCTGGGGCTCCGGTTTTTTTTTTGTTTTTTTTGCATGCCTGTAGGGACCTCAAATGGCTACCTCAGTACCAAGTTTGAGCTCATCGGAGCCAGAGGGGCAGAGCAAGGTCCAAACCCAACCTGCTCTTTGTGTATATGCATTTGACCCAATTCTAGGATCGAACTTTTCTCCGGCCCTATGGCAGCCGCGGCTCCAATATTTTGCATGCGCGTAGGGACCTCGAATGCCTACCTCCATACCAAGTTTGAGCTCAATCGGTTCCATAGGGGCGGAGCTAGGTCCAAACCCAAATCCGCAACTACAGCGAAATCCGCCATTTTACCCCAATTAGGATCGAACTTTTTTCCGGCCCTATGGCAGCTGGGGCTCCGATTTTTTGCATGCCTGTAGGGACCTCAAATGGCTACCTCAGTACCAAGTTTGAGCTCAATCGGAGCCATAGGGGCGGAGCAAGGTCCAAACCCAACCTGCTCTTTGTGTATTTGCATTTGAACCAATTCTAGGATCGAACTTTTTTCCGGCCCTATGGCAGCTGCGCCTCCAATTTTTTTCATGCGCGTAGGGACCTCGATGCCTACCTCCATACCAAGTATGAGCTCAATAGGTTCCATAGGGGCGGAGCTAGGTCCAAACCCAAATCCGCAACTACAGCGAAATCCGCCAGTTTACCCCCAATTAGGATCGATTTTTTTCCGGCCCTATGGCAGCTTGGGCTCCGATTTTTTGCATGCCTGTAGAGACGTCAAATGGCTACCTCAGTACCAAGTTTGAGCTCAATCGGAGCAATAGGGGCGGAGCAAGGTCCAAACCCAACCTGCTCTTTGTGTATATGCATTTGACCCAATTCTAGGATCGAACTTTTCTCCGGCCCTATGGCACCCGCGGCTCTAATTTTTTGCATGCGCGTAGGGACCTCGAATGCCTACCTCCATACCAAGTTTGAGCTCAATCGGTTCCATAGGGGCGGAGCTAGGTCCAAACCCAAATCCGCAACTACAGCGAAATCCGCCATTTTACCCCCAATTAGGATCGAACTTTTTTCAGACCCTATGGCAGCTTGGGCTAAGATTTTTTGCATGCCAGTAGGGACTTCAAATGGCTACCTCAGTACCAAGTTTGAGCTCAATCGGAGCCATAGGGGCGGAGCAAGGTCCAAACCCAACCTGCTCTTTGTGTATATGCATTTGACCCAATTCTAGGATCGAACTTTTCTCCGGCCCTATGGCAGCCGAGGCTCCATTTTTTTGCATGCGTGTAGGGACCTCGAATGCCTACCTCCATACCAAGTTTGAGATCAATCGGTTCCATAGGGGCGGAGCTAGGTCCAAACCCAAATCCACAACAACAGCGAAATCCGCCATTTTACCCCCAATTAGGATCAATTTTTTTTCCGGCCCTATGGCAGCTTGGGCTCCGATTTTTTGCATGCCTGTAGGGACCTCAAATGGCTACCTCAGTACCAAGTTTGAGCTCAATCGGAGCCATCGGGGCGGAGCAAGGTCCAAACCCAACCTGCTCTTTGTGCATATGCATTTGACCCAATTCTAGGATCGAACTTTTCTCCGGCCCTATGGCAGCCGCACCTCCAATTTTTTGCATGCGCGTAGGGACCTCGAATGCCTACCTCCATACCAAGTTTGAGATCAATCGGTTCCACAGGAGCGGAGCTAGGTCTAAACCCAAATCCGCAACTACAGCGAAATTCGCCATTTTACCCCCAATTAGGATCGATTTTTTTTCCGGCCCTATGGCAGCTGGTACTCCGATTTTTTGCATGCCTGTAGGGACCTCAAATGGCTACCTCAGTACTAAATTTTAGCTCAATCGGAGCCATAGGGGCGGAGCAAGGTCCAAACCTAACCTGCTCTTACTGTATATGCATTTGACCCGATTCTAGGATCGAACTTTTCTCCGGCCCTATGGCAGCCGCGGCTCCAATTTTTTGCATGCGCGTAGGGAAATCAAATGCCTACCTCCATACCAAGTTTGAGCTCAATCGATTCCATAGGGGCGGAGCTAGGTCCAAACCCAAATCCGCAACTACAGCGAAATCCGCCATTTTACCCCCAATTAGGAATGAACTTTTTTCCGGCCCTATGGCAGCTGGGGCGCCCATTTTTTGCATGCCTGTAGGGACCTCAAATGGATACCTCAGTACCAAGTTTGAGCTCCATCGGAGCCATAGGGGCGGAGCAAGGTCCAAACCCAACCTGCTCTTTGTGTATATGCAGTTGACCCAATTCTAGGATCGAACTTTTCTCCGGCCCTATGGCAGCCGCGGCTTCAATTTTTTGCATGCGCGTAGGGTAATCGAATGCCTACCTCCATACCAAGTTGGAGCTCAATCGGTTCCTTAGGGGCAGAGCTAGGTCCAAACCCAAATCCGCAACTACAGCGAAATCCGCAATTTTACCCCCAATTAGGATCGAACTTTTTTCCGGCCCTATGGCAGCTGGGGCTCCGATTTTTTGCATGCCTGTAGGGACCTCAAATGGCTACATCAGTACCATGTTTGAGCTCAATCGGAGCCAAAGGGGCGGAGCAAGGTCCAAACCAAACCTGCTCTTTGTGTATATGCATTTGACCTAATTCTAGGATAGAACTTTTCTCCGGCCCTATGGCAGCCGCGGCTCCAATTTTCTACTTGTTAGTAGGGACCTCGAATGCCTACCTCCATACCAAGTTTGAGCTCAATCGAGCCATAGGGGCGGAGCAAGGTCCCAACCCCACCAGCTCTTTGTGTATTTGCATTTGACCCAATTCTAGGATCGAACTTTTCTCCGGCCCTATGGCAGCCGCGGCTCCAATTTTTTGCATGCGCGTAGGTCCACACCTAAATCCGCAACTACAGCGAAATCCGACATTTTACCCCCAATTAGGAATGAACCTTATTCCAGCCCTATGGCAGCTGGGGCTCCGACCTTTTGCATGCCTGTAGGGACCTCAAATGGCTACCTCAGTACCAAGTTTGAGCTCATCGGAGCCATAGGGGCGGAGCAAGGTCCAAACCCAACATGCTCTTTGTGTATATGCATTTGACCCAATTCTACGATCGAACTTTTCTCCGGCCCTTTGGCAACCGCGGCTCAAATTTTTTGCAGGCGCGTAGGGACCTCAAATACCTACCTCCATACCAAGTTTGAGCTCAATCGGTTCCATAGGGGCGGAGCAAGGTCCAAACCCAAATCCGCAACTACAGCCCAATCCGCCATTTAACCCCCAATTAGGATCGAACGTTTTTCAGGCCCTATGGCAGCTGAGGCTCCGATTTTTTGCATGCCTGTAGGGACTTCAAATGGCTACCTCAGTACCAAGTTTGAGCTCAATCGGAGCCATAGGGGCGGAGCAAGGTCCAAACCCAACCTGCTCTTTGTGTATATTCATTTGACCCAATTCTAGGATCGAACTTTTCTCCGGCCCTATGGCAGCTGCGGCTCCAATTTTTTGCATGCGCGTAGGGACCTCGAATGCCTACCTCCATACCAAGTTTGAGCTCAATCGGTTCCATAGGGGCGGAGCTAGGTCCAAACCCAAATCCGCAACTACAGCCCAATCCGCCTTCTTAAATCAATAAGGATCGAACTTTTTTCCGGCCCTATGGCAGCTGGGGCTCCGATTTTTTGCATACCTGTAGGGACCTCAAATGGCTACATCAGTACCAAGTTGGAGCTCAATCGAGCCATAGGGATGGAGCAAGGTCCCAACCCCACCTGCTCTTTGTGTATTTGCATTTGACCCAATTCTTGGATCGAACTTTTCTCCGGCCCTATGGCAGCCGCGGCTCCAATTTTTTGCATGCGCGTAGGGACCTCGAATGCCTACCTCCATTAAAGTTTGAGCTCAATCGATTCCATAGGGGCGGAACTAGTCCACACCTAAATCCGCAACTACAGCCCAATCCGCCTTCTTAAATCAATAAGGATCGAACTTTTTTCCGGCCCGATGGCAGCTGGGGCTCCGATTTTTTGCATGCCTGTAGGGACCTCAAATGGCTACCTCAGTACCAAATTTGAGCTCAATCGGAGCCATAGGGGCGGAGCAAGGTCCAAACCCAACCTGCTCTTTGTGTATATGCATTTGACCCAATTCTAGGATCGAACTTTTCTCCGGCCCTATGGCAGCCGCGGCTCCATTTTTTTGCATGCGCGTAGGGACCTCGAATGCCTACCTCCATACCAAGTTTGAGCTCAATCGGTTCTATAGGGGCGGAGCTAGGTCTAAACCCAAATCCGCAACTACAGCGAAATCCGCAATTTTACCCCCAATTAGGATCGAACTTTTCTCCGACCCTATGGGAGCCGCGGCTCCGGATTTTTGCATGCCTGAAGGGACTTCAAATGGCTACCTCAGTACCAAGTTTGAGCTCAATCGGAGCCATAGGGGCGGAGCAAGGTCCAAACCCAACCTGCTCTTTGTGTTTTTGCATTTTGACCCAATTATAGGATCGAACTTTTCTCCGGCCCTATGGCAACCGCTGCTTCAATTTTTTGCATGCGCGTAGGGACCTCGAATGCCTACCTCCATACCAAGTTTGAGCTCAATCGATTCCATAGGGGCGGAGCTAGGTCCAAACCTAAATCCGCAACTACAGCGAAATCCGCCATTTTACCCCCAATTAGTATCGAACTTTTTTCCGGCCCTATGTCAGCTGGGGCTCCGACTTTTTGCATGCATGTAGGGACCTTAAATGGCTAACTCAGTACCAAGTTTGAGCTCAATCGGAGCAATAGGGGCGGAGCAAGGTCAAAACCCAACCTGCTCTTTGTGTATATGAATTTGACCCAATTCTAGGATCGAAATTTTCTCCGGCCCTATGGCAGCCGCGCCTCCAATTTTTTGCTCTCACGTAGGGACCTCGAATGCCTAGCTCAGTACCAAGTTTGAGCTCAATCGGAGTCATAGGGGCGGAGCTAGGTCCAAACCCAAATCCGCAACTACAGCGAAATCCGACATTTTAGCCCCAATTAGGAATGAACCTTTTTCCAGCCCTATGGCAGCTGGGGCTCCGACCTTTTGCATGCCTGTAGGGACCTCAAATGGCTACCTCAGTACCAAGTTTGAGCTCAATCGGAGCCATAGGGGCGGAGCAAGGTCCAAACCCAACATGCTCTTTGTGTATATGCATTTGACCCAATTCTACGATCGAACTTTTCTCCGGCCCTATGGCAACCGCGGCTCTAATTTTTTGCATGCGCGTAGGGACCTCAAATACCTACCTCCATACCAAGTTTGAGCTCAATTGGTTCCATAGGGGCGGAGCAAGGTCCAAACCCAAATCCGCAACTACAGCCCAATCCGCCATTTTACCCCCAATTAGGATCGAACTTTTTTCAGGCCCTATGGCAGCTTGGGCTTCGATTTTTTGCATGCCTGTAGGGACCTCAAATGGCTACCTCAGTACCAAGTTTGAGCTCAATCGGAGCCATAGGGGCGGAGCAAGGTCCAAACCCAACCTGCTCTTTGTGTATATGCATTTGACCCAATTCTAGGATCGAACTTTTCTCAGGCCCTATGGCAGCCGCGGCTCCAGTTTTTTGCATGCGCGTAGGGACCTCGAATGCCTACCTCCATACCAAGTTTGAGCTCAATCGGTTCCATAGGGGCGGAGCTAGGTCCAAACCCAAATCCGCAACTACAGCCCAATCCGCCTTCTTAAATCAATAAGGATCGAACTTTTTTCCGGCCCTATGGCAGCTGGGGCTCCGATTTTTTGCATGCCTGTAGGGACCTCAAATGGCTACATCAGTACCAAGTTTGAGCCCAATTGGAGCCATAGGGGCGGAGCAAGGTCCAAATCCAACCTGCTCTTTGTGTATTTGCATTTGACCCAATTCTAGGATCGAACTTTTCTCCGGTCCTATGGCAGCCGCGGCTCCAATTTTTTGCATGCGCCTAGGGACCTCGAATGCCTATCTCCATACCAAGTTTGA
Organism: Fragum fragum; assembly: GCA_946902895.1. Classification (NCBI taxonomy): domain Eukaryota; kingdom Metazoa; phylum Mollusca; class Bivalvia; order Cardiida; family Cardiidae; genus Fragum; species Fragum fragum. The sequence continues at coordinate 33,008,445 of OX336371.1, forward strand.
GCTCAATCGATTTCATAGGGCCGGAGCTAGGTCCAAACCCAAATCCGCAACTACAGCGAAATCCGCCATTTTACCCCAAATTAGGAATGAACTTTTTTCCGGCCCTATGGCAGCCGCGGCTCCAAATTTTGCATGCGCGTAGGGACCTCGAATGCCTACCTCCATACCAAGTTTGAGCTCAATCGGTTCCATAGGGGCGGAGCTAGGTCAAAACCCAAATCCGCAACTACAGCGAAATCCGCCATTTTACCCCCAATTAGGATCGAATTTTTTTCCGGCCCTATGGCAGCTGGGGCTCCGATTTTTTGCATGCCTGTAATGACCTCAAATGGCTACCTCAGTACCAAGTTTGAGCTCAATCGGACCCATAGGGGCGGAGCAAGGTCCAAACCCAACCTGCTCTTTGTGTATATGCATTTGACCCAATTCTAGGATCGAACTTTTCTCCGGCCCTATGGCAGCCGCGGCTCCAATTTTTTGCATGCGCGTAGGGACCTCGAATGCCTACCTCCATACCAAGTTTGAGCTCAATCGGTTCCATAGGGGCGGAGCTAGGTCCAAACCCAAATCCGCAACTATAGCGAAATCCGCATTTTTACCCCAATTAGGATCGAACCTTTTCCGGCCCTATGGCAGCTGGGGCTCCGATTTTTTGCATGCCTGTAGGGACCTCAAATGGCTACATCAGTACCAAGTTGGAGCTCAATCGGAGCCATAGGGGCGGAGCAAGGTCCAAATCCCATCTGCTCTCTGTGTATATGCATTTGACCCAATTCTAGGATCGAACTTTTCTCCGGCCCTATGGCAGTCGCGGCTCCAATTTTTTGCATGCGCGTAGGGACCTCGAATGCCTACCTCCATACCAAGTTTGAGCTCAATCGATTCCATAGGGGCGGAGCTAGGTCCAATCCCCAAACCCGCAATTAAAGCGCAATCCGCCATTTTACCCCCAATTAGGATCGAACTTTTTTCAGGCCCTATGGCAGCTCGGGCTCCGATTTTTTGCATGCCTGTAGGAACCTCAAATGGCAACCTCAGTACCAAGTTTGAGCTCAATCGGAGCCATAGGGGCGGAGCAAGGTCCAAACCCAACCTGCTCTTTGTGTATATGCATTTGACCCAATTCTAGGATCGAACTTTTCTCCGGCCCTATGGCAGCCGCGCCTCCAATTTTTTGCATGCGCGTAGGGACCTCGAATGCCTACCTCCATACCAAGCTTGAGCTCAATCGACTCCATAGGGGCGGAGATAGGTCCAAACCCAAATCCGCAACTACAGCCCAATCCGCCATTTTACCCCGAATTAGGATCGAACTTTTTTCCGGCCCTATGGCAGCTGGGGCTCCGATATTTTGCATGCCTGTAGGGACCTCAAATGGCTACCTCAGTACCATGTTTGGGCTCAATCGGAGCCATAGGGGTGGAGCAAGGTCCAAACCCTTCCTGCTCTTTGTTTATTTGTATTTGACCCAATTCTAGGATCGAACTTTTTTCCGGCCCTATGACAGCTGCGCCTCCCATTTTCTGCAAGCGCGTAGGGACCTCGAATGCCTACCTCCATACCAAGTTTGAGCTCAATCGGTTCCATAGGGGCGGAGCTAGGTCCAAACCCAAATCCGCAACTACAGCGAAATCCGCCAATTTACCCCCAATTAGGATCGAATTTTTTTCCGGCCCTGTGGCAGCTTGGGCTCCGATTTTTTGCATGCCTGTAGGGACCTCAAATGGCTACCTCAGTACCAAGTTTGAGCTCAATGGGAGCCATAGGGGCGTAGCAAACTCCAAACCCAACCTGCTCTATGTGTATATGCATTTGACCCAATTCTAGGATCGAACTTTTTTCCGGCCCTATGGCAGCTGGGGCTCCGATTTTTTGCATGCCTGTAGGGACCTCAAATGGCTACCTCAGTACCAAGTTTGAGCTCAATCGGAGTCATAGGGGCGGAGCAAGGTCAAAACCCAACCTGCTCTTTGTGTATATGCATTTGATCCAATTCTAGGATCGAACTTTTCTCCGGCCCTATGGCAGCTGCGGCTCCGATTTTTTGCATGCGCGTAGGGACCTCGAATGCCTACCTCCATACCAAGTTTGAGCTCAATCGGTTCCATAGGGGCGGAGCTAGGTCCAAACCCAAACCCGCAACTACAGCGCAATCCGCCATTTTACCCCCAATTAGGATCGAACTTTTTTCCGGCCCAATGGCAGCTGGGGCTCCAATTTTTTGCATGCCTGTAGGGACCTATAATGGCTACATCAGTACCAAGTTTGAGCTCAATCGGAGCCATATGGGCGGAGCAAGGTCCAAACCCAACCTGCTCTTTGTGTATATGCATTTGTTCCAATTCTAGGATCGAACTTTTCTCCGGCCCTATGGCAGCCGCGCCTCCAATTTTTTGCATGCGCGTAGGGACCTCGAATGCCTACCTCCATACCATGTTTGAGCTCAATCGGTTCCATAGGGGCGGAGCTAGGTCCAAACCAAAATCCGCAACTACAGCGAAATCCGCCATTTTACCCCCAATTAGGATCAAACTTTTTTCCGGCCCTATGGCAGCTGGGGCTCCGATTTTTTGCATGCCTGTAGGGACCTATAATGGCTACCTCAGTACCAAGTTTGAGCTCAATCGGAACCATAGGGGCGGAGCAAGGTCCAAACCAAACCTGCTCTTTGTGTATATGCATTTGTTCCAATTCTAGGATCGAACTTTTCTCCGGCCCTATGGCAGTCGCGGCTCCAATTTTTTGCATGCGCGTAGGGACCTCGAATGCCTACCTCCATACCAAGTTTGATCTCAAACGGTTCCATAGGGGCGGAGCTAGGTCAAAACCCAAATCCGCAACTACAGCGAAATCCGCCATTTTACCCCCAATTAGGATCGAACTTTTTTCCGGCTCTATGACAGCTAGGGCTCCGATTTTTTGCATGCCTGTAGGGACCTCAATTGGCTACCTCAGTACCAAGTTTGAGCTCAATCGGAGCCATAGGGGCGTAGCAAGGTCCAAACCCAACCTGCTCTTTGTGTATATGCATTTGACCAAATTCTAAGATCGAACTTATCTCCGGCCCTATGGCAGCCGCGGCTTCAATTTTTTGCATGCGCGGAGGGACTTGAATGCCTACCTCCATTACAAGTTGGAGCTCAATCGGTTCCATAGGGGCGGAGCTAGGTCCAAACCCATATCCGCAACTACAGCGAAATCCGCCATTTTACCCCAATTAGGATCGAACTTTTTTCCGGCCCTATGGCAGCTGGGGCTCCGATTTTTTGCATGACTGTAGGGACCTCAAATGGCTACCTCAGTACCAAGTTTGATCTCAATCGGAGCGATAGGGGCGGAGCAAGGTCAAAACCAAACCTTGTCTTTGTGTATTTGCATTTGACCCAATTCTAGGATCGAACTTTCCTCCGGCCCTTTGGCAGCCATGGCTCCAATTTTTTGCATGCGCGTAGGGACCTCGAATGACTACCTCCATACCAAGTTAGAGCTCAATCGGTTCCATAGGGGTGGAGCTAGGTCCAAACCCAAATCCGCAACTACAGCTCAATCCGCCATTTTACCCCCAATTAGGATCAAACTTTTTTCCGGCCCTATGGCAGCTAGCGCTCCGATTTTCTGCATGCCTGTAGGGACCTCAAATGGCTACCTCAGTACCAAGTTTGAGCCCAATCGGAGCCATAGGAGCGGAACAAGGTCCAAACCTAACCTGCTCTTTGTGTATATGCATTTGACCAAATTCTAGGATCGAACTTTTCTCCGGCCCTATGGCAGCTGGGGCTCCGATTTTTTGCATGCGCGTAGGGACCTCAAATGCTAACCTCAGTACCAAATTTGAGCTCAATCGGAGCCAAAGGGGCGGAGCAAGGTCCAAACCCAAATCCGCAACTACAGCGAAATCCGCCATTTTACCCCCAATTAGAATCGAACTTTTTTCATGCCCTATGGCAGCTAGGATCCGATTTTTTGCATGCCTGTAGGGACCTCAAATGGCTACCACAGTACCAAGTTTGAGTTCAATCGGAGCCATAGGGGCGGAGCAAGGTCCAAACCCAACCTGCTCTTTGTGTATATGCATTTGACCAAATTCTAAGATCGAACTTTTCTCCGGCCCTATGGCAACCGCGGCTTCAATTTTTTGCATGCTCGGAGGGACCTCGAATGCCTACCTCAATACCAAGTTTGAGCTCAATCGGTTCCATAGGGGCGGAGCTAGTTCAAAACCCATATCCGGAACTACAGCGAAATCCGCCATTTTACCCCCAATTAGGATCGAATTTTTTTCCGGCCCTATGGCAGCTGGGGCTCCGATTTTTTGCATGCCTGTAGGGACCTCAAATGGCTACCTCAGTACCAAGTTTGAGCCCAATCGGAGCCATAGGGGCGGAGCAAGGTCAAAACCAAACCTGGTCTTTGTGTATATGCATTTGACCCAATTCTAGGATCGAACTTTTCTCCGGCCCTTGGCAGCCACGGCTCCAATTTTTTGCATGCGCGTAGGGACCTCGAATGCCTACCTCCATACCAAGTTTGAGCTCAATCGGTTCGATATTGGCGGAGCTAGGTCCAAACCAAAATTAGCAACTACGGCGAAATCCGCCATTTTACCCCCAATTAGGATCGAACCTTTTTCCGGCCCTATGGCAGCTGGGGCTCCGATTTTTTACACGCCTGTAGGGATGTCAAATGGCTACCTCAGTACCAAGTTTGAGCTCAATCGGAGCCATAGGGCCGGAACAAAGGTCCAAACCCAACCTGCTCTTTGTGTATATGCATTTGACCCAATTCTAGGATAGAACTTTTCTCCGGCCCAATGGCAGCCGCGGCTCCAATTTTTTGCATGCGCGTAGGGACCTCGAATGCCTACCTCAATACCAAGTTTGAGCTCAATCGGTTCCATAGGGGCGGAGCTAGGTCCAAACCCAAATCCTCAACTACAGCGAAATCCGCCAATTTACCCCAATTAGGATCGAATTTTTTTCCGGCCCTATGGCAGCTGGGGCTCCGATTTTTTGCATGCCTGTAGGGACCTCAAATGGCTACCTCAGTACCAAGTTTGAGCTCAATCGGAGCCATTGGGGCGGAGCAAGGTCCAAACCCAACCTGCTCTTTGTGTATATGCATTTGACCCTCTTCTAGGATCGAACTTTTCTCCGGCCCTATGGCAGCCGCGGCTCCAATTTTTTGCATGCGCGTAGGGACCTCGAATGACTACCTCCATACCAAGTTAGAGCTCAATCGGTTCCATAGGGGCGGAGCTAGGTCCAAACCCAAATCCGCAACTACAGCGAAATCCGCCATTTTACCCCCAATTAGGATCGAACTTTTTTCCGGCCCTGTGGCAGCTTGGGCTCCGATTTTTTGCATGCCTGTAGGGACCTCAAATGGCTACCTCAGTACCAAGTTTGAGCTCAATCGGAGCCATAGGGGCGTAGCAAGGTCCAAACCCAACCTGCTCTATGTGTATATGCATTTGACCCAATTCTAGGATCGAACTTTTTTCCGGCCCTATGGCAGCTGGGGCTCCGATTTTCTGCATGCCTGTAGGGACCTCAAATGGCTACCTCAGTACCAAGTTTGAGCTCAATCGGAGTCATAGGGGCGGAGCAAGGTCAAAACCCAACCTGCTCTTTGTGTATATGCATTTGACCCAATTCTAGGATCAAACTTTTCTCCGGCCCTATGGCAGCTGCGGCTCCGATTTTTTGCATGCGCGTAGGGACCTCGAATGCCTACCTCCATACCAAGTTTGAGCTCAATCGGTTCCATAGGGGCGGAGCTAGGTCCAAACCCAAACCCGCAACTACAGCGCAATCCGCCATTTTACCCCCAATTAGGATCGAACTTTTTTCAGGCCCTATGGCAGCTTGGGCTCCGATTTTTTGCATGCCTGTAGGAACCTCAAATGGCAACCTCAGTACCAAGTTTGAGCTCAATCGGAGCCATAGGGGCGGAGCAAGGTCCAAACCCAACCTGCTCTTTGTGTATTTGCATTTGACCCAATTCTAGGATCGAACTTTTCTCCGGCCCTATGGCAGCCGCGCCTCCAATTTTTTGCATGCGCGTAGGGACCTCGAATGCCTACCTCCATACCAAGCTTGAGCTCAATCGACTCCATAGGGGCGGAGCTAGGTCCAAACCCAAATCCGCAACTACAGCGAAATCCGCCATTTTACCCCAAATTAGGAATGAACTTTTTTCCGGCCCTATGGCAGCTGGGGCTCCGATTTGTTGCATGCCTGTAGGGACCTCAAATGGCTACCTCAGTACCAAGTTTGAGCTCAATCGGAGCCATAGGGGTGGAGCAAGGTCCAAACCCTTCCTGCTCTTTGTTTATTTGTATTTGACCCAATTCTAGGATCGAACTTTTTTCCGGCCCTATGACAGCTGCGCCTCCAATTTTCTGCATGCGCGTAGGGACCTCGAATGCCTACCTCCATACCAAGTTTGAGCTCAATCGGTTCCATAGGGGCGGCGCTAGGTCCAAACCCAAATCCGCAACTTCAGCGAAATCCGCCATTTTACCCCCAATTAGGATCGAACTTTTTTCCGGCCCTATGGCAGCTTGGGCTCCGATTTTTTGCATGCCTGTAGGGACCTCAAATGGCTACCTCAGTAAAAACTTTGAGCTCAATCGGAGCCATTGGGCGGAGCAAAGTCCAAACCCAACCTGCTCTTTGTGTAATTGTATTTGAGCCAATTCTAGGATCGATCTTTTCTCCGGCCCTATGGTAGCCGCGCCTCGATTTATTTGAATGCGCGTAGGGACCTCAAATGCCTTCCTCCATACCAAGTTTGAGCTCAATCGGTTCCATAGGGGCGGAGCTAGGTCCAAACCCAAATCCGCAACTACAGCGAAATCCGCCATTTTACCCCCAATTAGGATCGAACTTTTTTCCGGCCCTATGGCAGCTGGGGCTCCGATTTTTTGCATGCCTGTAGGGACCTCAAATGGCTACCTCAGTACCAAGTTTGAGCTCAATCGGAGCCATAGGGGCGGAGCAAGGTCCAAACCCAACCTGCTCTTTGTGTACATGCATTTGACCCAATTCTAGGATCGAACTTTTCTCCGGCCCTATGGCAGCTGCGGCTCCAATTTTTTGCATGCGCGTAGGGACCTCGAATGCCTACCTTCATACCAAGTTTGAGCTTTATTGATTCCATAGGGGCGGAGCTAGGTCCAAACCCAAATCCGCAACTACAGCGAAACCCGCCATTTTACCCCCAATTAGGATCGAACTTTTTTCCGGCCCTATGGCAGCTTGGGCTCCGATTTTTTGCATGCCTGAAGGGACCTCAAATGGCTAGCTCAGTATTAAATTTGCGCTAAATCGGAGCCATAGGGGCGGAGCAAGGTCCAAACCCAACCTGCTCTTTGTGTATATGCATTTGACCAAATTCTAGGATCGAATTTTTCTCCGGCCCTATGGCAGCCGCGCCTCCAATTTTTTGCATGCGCGTAGGGACCTCGAATGCCTACCTCCATATCAAGTTTGAGCTCAATCGGTTCCATAGGGGCGGAGCTAGGTCCAAACCAAAATCCGCAACTACAGCGAAATCCGCCATTTTACCCCCAATTAGGATCAAACTTTTTTCCGGCCCTATGGCAGCTGGGGCTCCGATTTTTTGCATGCCTGTAGGGACCTCAAATGGCTACCTCAGTACCAAGTTTGATCTCAATCGGAGCGATAGGGGCGGAGCAAGGTCAAAACCAAACCTGGTCTTTGTGTATTTGCATTTGACCCAATTCTAGGATCGAACTTTTCTCCGGCCCTATGGCAGCCATGGCTCCAATTTTTTGCATGCGCGTAGGGACCTCGAATGACTACCTCCATACCAAGTTAGAGCTCAATCGGTTCCATAGGGGCGGAGCTAGGTCCAAACCCAAATCCGCAACTACAGCTCAATCCGCCATTTTACCCCCAATTAGGATCGAACTTTTTTCCGGCCCTATGGCAGCTAGCGCTCCGATTTTCTGCATGCCTGTAGGGACCTCAAATGGCTACCTCAGTACCAAGTTTGAGCCCAATCGGAGCCATAGGAGCGGAACAAGGTCCAAACCTAACCTGCTCTTTGTGTATATGCATTTGACCCAATTCTAGGATCGAACTTTTCTCCGGCCCTATGGCAGCTGGGGCTCCGATTTTTTGCATGCGCGTAGGGACCTCAAATGCCTACCTCAGTACCAAATTTGAGCTCAATCGGAGCCAAAGGGGCGGAGCAAGGTCCAAACCCAAATCCGCAACTACAGCGAAATCCGCCATTTTACCCCCAATTAGGATCGAACTTTTTTCAGGCCCTATGGCAGCTAGGATCCGATTTTTTGCATGCCTGTAGGGATGTCAAATGGCTACCTCAGTACCAAGTTTGAGTTCAATCGGAGCCATAGGGGCGGAGCAAGGTCCAAACCCAACCTGCTCTTTGTGTATATGCATTTGACCAAATTCTAAGATCGAACTTTTCTCCGGCCCTATGGCAACCGCGGCTTCAATTTTTTGCAAGCGCGGAGGGACCTCGAATGCCTACCTCAATACCAAGTTTGAGCTCAATCGGTTCCATAGGGGCGGAGCTAGGTCAAAACCCATATCCGGAACTACAGCGAAATCCGCCATTTTACCCCCAATTAGGATCGAATTTTTTTCCGGCCCTATGGCAGGTGGGGCTCCGATTTTTTGCATGCCTGTAGGGACCTCAAATGGCTACCTCAGTACCAAGTTTGAGCCCAATCGGAGCCATAGGGGCGGAGCATGGTCAAAACCAAACCTGGTCTTTGTGTATATGCATTTGACCCAATTCTAGGATCGAACTTTTCTCCGGCCCTTGGCAGCCACGGCTCCAATTTTTTGCATGCGCGTAGGGACCTCGAATGCCTACCTCCATACCAAGTTTGAGCTCAATCGGTTCGATATTGGCGGAGCTAGGTCCAAACCAAAATCCGCAACTACAGCGAAATCCGCCATTTTACCCCCAATTAGGATCGAACCTTTTTCCGGCCCTATGGCAGCTGGGGCTCCGATTTTTTACACGCCTGTAGGGATGTCAAATGGCTACCTCAGTACCAAGTTTGAGCTCAATCGGAGCCATAGGGCCGGAACAAAGGTCCAAACCCAACCTGCTCTTTGTGTATATGCATTTGACCCAATTCTAGGATAGAACTTTTCTCCGGCCCTATGGCAGCCGCGGCTCCAATTTTTTGCATGCGCGTAGGGACCTCGAATGCCTACCTCAATACCAAGTTTGAGCTCAATCGGTTCCATAGGGGCGGAGCTAGGTCCAAACCCAAATTCGCAACTTAAGCGAAATCCACCATTTTACCCCGAATTAGGATCGAATTTTTTTCCGGCCCTATGGCAGCTGGGGCTCCGATTGTCTGCATGCCTGTAGGGACCTCAAATGGCTACCTCAGTACCAAGTTTGAGCCCAATCGGAGCCATAGGGGCGGAGCAAGGTTCAAACCTAGCCTGCTCTTTGTGTATATGCATTTGACCCAATTCTAGGATCGAACTTTTCTCCGGCCCTATGGCAGCCGCGGCTCTAATTTTTTGCATGCGCGTAGGGACCTCAAATGGCTACCTCAGTACCAAATTTGAGCTCAATGGGAGCCAAAGAGGCGGAGCAAGGTCCAAACCCAAATCCGCAACTACAGCGAAATCCACCATTTTACCCCCAATTAGGATCGAACTTTTCTCCGGCCCTGTGGCAGCTTGGGCTCCGTTTTTTTGCATGCGCGTAGGGACTTCAAATGGCTACCTCAGTACCAAGTTTGAGCTCAATCGGAGCCATATGGGCGGAGCAAGGTCCAAACCCAACCTGCTCTTTGTGTATATGCATTTGATCCTATTCCAGGATCGAACTTTTTCCGGCCCTATGGCAGCTGGGGCTCCGATTTTTTGCATGCCTGTAGGGACCTCAAATGGCTACCTCAGTACCAAGTTTGAGCTCAATCGGAGCCAAAGGGGCGGAGCAAGGCCCAAACCCAACCAGCTCTATGTAAATATGCATTTTACCCCATTTCTAGGATCGAACTTTTCTCCGGCCCTCTGGCAGCAGCGGCTCCAATTTTTTGCATGCGCGTAGGGACCTCGAATGCCAACCTCCATACCAAGTTTGAGGTCAATCGGTTCCATAGGGGCGGAGCTAGGTCCAAACCAAAATCCGCAACTAAAGCGAAATCCGCCATTTAACCCCCAATTAGGATCGAACCTTTTTCCGGCCCTATGGCAGCTGGGGCTCCAATTTTTTGCATGCCTGTAGGGATGTCAAATGGCTACCTCAGTACCAAGTTTGAGCTCAATCGGAGCCATAGGGGCGGAGCAAGGTCCAAACCCAACCTGCTCTTTGTGTATATGCATTTGACCAAATTCTAAGATCGAACTTTTCTCCGGCCCTATGGCAGCCGCGCTTCCAATTTTTTGCATGCGCGTAGGGACCTCGAATGCCTACCTCCATACCAAGTTTGAGCTCAATCGGTTCCATAGGGGCGGAGCTAGGTCCAAACCCAAATCCGCAACTACAGCGAAATCCGCCATTTTACCCCCAATTAGGATCGAACTTTTTTCCGGCCCTATGGCAGCTGGGGCTCCGAATTTTTGCATGCCTGTAGGGACCTCAAATGGCTACCTCAGTACCAAGTTTGAGCCCAATCGGAGCCATAGGGGCGGAGCAAGGTCCAAACCCAACCTGCCCTTTGTGTAAATGCATTTGACCCAATTCCTGGATCTAACTTTTCTCCAGCCCTATGGCAGCCGCGGCTCCAATCATTTGCATGCGCGTAGGGACTTGAATGCCTACCTTCATACCAAGTTTGAGCTAAATCTGTTCCATAGGGGCGGAGCTAGGTCCAAACCCAAATCCGCAACTACAGCGAAATCCGCCATTTTACCCCCCAATTAGGATCGAATTTTTTTCCGGCCATATGGCAGCTGGGGCTCCGATTTTTTGCATGCCTGTAGGGACCTCAAATGGCTACATCAGTACCAAGTTTGAGCTCAATCGGAGCCATAGGGGCGGAGCAAGGTCCAAACCCAACCTGCTCTTTGTGTATATGCATTTGACCCAATTCTAGGATCGAACTTTTCTCCGGCCCTATGGCAGCCGCGGCTCCATTTTTTTGCAAGCGCGTATGGACCTCGAATGCCTACCTCCATACCAAGTTTGAGCTCAATCGAAGCCATAGGGGCGGAGCAAGGTCAAAACCCAACCTGTTCTTTGTGTATATGCATTTGACCCAATTCTAGGATCGAAATCTTCTTCCGCCCTATGGCAGCCGCGGCTCCAATTTTTTGCATGCGCATAGGGACATCGAATGCATACCTCCATACCCAGTTTGCGCTCAATCGGTTCCATAGGGGCGGAGCTAGGTCCAAACCCAAATCCGCAACTACAGCGAAATCCGCCATTTTACCCCCAATTAGGATCGAATTTTTTTCCGGCCCTATGGCAGCTGGGGCTCCGATTTTTTGCATGCCTGTAGGGACCTCTAATGGCTACCTCAGTACTAAGTTTCAGCTCAATCGGAGCCATAGGGGCGAAGCAAGGTCCAAACCAAACCTGCTATTTGTGTATATGCATTTGACCCTATTCTAGGATCGAACTTTTCTCCGGCCCAATGGCAGCCGCGGCTCCAATTTTTTGCATGCGCGTAGGGACCTCGAATGCCTACCTCCATACCAAGTTTGAGCTCAATCGGTTCCATAGGGGCGGAGCTAGGTCCAAACCCGAATCCGCAACTACAGCGAAATCCGCCATTTCCCCCAATTACAATCGAATCTTTTCCGGCCCTATAGCAGTTGGGGCTCAAATTTTTTGCATGCCTGTAGGGACCTCAAATGGATACCTCAGTACCAAGTTTGAGCTCAATCGGAGCCATAGGGGCGGAGCAAGGTCCAAACCCAACCTGCTCTTTGTGTATATGCATTTGACCAAATTCTAGGATAGATTTTTTCTCCGGCCCTATGGCAGCCGTGGCTCCAATTTTTTGCATGCGCGTAGGGACCTCGAATGCCTACCTCCATACCAGGTTTGAGCTCAATCGGTTCCATAGGGGCGGAGCTAGGTCCAAACCCAAATCCGCAACTACAGCGAAATCCGCCATTTTACCCCAAATTAGGACCGAACTTTTTTCAAGCCCTATGGCAGCTCGGGCTCCGATTTTTTGCATGCCTGTAGGGACCTCAAATGGCTACCTCAGTACCAAGTTTGAGCTCAATCGGAGCAATAGGGGCGGAGCAAGGTCCAAACCCAACCTGCTCTTTGTGTATATTCATTTGACCCAGTTCTAGGATCGAACTTTTCTCCGGCCCTATGGCAGCCGCGGCTCCAATTTTTTCCATGCGCGTAGGGACCTCGAATGCCTCCGTCCATACAAAGTTTGAGCTCAATCGGTTCCATAGGGGCGGAGCTAGGTCCAAACCCAAATCCGCAACTACAGCGAAATCCGCCATTTTACCACCAATTAGGATCGAACTTTTTTCCGGCCCTATGTCAGCTGGGGCTCCGATTTTTTGCATGCCTGTAGGGACCTCAAATGGCTACCTCAGTACCAAGTTTCAGCTCAATCGGAGTCATAGGGGCGGAGCAAGGTCCAAACCCAACCTGCTATTTGTGTAAATGCATTTGACCCAATTCTAGGATCGAACTTTTCTCCGGCCCAATAGCAGCCGCTGCTCCAATTTTTTGCATGCGCGTAGGGACCTCGAAAGCCTACCTCCATACAAAGTTTGAGCTCAATCGGTTCCATAGGGGCAGAGCTAGGTCCAAACCCAAATCCGCAACTACAGCGAAATCCGCCATTTTACCTCCGATTTTTTGCATGCCTGTAGGGACCTCAAATGGCTACCATAGTACAAAGTTTCAGCTCAATCGGAGCCATAGGGGCGGAGCAATGTCAAAACCCAACCTGCTATTTGTGTATATGCATTTGACCCAATACTAGGATCGAACTTTTCTCCGGCCCTATGGCAGCCGCAGCTCTAATTTTTTCCATGCGCGTAGGGACCTCGAATGCCTACCTCCATACCAAGTTTGAGCTAAATCTGTTCCATAGGGGCGGAGCTAGGTCCAAACCCAAATCCGCAACTACAGCGAAATCCGCCATTTTACCCCCAATTAGGATCGAACTTTTTTCCGGCCCTATGGCAGCTGGGGCTCCGATTTTTTGCATGCCTGTAGGGACCTCAAATAACTACCTCAGTACCAAGTTTCAGCTCAATAGGAGCCATAGGGGCGGAGCAAGGTCCAAACCTGACCCTATTCTAGGATCGAACTTTTCTCCGGCCCTATGGCAGCCGCGGCTCCAATTTTTTGCATGCGCGTAGGGACCTCGAATGCCTACCTCCATACCAAGTTTGAGCTCAATCGGTTCCATAGGGGCGGAGCTAGGTCCTAACCCAAATCCGCAACTACAGCGAAATCCGCCATTTTACCACCAATTAGGATCGAACTTTTTTCCGGCCCTATGGCAGCTGGGGCTCCGATTTTTGCATGCCTGTAGGGACCTCAAATGGCTACAACAGTACAAAGTTTCAGCTCAATCGGAGCCATAGGGGCGGAGCAAGGTCCAAACCCAACCTGCTATTTGTGTATATGCATTTGACCCAATTATAGGATCGAACTTTTCTCCGGCCCTATGGCAGGCCCGGCACAAATTTTTTGCATGCGCGTAGGGCCCTCGAATGCCTTCCTCCATACTCAGTTTGAGCTCAATCGGTTCCATAGGGGCGCTGCTAGGTCCAAACCCAAATCCGCAACTACAGCGAAATCCGCCATTTTACCCCCAATTAGGATCGAACTTTTTTCCGGCCCTATGGCAGCTGGGGCCCCGATTTTTTGCATGCCTGTAGGGACCTCAAATGGCTACCTCAGTACCAAGTTTGAGCTCAATCGGAGCCATAGGGGCGGAGCAAGGTTCAAACCCAACCTGCTCTTTGTTTATATACATTTGACCCAATTCTAGGATCGAACTTTTCTCCGGCCCTATGGCAGCCGCGGCTCCAATTTTTTGCATGCGCGTAGGGACTTCGAATGCCTACCTCCATACAAAGTTTGAGCTCAATCGGTTCCATAGGGGCGGAGCTAGGTCTAAACCCAAATCCGCAACTACAGCGAAATCCGCCATTTTACCAGCAATTAGGATCGAACTTTTTTCCGGCCCTATGGCAGCTGGGGCTCCGATTTTTTGCATGCCTGTAGGGACCTCAAATGGCTACCACAGTATAAAGTTTCAGCTCAATCGGAGCCATAGGGGCGGAGCAATGTCAAAACCCTACCTGCTATTTGTGTATATGCATTTGACCCAATTCTAGGATCGAACTTTTCTCCGGCCCTATGGCAGCCGCGACTCCAATTTTTTGCAAGCGCGTAGGGACCTCGAATGCCTACCTCCATACCAAGTTTGAGCTCAATCGGTTCCATAGGGGCGGAGCTAGGTCCAATTCCTAATCCGCAACTACAGCGAAATCCGCCATTTTACCCCCAACTAGGATCGAACTTTTTTCCGGCCCTATGGCAGCTGGGGCTCCGATTTTTGCATGCCTGTAGGGACCTCAAATGCTACCTCAGTACCAAGTTTGAGCTCAATCGGAGCCATAGGGGCGGAGCAAGGTCCAAACCCAACCTGCTCTTTGTGTATATGCATTTGACCCAATTCTAGGATCGAACTTTTCTCCGGCCCTATGGCAGCCGCGGCTCCAATTTTTTGCATGCTTGTAGGGACCTTGAATGCCTACCTCCATACCAAGTTTGAGCTCAATCGGTTCCATAGGGGCGGAGCTAGGTCCAAACCCAAATCCGCAACTACAGCGAAATCCGCCATTTTACCCCCAATTAGGATCAAACTTTTTCCCGGCCCTATGGCAGCTTGGGCTCCGATTTTTTGCATGCCTGTAGGGACCTCAAATGGCTACCTCAGTACCAAGTTTGAGCTCAATCGGAGCCATAGGGGCGGAGCAAGGTCCAAACCCAACCTGCTCTTTGTGTATATGAATTTGACCAAATTCTAGGATCGAACTTTTCTCCGGCCCTATGGCAGCCGCAGCACCAATTACTTGCATGCGCGTAGGGACCTCGAATGCCTATAGGGGCGGAGCTAGGTCAAAACCCAAATCCGCAACTACAGCGAAATCCGCCATTTTACCCCCAATTAGGATCGAACTTTTTTCCGGCCCTATGGCAGCTGGGGCTCCGATTTTTTGCATGCCTGTAGGGACCTCAAATGCCTTCCTCCATACTAAGTTTGAGCTCAATCGGTTCCATAGGGGCGGAGCTAGGTCCAAACCCAACCTGCTCTTTGTGTATATGCATTTGACCCAATTCTAGGATCGAACTTTTCTCCGGCCCTATGGCAGCCGCGGCTCCAATTTTTTGCATGCGCGTAGGGACCTTGAATGCCTACCTCCATCACCAGTTTGAGCTCAATCGGTTCCATAGGGGCGGAGCTAGGTCCAAACCCAAATCCGCAACTACAGCGAAATCCTCCATTTTACCCCCAATTAGGATCGAACTTTTTTCCGGCCCTATGGCAGCTGGGGCTCCGATTTTTTGCATGCCTGTAGGGACCTCAAATGGCTACCTCAGTACCAAGTTTGAGCTCAATCGGAGCCATAGGGGCGGAGCAAGGTCCAAACCCAACCTGCTCTTTGTGTATATGTATTTGACCCAATTCTAGGATCGAACTTTTCTCCGGCCCTATAGCAGCCGCGGCTCCAATTTTTTGCATGCGCGTAGGGACCTCGAATGCCTACCTCCATACCAAGTTTGAGCTCAATCGGTTCCATAGGGGCGGAGCTAGGTCCAAACCCAAATCCGCAACTACAGCGAAATCCGCCATTTTACCCCCTATTAGGATCGTATTTTTTTTCCGGCCCTATGGCAGCTGGGGCTCCGATTTTTTTGCATGCCTGTAGGGACCTCAAATGGCTACCTCAGTACCAAGTTTGAGCTCAATCGGAGCCATAGGGGCGGAGCAAGGTCCAAACCCAACCTGCTCTTTGTGTATATGCATTTGACCCAATTCTAGGATCGAACTTTTCTCCGGTCCTATGGCAGCCGCGGCTCCAATTTTATGAATGCGCGTAGGGACCTCGAATGCCTACCTCCATACCTAGTTTGAGCATAATCGGTTCCATAGGGGCGGAGCTAGGTCCAAACCCAAATCCGCAACTACAGCGAAATCCGCCATTTTACCCCCAATTAGGATCGAACTTTTTCCGGCCCTATGGCAGCTGGGGCTCCGATTTTTTGCATGCCTGTAGGGACCTCAAATGGCTACCTCAGTACCAAGTTTGAGCTCAAACGGAGCCATAGGGGCGGAGCAAGGTCCAAACCCAACCTGCTCTTTGTGTATATGCATTTGACCCAATTCTAGGATCGAACTTTTCTCCGGCCCTATGGCAGCCATTTGATCAAAGACTTGAAATTATAATGTCTCACACAAAGCTTTGAATGACTCGGTGGCTCAAAATTTGTCATTGCTGTCCGATCACGGTTCAGTTTATGAATGCATAACTTTTTTCTTTTAAAATCAATGGGAAACGTAAAAATGCTGATCCTCTGAGTTCCCGATTCAACATTACAACCGTAAGCGGCACAGATCGTCATTATTATGCTTTATAATCGATTTTTTACGTATTGTCGCCTGTATTTAGTACAGCAACCATTGGACATGTAAAACAGATAGCTTCCACTATGACGTCACAAATGCAGGGGAGATAAGCGATTTGGGGAATGTACAGGGGAAGTAAGCGATGCGCTGTTTTTGGGCAGTATTAAATCTTGACATTTCGAATTGGTTTTTGTACATGTGCACGGTCTGCAATCGCGAAAATATTGTTTGTGTGTTTAATTAACACCATATACATGAAAAATAATGAATGAAAAGACAAAATAAAAATTTCTTTGAATTTGACCTTTAAGCTTATGTTATTCAAAACAATGGAAATAATGGCTTATTAACAACGAACGAGGCCTTCTTAAACAAACAATGTTGATATAAGAATGATGATTTCTTTCATGATCTTATGAAGCTTAAGATGACAAATGACCAATCGGTGGACCCGCCTACTTACTTCGTTGGTCAAACCAATAAAAATGTTGAACAAAAATGGCGACTCCTTTTTGGCAAAATGAACGAATTTATTGGTCGACTGATCATTTGATTGACAGCCACGACTGGTCAGTTGAAGCAATGGATGATAATTACGATGATGATGTATAATTTGTCCCTTTCCAAAAACAAAGGATCTTCATATGAGACTTTTTTAAATTAAAATTACACCCGATGTTGATGGATCTTACTGGAATCGTGTCAATGCGACGATTCTATTTCGCTCCATATACAAAGGTTTAAGTGAAAATCATGAAATAATTTATGTCAAAACCAAATATCCCCGATTGTTCGTATTTATCACTAAGTGTATTTAGCGACCATTCTCTTGCATGGCATTTTGCCCGTCCCATCGAGTAGTCCCTTAACACAAATTTGACTTTACATGATTTTATTTTTAAGTAAGAGCTGATATGTGTAGATCATTGGTTGAGTAAAGAACTTTTAAATTATACGTATTTTGGCTTGGTCATGGTATTAAGAAACAACAGCTATGCGTATATGTGTCTTCCATTCCTCGTGGGCGAAACGCAATTGATCATGGTTTAACGAACAATATATCGTGCAAAATACCATGGCGATGATCCGCCGCTTAACCAATTCCCACAAAATCCAGCTTCTTGACGGCCCTCGTGGAAAATGTTTTGTTTTGCTTGTAGCAAGCAATTTCTTCATTTCCATTAATATTTTCTACCAAAAAGACAAAGATTCATTTTTAAGTTTCAGCATCAAAAAATTCCGTCCCTAACTTCTGTAAATTTATGGCCTGTGACATAAAAAAAGCAAATTAGTTGTTTTTGCGACCTAAACGTGGTAAATACATCTAAACACTGTTGTGTTGGAATGAGTTTAAGGCCACCAGAACCTATACTATTTAAGGCGGATAACAACATTAAGCACTGGGACGTCAATGTTTAAAAACTCTCTATATAGATCCAGGTCAGTGTGCATCATTCATTCCTTTTTGTTTATCAGGTTGGTTGATTTCATAATAAACACTGTTGTCAAAGCCAATAGCCAGTGACGTGTCCGCGCTCCTGTTACTACTATGAAGTTTTCCGTTCTCCGCACCCATCTTGGCACTCTTAGACTTCCTGTGATATAAAAGGAATGAAATAAAAAACAGGCCTACAGCAAATGATTTCAAAACGCAAAAAGGGTTCATTTTAGAGTAACGAAAAGTATTTGACCATTATCATTACGAACAATTTGCCTAGGCTAAAAGAGTCAAATTGAGTCGATTGCTTTATCCATTCCCACGCAATGACGCTCTTTGACGCCCAAGAAAGAAAGCTGCAAAAACGTTGTGGAAAGTGAAAAAAAATACTCGTACCCTGCAATTTCTTCATTAATCACAATGTTTCCTGCCTAAAATTTTTGCAACGAATTATTGCTAACAAAACGACACAATTTTAGACTATTCAAAATCATAGGAAAGGAGTTGCAGTCGACTTCATATAATTATTAGCACGTTGAAATTGAAATATACATATTGCATTAAAGGAAACGTGGGAGGAGGAGAAATTTGTTGATATGGATAATTTTCATTTTTTTATCAACGTCCTTCATAACAGTTTTTTTACAATACCCCTAATGTGGAATGGTGTGGTGATGGTTATATCTAAGAACTGTAAGAGCTGTTTCACTTATGTACTTTTATTAATAGAGGAATGAATTTATCAACTCATTCCCACATGAGGAAATCTTAGACCGGTCCAAACTGAAAGAAGATGTGGATGTCAATTTTAGTTAGATGAAATTCTAAAACTCCTTGTCTTTTGGGTTAGAAACCATTGCGTAAATTGACGAAACTGCTTGAAACAAACACTTTCTTCTATGTCCACAATGTTCTTCCTGAGCGGCGTAAACAGGGGGGTGGAATAGGTTAAAATGGTTGTTTAGGTAATAAATCTTACGACATACATGGAATGTAGATCTAAACAAATAGTAAATGACATTTCCCCCAAAGCGCTCAACTGAAGTTATGATTGAATTATCAAACCAAAGACACTATTTAAGGTGTTCTTGTACAGAGTCACGGGTTACCCTACGGACATATTTAGGCTGATGTCCTTTTTGTTAAAATATAGGAAGGCTAAGCCCGGCCTATTGGAATTACTTTGGCAAGCTTCGAATGGGCCCACTACGAGGTACTACATATTAGATACAATTAGTCTATGCTTTATGTTTTTTTTTTTTCTTTTGCGAGGCAGATATTTAAAGATAACATTTTTCTTGTTTCTGTGTATGATGGAATGCTCCCGGGTGGAGTCGAAATATGACGTTATGATCAGCACGCGGATGATCTTGGTAGGGATCTACTACGATATGATATAAATACCAAAGTTCATCGCTCTGGGCATTCTGATTTCAGACCAAAATACTTCTCTTTAGTTTTTATGTTAACTAGGGATCGTTTGGACGAGCCCAAAATATGAAAAACGGACAAAACATGGTCAAACTTAGTGTAGAACAAACTATATACCAAATAAGTATTGACTAACAATGACAAACATAATTGCACAGGATTGTTTTGTTCAATTTCTTTATAATATACAATGCTACTATGTCACTAGTTGGAGCCCGAATATGACCTTCGGGATATCACTCGAAAGTTCTTTGAGAGGTCCACTGGGAGATACTAAATACAAAATACCAATGACTATGTGAGCTCTGAATGTGGGGAAGAAGATTCTCTGTGTTTTTAAGATAAAGAGTCAATATCGGAGAGCAGCGTAGATGGGACAGGTTCACCAGTCTAGTTCACTGGTAGGTACGTTTTACCAATTATCACAATAACAAACATTTTACGTACAAAGGCCTCCGACCCAAAATACAAATGACATACAAAATTTAACATTACATACATTAATTTGAGAAATGTATCTAATGTACGTTTGTGAATCATATGAATATAAGAACCTAGCTTTGCTAATTGATAAAATCGTTCTGGTTTTGGAATTTTATAAAAACTATTGATATCAGTGTCAACTTTATACCAATTGAACAGATAATGTTTTCTATTTTTCATCATGTTTCACGCAATGAAAAAATTCATGAAATTCACACCCTAAGACCCTGACTTCAATTCTTGGAAACAACAGTAGATGCATATTTTATTCGCACGCGGTATATTTGTGTGCCGTCCGATCTCTATTACAAACTTAAGGTTAGAACATCTAAATCTTGCCGAAGCACTTTTGTTTTTGTAAGATAAATCAAGAGTTAAATATTTTTCGGGGTTTAACAGAGACTTATAGTGTGTATAGTGATAAAACAGATTAGAATTGTTTAAAGATGTGTTCCAATTTTACTTAAAAAGATCTACTATAAGTTGCTTAAAAACTTTCAAAAATAGTTAGCATTTCCATGCTCATATGATACCCATACATGCCCAAACCCTTAAGTAAATAAGACATTTAAACATACGTCGCCCAATTTCTGCGTCCAGCTTCATCTAGCGATTTGAGCATTAAACAGTTGCGTGGTTATCTATTGTTTAACATCTCTAACGAAATACACCAATATTTAATATTTAATACAATAAAAGTGATAGTCAATGAAAAGAGTATATCTCCCACATTCACCTAGAACTACACTGTTATTGGTTGTACTGTTAACCTTAAGGTACCTTTAACAGAATTCAAAGTGTACTGATTCTAAGACGTTAGAGTAGGTGTGCCCCCATATTTGAGCTCCATAACACAGAATTTGGTTTCACAATTGAATCAAATAATTTTAAAATATCTATATGAGGTAAATAACCAAATGATCTTTGGTGTCTTTAAATGGACAGGATTGCGTTCTTTGCTTGTGAAGCTAGTTTATCTTGTTCTGGAGACCAAGATAGAGTAGGTGTGAAGTACAGTCCTAATAACAGGAAGAGGTTCTAACTCTTCCTTTGCCTAGGAACCATTTTTGACTTATTTTCAATGGTCAACCACGTCTAAAAAAACTACTACCTCTGTTTTGTCTAAATTAAGTTATATATTTAATGTTTAAACAATATTGATGAATGATATTTGAATTTGAAGTTTTATTACAGTTTTGGATATTGTTGAACTTGTGCAATCATCCTGACGGGTTCCAATTTTACACTTGAATGCCTCTGTTAACCCTTTGTCAGTTTAACACATGAACATTTTTTTAGAATGCATATCTACTAGAGTTCTTTAGAGTTTCCATAAATACCTAACGGTTTTAGACATTTGAATGAGCTAGTATAGCTAGCTTTGTCAGGCTTTATAAAAATTAACATATAAACAGTAGAAACGACCTCCTTGCTATGTCAATTACTTTTGACAAAAGCTTGCAATGTAAAATATTATCGGCAGTTGAATAGTTACGACGAAATACAGCTTGCGCCTCGTCTATTTTGTGGTTAGATTCAGCCCATTCATACAAACGTTTATTGATGATGCTGGAAAATGTTTTTACATAGCTGTATTAAGGGACATTCCTCGGTAGTTGGCCGGGTTTCTTTTTCTTTCAGACTTAAAAACTGGACATAGCTTGACCAGACTGTTGGGAAAAATCAATTACAAACTAGAGGCGCTTGATCACCTGTATCGCTCCACAGGCATGAACGTACTGATAAAGCAAATTTTTTCATGGATTTAAAATTAACTGAATATAATGAGAATCAATCTAAGTCATTGAAATCTTTGAAATATATCTATAGAACCATTTCAGACTTTTCACTGTTTTTACAAAAGTCAAGTCAAGTCAAAAATTTTTGTCACTGTATAACATATATAGACATAACCCACCACCATTTTAGCCATGTTTTTCAACCAATCAAAATTATATGAAGGAATCTGACATCAGTCATCTGGTTATCATTCCCGTAAAATTCTGAGAAATTTACAAAGTTTTGAGTATATAGCATATGTGGAAATAAGCCCACCCATTAAAGCCATATTTTTCATCCAATCAAAATTCTTTTTAACAATCTGATAAAAGGTCACACAAGGTCGATCCAATCAAATTTGGTTGAAATCCATCCCCTGGTTTCTGGGGAGAAGATTTTCAAAGCTTTTACCATAAATGGAAATAGCCCCGCCCATTAAATCCATGTTTCCATCCGATCAAAATTCTTTGAAGGACTCTGATAGAGGTTCACCATAGGATCATTTCTGTGAAATTTTTGGTTGAAATCCATCCGCAGGTTTCTGACAAGAAGAATTTCAAAGCTTTTACCATATATGGAAATTAGCCCTGCCCATTAAAGCCATGTTTTTAATCCGATCAAATTCTTTGGGGGAATCTGATAAAGGTTCACCATAGGATTATTTCTATGAAATTTGGTTGAAATCCATCCACTAAGTTCTTAGAAAAGATTTTCAAAGCTTTCACCATATATGGAAATTAGCCCCTTAAAGCCATGCTTTTCACCCGATAAAAATTCTTTAAATGAATCAGATGAAGGTTCACCATAGAATCATTCCAGTGAAATTTGAATGAAATCAATCCACTGGGTTCTAAGAAGACGATTTCAATATATGGAAAATAGCCCCGCCCATTAAAGCCATGATTTTAATCCGATCAATTTTTTTTTAATGAATCTAATAAAGGTTCATCCAAGGATCATTTCTGTGAAATTTGGTTGAAATCCATCAACCGATTTCTATAAAGAAGACTTTCAAAGCATTCACCATATATGGAAATTAGCCCCGCCCATTAAAGCCATGTTTTTCATCTGATCAAAATTCTTTTTAACAATCTGATAAAAGGTGACCCAATGATCATTTCTGTGAAATTCGGTTTAAATCCATCCAACGGTTTCTGAGAAGGAGGTTTTCAAAAATTTTACCATATATGGAAATTAGCCCCGCCCAGCGATGTTTTTCACCCGAGTACAACTCTTTGAACGAATCTGATAGAACGTCACCCGAGGATCATTTCTGTCAAATTTGGTTGAAATCTGTTAGGTACTTTCTAAGGAGAAGTTTTTCAAAGTAAAAGTTTACGGACGGAAGGGCGGACGACTGGACGGATTGGCGCACGACGGACACAAGGCCATGTCAATAGCTCTCTGGGTTTCAGCCAGTGGAGCTAAAACGGCGTTAAAATGTCTATGTAAAATTGTTGCGAATTCTGAAAGGGTATTTTTAGAAAATTCTGAAGATAATCCATCGATTCCACAGCTTTTACAAAGAGATTTTGATAACCATAGAAATTTCGTCGTTGGAAATCTCTGAATTTGAAATATCGACTTGTGGATTCATATATTCGTTATTATTATCAATACGTGATTGAGTTATATTGTCATCATATAATAGCGATTTGATATAAGTATGCCATTCGGAAGCACTCACTGCTAAATTTGTTCTAGGCTTCTTGGGAAAGAGCTTGTTTTAACCAATTTCCAGAAAGGTTTCTGATTGTTTATATTTTCCACTAAACTTGAAGGTTGCTTTTTTTCATGTTGCAATCCTTTTTTTAAGAACAAAAGCCTCGTCACATTGAGAATCCCACCAAGCTGGCTAAATTTCCTTGGAAAGGGAAAGACATCTTTACGCATTTCGCGTGCAGAATCTTGATAAGGTGATATAATTCCTTCTACCGCTAGGTTGACATCAAATTTTATAATGTTTTCAATTACTTTTTTACGATTTAAAACTATCCTTTGAACATTCACAAGAAAAAATATTTCTGTGCTGATCTTGCCAAAAACATTTAAATGATGGCGTTTCTATTGTTGTATTGTTAGGCTCAAAACATTTCCTATTAAATTTCAAAAGGTAAATTGGTGGATAATGATCAGATATGTCTCTTTCCCCTACAGCATAATACGAAACTCTTTAAAAATCGTATTTACTCTGTATGAAATGACCGACAACTCCGGTTCCTTCATTTGAAATACATGTGTAATTACCTTGTATATTGTCGAAAAGCCGACCATTCATAATGTGCATATCACTTGATTTACAGAAGTACGCCAAAGTTTTTCCAAAATTGTTAAATTTATAGCAGTCAGTGTTTTTACGTGGTAATTTGAAGTCTTTTAAGTCATAATTTATATCGCCATGAATGAAAGAAATGTCATATTCATAGATGGATCTGCAAAATTACGCGTGCGGGCATTAAAATCACCAGCAACGATTATATCTGCAGGGGGATATTTGAGTTCCAATTCGTCAAATTGCTCTTGCATAATAAAGATACCATTTGGCTAAAGTTCTTTTGGATATATAGAAGAACCTTCCGAAGAAATATAGACGAAAAATTAATATCAAATCTTTAGCATCATATAATGATAAATTACACGACAAAACAAAACAATCAGACCATTGGTCACAAATTTTACTGCATATATTAAGATCGAATATTTTACTCTAAACAAAAGCACTTACATCGCAACTATTTCAGATTGCTCTAAGCTTTGGGATCCTTTATCTAAATGAATAAATTGCGTCATAAAACTATCAAATTCTCCAGAAAATCTATTCCACGTTTCACAAAGAGATAAGATAAATTGAAAAAATCAGATAAATGTTCTATCTTAAATGTTTATTCAGTCCGACAAAATCTTTAAACTATCACATTTGCCTCGCCCTTACCCCCTATTCGATCTCATTTGCATAGGCGTGGGAAACAAAGTCACATAGCTGTCATGTGACTGAGTGTCATAGGGTTGATCATCGAAGTCGTCTGCTCTATCGACCAATTGTTGCGAGTTGATTTCCCGCTCATTTCATTCGCACGTGCGACACCACGAAACCTACGCTTGCCTATGTTTACTATACGCTTATTTTCTTTGTCTCTCACCATTAGGTCGATAATCGTAGACTTATGTGGGATAGCAGCTGGAGGCTAGAAAAGGATGTGATGGCGGTACTGGTGTGAGAAATTCCAGGAATCCATTGTTAGGTGCTCCAGCCTCCGCGATATAAGTGAAAGATTGTTGAAAGCGGCGTAAAACCCCATTCAAACAAACAAACAAACAAACAAACGCTCATTTTCATCAGATTATATCATTAATAATAGCCTGTCAAACTGAATGACCGAGTAATTTCCCTTTTCCCTTTCCTGCATTATTATTTTTCCTAATTCTCGCCTAGGCAGTTGAACTCTGTCAACGTAATCTTGCTTAACTGAAGAACAGTACGACGGTCAGCAAACAACTATTTTGCTTTCTGCAATACAATACTTCAATCCTTGAAGTTAAAATACTTTACTTATTGGGGACATATTAAGCTCTCTACCCTTTACTCTATGCGCTCGTTCAATATTTTTCAATACTTTCCATGTCCGATGACTCAATATCGTCCTTTATGGAGTTCTTATTTTGTCCTCTCAAATGTTCTAGTGCTCGTTTATAGTGCCAGAAATGCCGTAAAATAGTAGATTATTGCGGTGTGACTGCCCCTCTATATATTCAAGCTTCTTCTGACCTTCAACCTTGAGTGACTCATTTTTGATCTAAGGTCATTGATTAATTTATTGATTGTATCCATTGTATTGTAGTATCAAATTCGCTTCTGAATTATGATCGCATGTTATGAAAAAATGTCATAATATCATTGTCATTGTTGGAACTCTTTTTCCTTTTTTATTGGTAGAAGGTAGGGTCTTGGTTTAGCATGTTGTAGAGACATGCCACGAGACGTTGGAAATGATGGAATTAAGGTGTCTGCTTCTACATTAGTGGCTGATAAATTACCGCCGTTGAACTGTAAAGTTGTTTGTCGGGACGAACGGGTTTCAACACAAGTCGTGGGCGTTGCCAAAGCTCTAGACCATCTAGTTACAGATATTTTTCTATTTTCTCTCATTTTGTTGCTGTTGCAACCAGAGTTAAAAGCGGGTTTCAATTATTTAAGCAATTCTAGAATATCGTCACTAAAAGAAAATCGCTGCCAAACAATGTTCCTGGAGAAGAAGGTATTTAAAGAAATTGTCGACAGACTCACTACGACGAAATCGAATGGCAGACATTGGGCACTGTTATATATACGAATAAAGAAGATAATAAACACTTTTTTTCTGACTAACAACTCTTGTATTTTTGATTTTCATTTGTCATCCCCAAAGCTATTTGCATGCATATATATTATCCAATTAATATGCAAGTCGCTGATTACTGATCAATCATAAGGTTTCGTGCATATGTCATCCTTTTTACGTTTGCTCACCGAACTCAAATTTGTAACAACATAGCCTCTTTGTTGTATTCTAAAGTAAAATAAATGACACACGATTCATCAGTTACACGCATAGCGTGAATTGGAATTGGATTTTGACTTTGCGACTTTGAATCGGATTCATTATCATATTATTTTACTGTTTTTTGGTGTGTGTTTTAATTTCATCAATATCTTAACCCTTTACCACTCAGTGACACTTTTAGACGCCCACATTAAAACGCTTTGGAAAACATAGTGGAAAATTGAGAAATTATTTGTTACGGGCAATTTCTTCATTATTCACAATTTTTTCTGCCCCAAAAGTAATAAAAAATCCAAAATTTCATAAACTGAAAGTTGTCGTCTGCAACTCCTTTCAATTTAGACCGGACTAAAATGTTTGCATTCTGGATATGGGTTAACACGTTTGTGTCATTCATGTCACAATGTTATCCTTTTTTCCCAACTATCTAATTGGCGGATCGCTTACCTCACCCACTGCCCTCCGACAAGGCAGTACGACTGATACATCAAATCGAAACATACAGTCATGAGCATAAAATAAAATATTAATCTTTTTCTGCGGTCTAAACATTGAAACTACAGCTTGAATAGGTTGTAGTTAGGACGTATTGCTCGCTAAACACTACAAAATGCTTGACAAAAATGTTATAGGCCAGCATTCTCTTCTTGTCTAAATAAATAATTTGATTGGTAGATCGAATTTTGATAGACAACGGCGATCCATCAATCGTTTGGGGACATAGGAAATCATTATTACAGATAGTTAAACAGTTGTCATGTTAAAACATTAAAGTCATTTTCAGCAATACATTGATATCAAAGGTATGGAAGTACTTGGAGTATTAGTTATGGGTCGATTTTTCTTTTGAAATTAAGAAGAAACGGCTCTGATTAGAAAGGGACAAACAGAATGTGTTGATTAAGACCAGACTTCGCATATCTGCAGCCGATCTTTGTCTATACCATCTGCCACTAAAGATTATTCCGGATTCAGCTAATAAGGGATAATTAAAAAAAACGAATCTAGTTCTTCAGAGATCTATATTGGAAACGGTAGAATTGTCACTCTAATAGTAATCCTTTGGTATTTCCTCAGAAAATTGCCTTTCATCATCACCATCGTCAACAACAACAACAACATCATCAACAAACAACTACAACAATAACAAATATTTATATATAAACCCAAATCCGTCTGTTTTGTGTCTATTATGGGAAAACATATTACCATATGTGATGGTGTTATCCATCGAGCAGGTTAAAGAACCAGGCGAAGCTTACATCAGTCCTTGCACTACCCCCATAACAACTAACGGTCTTCTGGGGCATCGCTAAAATGATCATGTGTTACGGCAAACAGATTTACACACATTTTTGTGTGCATCAGGTAAGAAAATAGAGTACTGAAGGACTTCTTACTTTTGTCTAACTACGAATACAGCTAGCGTGGTGATTGCTATAATACAGATGATTCCAAGAACCAGTAGAAGAACAGCGTACCAATGTTGTTTTACCCAGGGTGTCTGGAAAGGATAAATGGACTTGTTACACCTAAACGAGGATAACATGTTGTAACAAAAACATGCTCAAAGCTATTAAACCATTATCAGACGACAAAATGAGACAAAATTGAATTAAGTTACAAACGATAATTAAAACGGAAAATAAATTGAATAAAGGTGCCATATAGGTAGAAAACACTGTGGGGAAAAAAGAAATTCGTTGTTTGTTACAAGCTTTTTCTGTTTTCCTATGTTGTATAACTATATTTTTCAGTGCGTCCAAAAGCGAGAGCGTATGATAATGGGTTAAAAGAAGAGGCGATAGTAATCTGAACGGTATTACATGAAAGTTTGTGCAACACTTCAAAGGTAGTTTGAATTTGAAGCCATTGGCCGTATCGGGTAGAAAACTTTTTTCGCCGTGTTTTTCAAAATCTGATTCCTTGTGAGGGTTTGCATTGTAATGGGTTTGTCCAATAAAGAAGAAATAAGTCTAAATTTTGTTATATCTTTCGAACAATTTATTTTATCATAAGAAAAAAGAAAAATATTACTTTGTTTAGAAATATTCCATTTGTAATTATTTTTAAAAAGTATAGAATAATGATATACATAAACTTTTGCCATCGGGTCTTCGTAAAAAGGACCGGATCGAAAGCAAAGCTTCGAAATACGAACTGCACTTTGTAGTTCCATTCGGAGTGTTCACTCTTCATCACAACAAGTACCCATAATTCTTGATTGAGAGAACTTACTGGCTTTCCCGAGAGTGGTTCTTTAATGAGCTCCTGACTTTTAGACATTGGTAATATAAGGTTCTGTAATAACACATCGTCCGGCTGCTGTAACATCCGAGCAATGGCTCCGACAACACGCCGGTCTCGGGATTCGATAAACGTTTCTACCTTTGTCTGGTTTCTGAAGCATTCATGCGATAATTGTGAGTTACCATGTATGAAGGGACCCTAAACCCGTAACCACATAACTCCGCATTTTGAAGCGCTGAAGAAAGATTGATAGAGGAAATATTGTGAGAAAAGCAGTGAGAAAAGTAGAAAATGCGGATGGCCAGCATTTTCCCCCTTTCTTACAACATTTCTCCCCACCATAGTGCAAATTTTATTGATATACCAACATATGATATGTCGTTTATAAGTATTGAATACCGCTGTCAATCAAAAAATCAATTGGCCAATCAATGATCAATTCAGATGGGAAGTGAACTTTTAACTCTACATTTATGTTAAGAATTTCTGGTGGCTTGGCGACATAACCGTCGTACCTACAGCTGTTGTTACGACGCTTAAGTTACCATCGAACCATTTTCGACAAGATGTTCGACCTAGATATAAGACGCCGAGATATTACAAGATTTATGGTAAAATGTAATAAAAGGAAATAAATAAAATGGTTGGTTGGCGTCATAAACGTCGTTATTACAGCTTGAATCGTTTAATAATCCATTCCGTGTAAATCTATGAGTTGGTTGGTCGGTCGGTTTCAATCCGTAAATATATTATGAATCGTACATTATTTAGACAATATAAGTGATATTACCAAAATGTAAAGCGGAAGGGAAATCATTTTTATTTTCCTCTCCTTTGATCTATCGCTAATCCTTTTAGGTCAGATTTGAGAAATATCGACATCATATAAAGTCATCGCATTACGTGAATTTAAAAAAAAATCACAAAACACAAAAAAAATGTTGTCTTACATGGATGGATAATACTGTACATAAGTTTCTATGGCGACGTCCTCAATCCCAATAAACCGCAACAAATTTCGTATGCCGGTGTTAAAATCATCCATCTTTGTTTCTGTCAAATTACCGTCTAAATATATATTCTTTGTATCTGAAAATAACATATGAGTTATTCAAATTGTAGCTTTGTAAATTGTTTAATGACACAACAAATCAAAATTTAGCACTGGGTCGCCTTAACTATGGTTATTATTTAGGCATCTAGACACCGTACCCAAAGACTTTTGAATAAGTGGAAAAAAAATCTCTGGTGTGTAAACGAATCGCAATGTCATTGTTGAATCGCGACTGTCAATTGAAAAATCGAAAGACCAATCGAATCATACATTTAGCCCGGAACTTTGAATTCAGAAATTTGGCGACATTTATATGAAGTATTTTTGTTGGTTTGTTGACTTAAACGTTGAAACGTTATAACCACAGCTTATTTAAGCTGTAGTAACGATGTTTTAGGTCGCAATCCAACCATTTTATCTATCGTTACATGATTATACAAAAACACTATTTAAATAAATAAGATTTTTCATCCATTCTGCCAGTTGTCATTGAACCCCTGATGAAGAAACTTTTAGTTTCGAAAGCGCTAGGGTTATAACTTGATAACCCATATATTTTACACTGTTTGAATACAATTTATCCAACATTTATTTAAACTATTTAGTATTCTTGCATCCTCAGGGATCCAGTGTTTTAGAAAGAAATTGCGTTGGTATTTTGTTTTCTTTCTCTAATCCAAAAACACTATTTAATATATTCCTGTCGGAGCCCAGTAGGCATGGTCGGCGATTCCATGATAATAATCTGTGCAATATATCCAGCAAGTTTGTAAAAGGAAGTGACTTTGTGGGGATACAAAGACCTTGTAACGACAGTTTAAACAAGCTGTAATTACGGCGTTTATGCAATCTAAATTTATTAATCTGAAAATAGTTTGTAATCGATTAACGATAATATTTTGATTACAGATACGAATACAGATACATTCTAACAGAATTTTAAACGTAGCCATAACAAATCCTAAGCCGTCGGTTTTCTATATCCGAAAAGTCAAACTTGAATACGAAATGCGACAAGGTTTTCACAAAATAGATTTAAGATGTCTAATATACAATATTTACCATTTAGAAACTCATAGTTTTCTTTTTCACAATTGTTTCCAATCCATTTCCCCAAACATTTACATTTGTAAGTATCCTCCTCTATTTTACAGAAGCCTTTGTTGAGACACGGTGAGCTCGTGCATGGTGTAACAGCCACATCACAAAGTAGGCCAGTCCATTCCTCGTCACATACACATTGAAATCCACCGATCGTATTGTTACAATGAACACTGTTGTTACTACAGGGGTTGTCGTCACAGAATAACCTCGGCTGTTCGCAGTGCTTACCTGGGGAACATTAATAAATCGGTCAGATAAAAAATCAAAAGCCAAGCGAAATGCGATGTAATTAAAAACAATCTTGCAATTTCAAGATTTATTTATGTGCAAAAAATATCACAGTTTCATTTGAAGAAAAACGCTTTCTTTTCTTTTTTCGGATAAAGAACAGCCCGGGAACCAGGATTGTCCAATATGGCCTACCTAAAGATAGTAGGTCTCGAATTACAACTCTGGGAGGAGATGATTATTTCAGATTTACTACACATTTAACCCTTATTATATTGAACCCGGAATATTCCTGTTTTGTAGGAGGTGTAGACAAAGATCAGCCTGCACATAGGTGCAGTCTGATCTTGGTCTACATCCCTGCTTTTCCCCTTTCAGCACGAGTTGTAAAGATAATCAATTTTCAAAAGAAATATTGATCCTCATGAAGATGTTCCAGTTCTGTCACTGATTTTAAAATTTGATTTAAAAATAATTCTGCATAGGATTTTGCGTTTAGGGTTAAGATCCTCGATACCACAACAATACTTATATTAATCTAAGATAGATAATATTAGATATCTTTATAAACAGGCACAAGGCAGTACGGCATGCACAGTTTTAAAGATCTGTAGTTTGTCGTTTAGGGGGAGAAGATTTTTTCAATATGATTACCTTTAACCGTTAATAAAAATGATATAGGACTTATCTGAATAAAGACCGAATAAAGGTTCAACAGATAGTACCACAACCAAAGATTAAAAGCTGTAAGCAAAATGGTTTGGGAGAAAACGATAACCTTGTCTATTTTGATAAGATGATTCAAGAGAGCACTAGAATACTTTTTGTAGTTAATCAATGTTCTTTGCAAAGTCTGATACCTCACGACCAAGTTGTTGAGTGGAGAATTTCCAAGATAGCCTATAAAATCTGAGATCCCATAACATACATCTATTTCACCCTGAATTGTTGTTGTAGACAATCGCCCAGCAATGTTGCTTACTTTCAAAAGCTCTACTTTCGATTTCAGAATATGGATTTTTTCCTAACCAGATTTCTTTATAGATTTCACTTTAATGCGTCTTGAAAGTGCATGACAATTGAAGTTAAAATCATATCTAAAAGTTAAGGATGAGAAGATATTTTTGTGAGTGCAAATTGACATTGATAAAATATAATTAGCACTTCGCGCCTAGGTGAGTTGAAACGGTAAACATAGAAAAACAGACTTTCAAATGTACAAGTGACTATGTACGTTAATGAAAAGAAATGTCCCAAAAATGTTGCATGTTTCCCGTTACCTTTTTACAACAAATCGACGGCTCAGCTCGAAACACTATTTAAATGCTTATAAACATAGGAAGTTACAACTGTTTCGCACTGACACATCGGAATGTCATATCAAATGGAATTATGGAAGTGTAAATAAAAAAAAACAGAAAACAAACAAACAAGAAAACACACGCAAAAAACCCATAACAAATCAAACAAAACAAAACAAGACGAAACAAAACAACACAAGCAACAACAACAAAACCGCCAAGCACTAACTCCCCCGCCAAATACCCCCTGATAAACATAAATGAAAAGAACAGAGAGAAAGAAAGAAGGAAAGTCTGTTCAATTCATCTCGAAGTTTATTTACAACATGTCTTGTTACGTTTTCAAAACTTTTCTGGTTTTTTTTTTTTTTGTTGTTGTTGTTGTTGTTTTTTTTTTTAATTTTGGCCTTGTCCAAATTAAAAGAGATTGCAGGCGACATTAAAAATTGGATGCAGTCTGAAATGCAACTATTTTGTGTGGTAGAAAATATTGAGGGAAAAGGAGAAATTGCTTGTCACAAACAATTTATTCTCTCCCAAAATGTTTTCTCAAGTATAAAATCATAGCAACGTAAATTCCAGGTTTGGGAAAGGAAAGGGTTAAATCTTTTCTCTTGGGTCAAAGGGTACGTTTAAATGTTTTGTAGGTAACAATGACTGAATATGAACATCGTTTCATTCATACAATAAGTCGGAGAACGAGTACAATAGACCACAACTTGAATGATTAAAATAAACACATCTTGTCATTTGTCCTTCATGACAAAAACAAATTCGGTGTTTCCCCTACGCAAATTATATAAATAACTCACAACTTCTTCATTAACCCATTACCAGACGCCAACATTTAGACTGGTCCAAACTGAAAGGAGTTGCAGACGAGAATAGAAAGTTTATGAAATATTAGTGTTCTTTTCCCGAAATTTCTAGGTAGAAAACATTGCGGAAAATGAAGAAATTGCTCCTTGAAGGCTATTTCTTCATTTTATACAATGTGTCCCCTATCGGTTTTCTTGAGGGACGTCAAAAGCGTCAGTGTGAGGGAAAGGGTTGATATCATTTTACTGACGTGCTTTATCTTAAATATTTTCTACTGGCTTTTAGCAGTTAGTTATTTATATCTAAGTTTCCAATATATGGAGGTTTGAAAAATAAACCTCATCACATTTTATGAATCTATAAAGGTAAATGGCTCTGTTTTCCCCAGCCGATACGAACCCGGCAATCATCATAAAATGGCAAATGTCAAATCATTTGATTGTAAACTTTAATTGGTAGGTGTGTTAATTTGAAAATAGTTTTAACTAACCATAAAAAACTACATACTAATGCTTTGAAAGAATTAAAAGAACAAATGAGACTTAATGTGAACACATGGGTTTGAGTGTGCAAGGCGTACTTGAGTAATCGAGCCTGTCATTAAAATTATAGACCAATCAAATCATTCAATTACGCTGGAACTTCAAAACTCCGACATTGGCCGATGTTCGGGTCACCAACCATCCATTTTTGTTAGATATTTCTGACAATGAATCTTCCTTTTGATATATCAGACTAACTTCCTGTCGGGGTCAGTGGGCGGGGCCAGGGATCCGTCAAACGCTATACTGTCTTACTCAGTTAACAGTCTCTCGGGGCAAACATTAAACTACTTCGATGATTCGATGGTGAAATTTTTCACTCCGAGCACGTTCTGGGTACGTTCTATCTTCATAATATATAATTGTATTTCAAGTGCGTATATTTTCTTCAATATGAAAATATTGATCGTTTACAGGATTCTAATTTGCAGAAGATTTTCAGCCCAAAGATGTAGTTTTTGGTTTTAGGGTAATCTTGGTTTGGGACAGAAATCTTCAAAGTTGCCATATTTCCTTACTCTATACCTCTACGACAGGGCTACTTTTTACCCGTTTGGCGGAAATCATTTTCCAAAGTTTGTTCATCATATATCGCTTGAAACAACATGCCAAACTGAATGCCTTTATTCAAGTTGTAAAAGTGCTACACAAGTGTTGTAGATGTCGACAGAGTATCATCAGATTAAGACATTTAGACGCTCACAAACCCGTTCATTTTATAGAAAATGTGCAGCAGCAAGTTTATATTACTACACCGCCGTTGCACCCAGAGTGTGTTTTGGAGAGCAACCAAATAAGCTATTATCTTTTGTCACAATAAATTTACAGTATAAATAAATGATTGTAAAGGCTAAGAAGTTTGGGGCAAGAGGATTCTAGCTGTAACCCAACTCGGATTGAGCTTTTTCTCCCAAAGTTTTTTACTCCTAGGGAAGATGAATTTTAAAACGAAGACAGTCCTAATCAGATGATCCGCGGGCCGGGTTACTGGCTTTAAAAAAATTAGTAAATTGCCATCTATTTATGTTGCATAAAAATGTTTTTTAGGCGGCCTTTTTTTGAACCCGCTATTTCTGTGGTGTTTGCCTTTTATAGCATAGCTAAGCGACAATCCTTTAACATAATGTTCAAGTAATGCTACGCTCACATACCAAATGTAAAAACCCTAGATCTGATTGATTATTGGCCCCGCCCACTTAACTCCAACAGGAAGTTCCACTTAGACAAAATTCGTGGCCATTAACATATAACAACATGCAAGATGGTTAGTAAATGACTTAAACGTCGTAAATACAGCTTGAATAAGCCGTGTTTACAACGTTTAAATCACCAAACAAACTTCGTAATACACGTCGACCAATGTAGTAGTTCAAAGTCCCCTTCCGGTCTAAATGAATGGTTTTATTGGCCGATTGCTTTTTTGATTGAAATCGCGATCCGTGAATTATTTCGAACAAGAAGAATTTCAAACGAAAACGAGAACTTTTTCGACCTTTCTTCTCTGATTTAGAGAAGCTTTTTGTCTATCGAGTAGAACAGTTTAAAGAGGCTAATCGTGCAATGCTAAATACCAAAAACGAATATCACTATCTTTAAATGTTTTACATAAACAGGGAGCGTCATCGTGTGGTGATGGGTTAATTAAGGAACTGTAAAACCTTCATTGCAGAACTTGTCTACAGATTTATGTTGACACTAGTGGGATTTGAATACCCTGACATATATTAATAGTATAATTCGACCTAAGTTAAATTAAACGCATTATTTGGTAAGGCATGTTGCATTTACAAATCATTACAACATACAAGCTTTTAAAAAAAGTTAGTCATGTAAAGTTAAATAAAATTGAAATACAATATGAGTAGGTTTTTTCATGCCGAAAAGAAATCGTAGTGAATCATTAGATGGAAGGAGGATACACTGCTCCCTTTCCAAGTTCGCTCGCCTGTTCCAACGCTTATGTAGAAATATGAATGGATTGTATGTTCACCCGAAATCAGGCTTTAAAAAGCAGACTTTTTTATGTTAATTTCATTCCTTCTTATTTCATAAATTTTCTTTGACAGTCGGAGACCACTAAAAGGACTATCGCTAAACTAAGACCAAACGTACAAGACCGAAAGGAAACCCAAATATAAACACTTGGTAACAGCAGTAATGGTATTCTTCACCGATCTATCGATGCATAGGCATTAATATTTTGATGCCTTACGCAATGCTGTTTGTATAATATAAGCGGCATTGTGTTTGCAAAAACAATGGCAAAGGTTATAAAACAATTAGCAAAGCCGTTTTTTTGGGCGAGCTAAATGACTGAACTTAGGTGTAGTAACGTTACGACGATTTCGTCGCCTAAAAAGAACGTTTTACATAAATGTCAGGACTCAACATTAAGCTACCGATCTATATAATTGATTGATTGGTCATGAAAACCTTACCTGTGTGTGACTCTGAACAACTGCACGCATAAGATCCATTGTAATTAGTACAGTTACCATGCGGTGCGCACGGGTTGGTGCTTAAATCGGCACATTCGTTAATATCCACTGTACAATATTTACCGACCCAGCCTGAAATTATAAAGAAGTTTGTGTATCATTCTTTTTCCGAACGACTGTCCGCATGGGAGCGGGCCTTTGTAACACTTTATTTGAAATGTTGATTTGTAATGGCGATTAATCGTGGTGGAACATTACTTAATTTCTACGGTACAAACCAGGTTCTAAAAGAAAATGACGCTGTGTGTGACATTTCCAACCATTTTACATGTCGTGGAGTGAAACACAGGGCCGCCTGGAAAGCCACTATGGACATTTAGGATATTCGTTGATAGTCTTCAGGGGCTTTGTATAAGTATTTCTCTATAGAGCGTGTAGTGGAGACTCTGATCAGACTGTGCAGATGCACGGGCTGATCCGAGTCTTTATTTTACGCACGTGTTATGGTAAGAAATGTAACGTCAAGTCTCAAATACCTAATTTCAAAATTACCCAATTCGATAAATAATTAAAATGGGTATAAGTGTCTGTTACAACCTCGTAGCATTTAGTACTCAGAGAGACGCACATTTCAGACATGAAGAGCATCTACACTTGGAAGGCTATCACGTTTTTGGTCGCATTACGTGGGAGGGCGTAACTTAGGAAGGGGCAACATTTAATTCACAAACGAGCTACAGTAGTTAAACATTTGTAACATGTCAGTTTACGATCACAGCTACAGGGCCATTGACAGTTTACAATTTGAAAATCATGAAACCCTTTTGTTAAAAAAAAAAACTACAATTTTTCCCAAAACATCAGCGGTTTAAAAGTATGAACTTTACGAATTTAATAAGAAAAACGGTATAGCTTGCAAACCAATAAGAATTACGCAACAATTATTTGAATAAATATGAAGATGAAGATATGATATTTAAGAATGAATAAAAAACAATACACTTCGCTCAAACAATTAGTCTAGATTCAATTATTTTTCGATGGAAAAAGATCTGCCGAATAGATAAGAGATGAGTTTGAACAATTTTCACTTTTTCTTATGTTACAAGTTTCCTTGCTTTTTTTTTTTTTTTTTTTTTTTTTTGAGGGGTGAGGGGCTTAAAAAGCGTGATTGTGATGGTGATGGAATTGGTTAAACCATTTTTTTTTTATCCATATTATGTCAAAATTTTACCATTAGCCATTTCAGATACTAATACCATGAATAAGTATTATTCAAATACTTAGTACTGTATATTTGCCACTGTCCAACAGGAATCGCAGGAAAAAAAGTGAAAAAAATTCTTTATCATTAAATCAATTAGCAATTTAGCTGGAGGCAAGAATTTATAATTTAATATGTCTGAATACTTAATTAATTGCCGTATGAAAATGAAATATCGGAGTATCAAATTTGCATTTAACGATCCTTAGTTTGATGATGACTTTATTTTTAGTGGCAAAAAGACGTCAAAACACTATGTGATCCTTTCTGTTTGCCTATAATACATAGACATCTACGCGTATAAGAATATATAATTAAGTAAGTTATGAAAGATCTGATTAGAAATATAACAAAACTATAGCATTTCAATTATATTCCCCTCATTTTTTAGGTTGAGAGTTATCTAGTGAATTGGCTGATGTTTCCGTCTTTACGTCTACACGAAGAGCTGTAACCCATTCTACTTTAACCCATTCCCATACAATTTCGCTTTTTGATACTTCTCTAGAAAAAAAAACTTCGAAAACATTGTAACAAGCAATTTCTTCAGTGCCCGCAATGTTTTCCAAGTTAAAAGGCATTAAAAAATGATAAAGAATCCTTTACAAAAATGTCTGTAACATCTTTCAATTTAATAGGTTAACCCGTTCCCACAAAATCCCTCCTTTTTATGACCCTTGGGAACAAGCTTTTGAAAACTTTGAGGATAATGTAGGAATTTCTTGTGACAAGCAATTTCTTCATTATCCACAATATTTTATGTCCCAAAAGACATAAACATTTAAATTTTTAGTCAACTTTAAATTGTCGTCTGCAACTTCTTTCAATTTTGACCGGCCTAAAAGTTTCTTACGGGTAAAGATCCTTACCATCCATACACATGTGTTCCCCGTTCTTTCCACAGTAGTAGTGGCTAGTTTCGTCATCCGACGGCTCACAGTACGTCTTACATTCGACACCATAGTAGCCCGGATTGCAGATTTTAGACCCGTTTTTTGAGCACGTGTAGTGACCCTTAAAATCGTCATCTGAAGCCAAACAGTATGTGGTGCAGTCGTCCCCATAGTAATCTTGTTCACAATATACACGAGCTACTGTGTTTAGAACGCTGTGTAAGTAAAAATCAAAGAATTTCTATGTTATCAATCACTTAAATGAGGCCACTTACTAAGACATATCATTAATGTCAATCTAAAAACGGATTTATCAATCAAATCGATCATTTAAACAGGAAGTGAACTTTGAATTCCAATATTTATGATTATTATTTTTGTTGGTTTGGAGACTTAAACGTCGTAACTACAGGTCATTTAAGCTGCAATTATGAGGTTTGGGTAGCCAACCAGCGATCTGCCTTTTATTCTATGCTCCAGACAATAAATTTTAATGGCCATGGTGTAAATTACCTCAGTCAATGCACCTTGTTGGATGTTTACGGGAGTGACCAATGTTCCGTCATTACCAAACACGTGTACAATAATTTTGTAATCAATGGGAATTGACATATTTTGATAATTTGACTTTTAGTTTCGTCTATCAAAAACGGGCGTTCTGATTGGTCGTAAAAAATATTCAAAACTCCTCGAACAAAATTTTGAGCACGCAGCGGTTTTGTATGCTCCCACAGAAAATAGTCCCATACAAAAAAGTATTAGAATTTGTAAAATAGTTGTTTTTTTCGCTTGATATGATTTAATTATAAGAAACGAAGAGAATATTCGCGTATTCATGCAGTGTGATTAGGTTTTTCGGTTAATACCTCCATGAAAACAAAAAAAATTGGAGAGACTGGGGAGAGAAGACTATGTAGGGAAAGCAAAAAGTTGATTATCAACACTAGAACAAAACTGATGAGACCCGATCAAAGGTGTCATACAGTTTGATTATGCTTTCAGTTTCATACTTGACCATTTAAAAACGACAAAATGTTTAGCCTGGTCCGAAATGAAAGAAGTTGCAGACTGCAATTTCAAAGTGATAAATTTTGAATAATATCTTTTTCATTTATGGTAGAAAATAATGTGAAACATGAGGGATGATAAAAATCGTGACTGTATGGGAAAGAAGTAAAAGAAAGAGAAAACTCCCTTTCACCTGTAATTTGTAAATGTATTACAGATTACTTTGTTCTAAATTTAAAGTTGATATTCCTGAGAATCGCTCTTGCTAAATGAGAAAGGTCTAGAAAGGGTTGGCTTTCTATTATTAATTGTTTTTGTATGGTTATATAAGTGGGTGTACTATTTTTTTTTTTTTTTTTTTTTTTTTGAAAAATGGGACAACAAAATGCACAAGGACACGTAAACCACAAGAAGATGTAAAACCCGGACAGGTGTGGATTTTTAACGCACGTGATGTAGGGTTCGAAAAATCATGACCATAAAACAAAACGATATTATTCAGCCCTTTGTACTGACAACTGCAAATGAATCTAAATGACTCAAGACTTCAAGTGCTTAGATAAATTATTTCAGGGTGTAACGTTATTAGTTGCAATAGTCAGACAAAAGGAAGAGAATTGAATGAAATTCTAAAACTGTAATTGGCTGCACTTCCATCATCTGTTTTATATACAAATAAGTCATACTTTGATATTGATTGATACCGAATGTTTTTTGTGGCTCTGTGTTTGCGATCAAGGAAAATCTAATAAAATGCAAGGTTTACAAAAAAAACATCTATATAATTTAAAAAAAAATGCCTCAATAACTTAACATATTCCTACGGAATGACGCCTTTTGACGCCCCTGAGAATAATTTGTTACAAGCAATTTCTTCATTATCCACAATGCTTTCTACAACAGCAGAAAACAAAAATTCTAAAATTCCTAAAACTACAAATTGTCGTCTGCAACTTTTTTCCAATTAGGACCAGTCTAAAACTGAGAATCGTGTCGCCTGGTAATGATTTAAAAGTGACAAAGTTACAAATGTTTTTGTTCGTTAACTCATTACCAGACGACACAATTTTAGACTGGTCCTTGTTCAAAGAAGTTGTATACGACAGTTCTTTGTCGGTGAATTTTTTAAGAATCTGTGTTTTGGGATAGTAAACACCTTAGATATTGAAGAAATTGCTTGTTTCTTCAGGTGCGTAGCAATAATTAGACCTTTGAGGCCTAATCAAAACATTTGAATTTTCTAACGTCACATAGGAACGTCACTTTGGCAGGTTCCCTTGATGATGGCTCATATATATGTATATATTTACAAATATACGTAGGTCAATATGATGAAGCGAGTGACTTATTGTCAAAAAAAGAGTTATATCATATATACACAATTAAAGCTATAAATAAGAGCTAGTCTGATCAAATAAGAAATATAAATGTGTTCTTCACCAACGAAAAGATAAACCATATTCTATTAATCCATTCCCACACAATAACACTTTTTGACGCCCCGAGAATAGAAACTTTGGAAAACATTGTGGAAAATGAAGAAATTGCTTGTTACAAGCAATTTCTTAATTATTCACAATGTTTTCAACACCAAAAGGCAGAAATTTTTGAGGTTTCATAAATAAAAATTATCGTCTGCAACCTCTTTCAATTTGGTCTATAATCTTGCCGTCATGGGTTAAAACTGACACAAGTGCTAAATGCTAAATTGGTAAGTGCATAATTCTAAATCAAACGAAGCAGAAGTGTTGAATTGTTTTGCTTATGTTATAGCCGAAACAATCCCTAAGTGCATGTTTTTTCATGCCATCATTTATCTTCTCGTGATTTATTTCCGAAAAGACGATATCAAGTCATTTATATGTTAGAGGAAGTGCATATAATTCAACTCTGACATTTAAATGTATACTGCGTTTCGTTTTCCCCTTTGATGGGAGTATTTCATCACAAACTGTTATTTATTTCGATTGTGGTACCTACTAGTCAGATTTAATGAACTTTTGAAATCTCGTCTGCAACTTCTTTAAAATTAGACCAGTCTTAGATTCTTCTCGACGGTAATGGACGAACATGTTGAACATGTTACTCAAAGAATACCGGAATTGTTGGGCAAAATCTTGACAATTTTATTGAAAAAATGGGAAGATAATTTTTACGATTTAAAAGATGCTGCTTATAACAAGAAAATCTGACGTCATTTTCGTATATTTGCTCGTTTCACGTAAAGCTGTCGATCGAATGCATGTTATAATAAAACCATTTTACAAGAATGATGATGATGATGATTATGACGACGACGAAGATGACGATTATAGTGGTGATGACAGTAATGATAATGAAAACGATAATGGTAAAAATGTTAATAATTGAAATATCAGTTCCAAAGATTACATACGTGTCGTGAGGATAGTTGAAGACTAGATGGTTCCAGTCTGCCTCTGACTCGTTAAACGCGGGAATTCGCGAAAACGATTTCTTTATCTGTCCAATACGATCGTCTGCGTTGATACGATCCTCGTCGTCAATGGTAACCGATATAAATATCGTCTCCTGTTGAAGTGAGAAGGATGTTTGAAGAATCCTGGTATAGATGTACAAGTTATAATGAGTGATCAAAGGTCAGTTTTTGTCTATACAGATAAAGTCAAAATTGGCCTTTCATCACTCACTATAACTAGTACATGCATAGATATGTATTCGTGGGACGTAATTTGATATTGACAGAATTTCTATTTGCCCAATGCAAAGAGCTAATGCAAATGTATAGGCTATGGTTTTGAAATAACTAGCGCCTTAGGTGGATAATCGTAAACCTAAGTTGGATAGCAGCTGGAGGCTCGGAAAGGATGTAATGGTTGTAATGGTGTGAGAAAAACCAGGAATCCATGGTTAGTTTCTCAAGCCGCCGCGATATGACTGAAGATCTGTTAAAAGTGGCGTGAAACACCATTTAATTAATCAATCAACAAATACAGGTATCATCATTTCATGATCGTTTCTTTCATTTGTTCTTTAAATATATAGATTATGGTTAGTAGACTTTGAAGGATCAACAACATTTTAAAATATCTATTTACTTTCATTTGATTTTTTTTTATTAATTAGACAATGAAAACTTCAAAGAAAAGAAGTTCGAGTATGTATTTTCTTGGCGACCAAAATTTTGAATCTGCACATTTATAAATCATAGTTATTTTTCTCTGATAACATGTAAGCTTTTCATCATGACAGAAGATTCGAACTATACCTAGCAAAAAAGTGTTTAGTGAAAGTAACGCGAACTTTTTAATGAGATACAAACTGCTTATAGCACAAATGTCGTTATTTTGAA
The DNA here is from genome assembly GCA_946902895.1 of Fragum fragum. Lineage (NCBI taxonomy): Eukaryota > Metazoa > Mollusca > Bivalvia > Cardiida > Cardiidae > Fragum > Fragum fragum. Next base: position 33,050,946 of record OX336371.1, read on the forward strand.
CTTAATCAAAAGATTGTGTGTTAACAATTCTATGTGTTCGCCATGTCATTTTAACGACAAGTGTGTCAGGGCCTACATACTGGAGAAAGATCAGAGCGAAACAGCTATAACTGTAAATGTAGTGTAAATACCGTTACACTACTTTTAAGCTATATCTGAACACACGTTGAATTCGGTTTCTCACGAAAGCGACAGCTCTCTGTAAATATGAAGTATACTCAGTTCTAAAAGAAAGTGTGCATTAATTTAACAAACTCAGTATTTTGCCTTTGCGTACGGCCATAAAATAAGCCACAAGATATTCATTCTAACACTTTTCCACACAGTGACGTTTTGAAACACCGCCTAGATATAAAACATTGGAAAAAATTGTGGAAAATAAAGAAATTACTTGTTACAAGCAATTTCTTATTTTTCACAATGTTTTCCATCCAAAGAGACAATATTTCATTAACTTGAAAGTATCGCCTGTAACTTCTTTGAATATGGACTGGTTTGCATTTGCACTTGCATTGGCACTTCCTCTAAAAGGAGTAACGGAACGGTACGTAAGCCAATATTCTTGGTTACGCTACCATCCAATAGTTAATCGTTAATAGTATGGTGTTCTAGGATGTCAAATGACCTTGTGAATGGAAGAGAGACTGATCTTTTAAGGTACAGTTTAGAAAGGTTTCATTCTCTGTTACGATGTTAGAAAATCCAAACTTACGTGCAATTACAGATAAACCCTTTCAATACCATATAGGGTCACGACTGTCACCAGAGATGGCGCTCTTGGAATGACAAGTCTCGGCAGTATGGAATCTTTCTACCTGTTGGCATTAACTCATCTCCAAACAGTGGCGCTTTTAGACGCCCTTCAAGAAACAATAATTTGAAACCATTGTGAAAATGAAGAAATTGCTTGTTACAAACAACTTCTTCATTATCCAGATTTTTTTTTTCCTACCCAAAATATTAAAAAGATTTTTAAATTCTACTACCTAAGAATTGTCGTCTGCCGTTCTTTCAATATGGACCAGTCTAGTTTCGTCGTCTAAAATGAGTCAAACCAAAATATCTTAAAATGAGAAACAATATAAATAGTCTGCAGCACCTTATCCATAGTAGGGTATTTATTTTAAGTGTTACGGTTTGTTTCGGGAAATAAAAGAAAAAAATCACAAGGGCACACCTTTTTTCAACTGAATATATTAAATAATGTAAAGTTAGCTTAAACTTTTAAGGTCGTACAAAATTTTGTATTTCTAAATTACGAATCAATGAGTAGAAGTTATGCTTCCGCGAGAACTTGATAATTCATTATGAATTATTGAATGCAAACTGTCTGTCTGTCCTTACAAGTGTAATCTGATTTGCAATGGCGCTTATAGATCACAATCTAGAGAAATCTATAGAAATTAAGTAAGTGTATGTACTTACAGGCCACTGTCCTTGGATTTTCAGTTTTATAGGATTTGGTGTTTTATTTTCAAATAACGGACGGAATGTTATTTGGTTACCATGGAAATGACCTGTTTTTCTTCTACCTAATGAACAACTTCCAGGACCACTGAAAATAAAGGGATAGCATTCATATTCTTTTAATTGAGATCATCCTCTAGAAATTGTCCTTCAACACACTCCAACAGAATCCCGCTTTTTACCCCCCCCCCCCAAAGAAAAGAGCTCCAAAAGAGAAATATCTTAGAATTCCATCAAGTAGAAAATGTCATCTGCAACTTCTTTGAATTTGAACCGGTCTAAAATTGTGTCGTCTGGTAATGGGTCTAATGAGCTCTTAAGAGTATTAAAAATTTAAACGACACATATACTCGATTAGGTTCATAACTCAATGAAAATAAAAACTATTTTCTTTAATTCTTAACTGCGTCAATAACAGGGATAGAGCAAGTTGTACTAATGGCAATTATCTGAAAATGTAGGTGATGTTACTGGCTAAATTTGGAGAAATATCAATCATTTGTTCACCACGTTTCATACATCTGAAATAGTTTTGAAACTTTGATGAATCCTTGTAGGTATTCTTACAAAATATTGACCTCCAAAATGGGTTGAGGGGAAAGATAATGTTAGAAAGAGAGAGAACGACCCAGAATTTCTTTTTAATGACTTGGCTCAATTCAAACAATCACTTAGGCACCAACGTTTACAAGTTATACAAAATAAGTCCACGTATAATCCCAGCGAGAAATGTACTTACGGTACGTCGAAGCAAATATCAAATTTGGGATCACACGGGTCGCTACACAGTAATTCGCAACAGTCTCCGTCTTCCTCCAAGCTGTTCGGGTTGGAATAGGTTTCGAACTTGAGTTCAAACCAGGCAACACCTTGTACATTATACATCTGAAAGTATTTATAACTGAATCACTAATAATCCATAAGGGAACATATATGGGCCAAATATGGACTTTCTATCATCTTAGACCACATTGTGATATGCAACCGGGATTTCTATGGGACCCATGTAGGCAACCTGTATGAATCCGATTTCGGAGCTATGTGATTCCTGTATTGCCCCTATGGTCCTTTAGGACCCGTATAGGCAATAACGTGTCCGTAAAGAATACATGGCAACCCGTTTGCCATGTATACGTAGAAATTTCTAGCACACAGCATATCAAATAAAGGGGTTTAGAAAATTGCAGAGGGAGCAAATCTGCATTTGAATCGTGAAATAAACCAGACGCCATTAAAACAATGACAAATCATTAGACCATACTTAGGAGGAGAACAGAAACAATACTGATCTAAAGTTAGATCTGAACTTTATAAAGTTTTGGTACATCACTCTGAAAGGGACCATACAGGAAAACAATGAAACAAATGGTATCTGTTACCAAGAAAACCCTGCGTTACCTTGTTTGTTACTAGCAATTCTTTACTATCCACAGTATTTTCTAACCCAAAATACAATTTCTAAAAAGAATCATGTCATCTGCAACTTCTTCAAAAATAGACCAGTCTAAATGTTTGTCGTCTGGTAAAGGGCTCGTGTAATAAAATATATGTAACTTTGTCAGTTTTTTTTTTAGAATTGTGTATTTATACTCATTTTTTTCTAGAATTCGGAAAAAAATGAAATATCATTTTTTATTACTATTCATTTAGACAGGTTTTCCTGGAAAAAGGGTCATTTATATACCGTCGGTGTTTGAGCAAAAAAATCTGTAGTGACGACATTATGCTCGCACACCGACGATATGACCCAACAGACGAAAAGGGATCTTATGGGAAATGTGAAAAAATATAGACGGAATGTACGGATTTTGCAGGCTGCCAGGGTCTAATTCCTTCGCTTTTTGGCGATGCTCTGAATCTTAAATGACCGTTCTACCGTACTATATATTTTTTCGGAATGCGACCTCTGAATGACTAGCCTCTGCTGGATCCAATCATTTTTGAAGTATTTTTATGTCTCACCAAAAGCGAAACTTTTCGTCTGACTGGCAGGAAAAATGCAAATTTTGAATTCCTGAATACAAAAAAAAATCTACTATGAGAGAATAGTTTCGAATCTAGTCAGCGTGCTTAGTCCGAACAATCTAACCATGGTCGAGAACTTTCGTACTTTTCCGATGATCCCTTTTTGTGCGAGGGGTCTCAACTGACGGATCGCTCGAAACGCCCACCGATCTCCACCAAACCGTACACAAACGTCAGAGTTCAAAGTGCATTCATAAACGTTTATCCGGTTTTATGATCTCGCTCATCAAATTAAACAAACAAACACAAAATATTGTAGAACAAATCTAGTGACCTTAATTTTGAAGTATAATTCTTCTTATTGATTGCCTTCATATTTCATTTGGGGAAAAAAGAGGAAGAAGAAAGAAAAAGAAAAGATTCAACCGGTCTTAAAAGATGTTTAATTTACTTTTTTGTTGGTGGTGGTGGTGGTGGTGGTTTTTAGTGTGTTTTTTTTTGTGTGTGTGTGTGTGTGTGTGTTTTTTTTTGGTTGGTTTTTTTTTTTTTTTTTTTGTTTGTTTGTTTTTTGTTTGTTTTTTTTGTTTGTTTGGTTTTTTTTGTTTGTTTTTTTTTTTGTTCTTGTTTTTTTTTGTGTGTGTGTATTTTCATCGGGTGAAGTTAATAGTTCAATACATTTATACATGGATGGCCGTTTATGAAAGTAGGGATTCAAATATCGTTTTCTCATTAAACTAAAACATGGACATATGAAAAGAAAATGATACAAAATCTTCTAAATCGTGAGTATTACAACATAGGCAAAATCTTTCTAAGCGTGGTATAGGTGGTTAAGAATAGCGACAAGTTTCGACTCTTAAATTTAAGGATACAAAGCTTAGTCTAGCAATCTTGGAAAACACAATCTAGAGCTCTCTGATATAATTGATTCAAATTGATTTCCTTAAAAATATCGATACAGGGCGTTATGCAAAACCCGATTGGTGCAGTCGGTAACGCGCTTTATTTAATGTAGTTTGTCCAATTTAACGTAGAATCAAGGTGGGATCAGCTTTGTCAAGTTCACGTCAGTGTTACGTTTACCACTTCCCTCTATATTTTACATGTATATTATAAATATATTCAGTTATAAGCTGAATAACATAAATTCTGCGTGCAAACAACACACTATCGTAAATGTTTAAACATTGTTTAGACACTTAGGATAGATTTGAACTAACCTACCATAATTAAAAGGTCAGATTAGATTTATGGCTATTGTGACTTCCTGCGGGTTATTATTGCTACCTTAAAGGCGATACACTGTTAATTCTGTTTTTCTAATTTCATATTATCTTATATACTACAGTTTATTTGAATATACATATAAACAAAGTTTGAAAAAAAGTGTAATACTCTTCCCCTATTTTACCCAATCTCCTTATGGATTACCAAAATATTAATTTCCAAAGGCGTGAAGGAAGCATTGCAAGATCGGAAGGGAAGCTAATTAAGGGACTGGTGGCATTTCTTGAATATTTTTCTGATTATTACAATCAATCTAATCCACTATAGTTGCATCTGTTGAAGTATTAACCAGCTCGCCCTCTGTTCAAACTAGACTTTTAAGTATAAAAATGACGAAGCGTGAATTGTGTTTTAATTCTGGTTAACCATGGCGTTTCTAAAAGGCTGACCGAAACGAAACGCCATTACGCGAAAAAGGACCATCCGAAACGCGAATTGTGTTCGATCTTGTCAAAGTTAGGCTGAGTAGGCCTGAAATTGTTCAATTTATGTAGAACCAGCCAACGATTTGCCTTTAATTTATGTCCTCGATCACATAATTTACAAAACTGTGTGGTTAACGGATTCGTGCCCCCGCCTACTGACTCCGCTGGTTACATTCACTGACTCCGTTTGATACTTACTGAAGTATGATATCTAACTGTGCTATTTTTCAAAATTTGTAACAAGAAACATGTACCAAACTGGTTTACTATTACCAGGAATTACATAATACTGCTGCTGAATTTAAGGATCGCTAGTCAAACCACTTCACCCATTCCCACACAACAAAGTTGTAGACAGATCCAAAAGCAGCTGGAGGCGTCCATTCAAAGTTGATAGAATTTTAAATTCTTTTGTCTTTTCGAAAAGAAAATATTGCGGATAATGAAGAAATTGCTCGATACAAGCAATATCTTCATTTTCCACAATGTTTTCCAATGCGTTTACTTGAGGGGCGTTAAAAGGAGAGGGTTTGTGGGAATGGCTTAAAACAATACTCCGGCTAGTTTGATCTGGATGTCAGAAAAAAATAGTTCGTTTAGCGCGAGGATCTAAACGGGAAAATTACTTATCAAATAAGCTGAAGCTACCACGTTTGATCGCAAACAAACAAACAAAACAACAACAACCCTTATAAAAGAAGAAAAAACAAGAACCCTGCTTTGCATTTATGTATGGGAGGGGGCCATGCCGGCCCAAACTGGAAGTTTTGATTCAAATGATCAATCGATTCTTTGACTGAAAACGGCGATTTGTTAGTTTTAAAACATTTGCATATCAAACGGGTAACGAATAGCAACAGTATGTTCCTATTCTTTGAAAGTAAAGAATATTCGTGTAATCATGGACGTGCGTGAATAACTTTTAAAACTACATTTTGACAGATTATCTGTACACGTAATAATATAGATCATCCTTACTTGGTTGATCATAATGCATCTTTGGGTGTTTGCTAATTAACTATAAATTGATTCGTCATCCATTCTAATCGTTTCCCTAACATTCAAACTATGTCTTTCATCACTCGGACTACTTCTGTTTGGACACCAGTTTAATTCATTACCACACAATGGCGCTTTATGTTGCATGGAAGAAATACAATCATGGAAAATCTTGTAGGTAAAGGAGAAATTGCTTGTAACAAGCAATTTCTACTTTTCACACAAATAGTTTTCTCTACATGGCGCTTATTTTTCAATCATAGTTCAATTTGAATTGTGATCTAAAACATTTTTTCAAATGAGACCTGTCTAAAATGTTGCTGCCTGCTAATGGGATAAACTACTGTAACAATTGACATGTACTTCGTTGAACTGAGTGGTTACGTGTAGTTGGGTGTTTATTCTTAAAGTATTCCTTTAATTGATGCGGAAAACCGCAAATAGACTTATCATTAGTACAAAAACTTGATGGTGAAAAGTGTTATTTCCGTATTTCGTCATTTCACATCAAGATCAGAAACATTCTTTACCTAGAAAGACTTCGGGTAATGATTCAGTATTCATTTACATGTATTTCAATAGATTACCCCTCCATACTATATTACACTAGTTTCTACTTGTTGTATGAAACAAAATGTAGCTAAATAACCTATACAAAGACATAATAGAAATTCATTAAAAAATAAAAATAAAATTTAAAAAATGTCCGCTTAATTGTAATTCAAATAAAAAGTAATGACCGAATACTGAATCGGTTTTATAGAATACATGTCATTTTCTAAATAGTTAAGGGATTCGAGTTTGTACAACAATATGATAAAAAAAATGGTTAGATCTAGGGCTTGCACTATTAAAGTTCTTTTTTGTGAGTGCAAGAGGGTAGAATTCTCCCACTGTCCTAAATAGATGCATGTGCGTCTGAGAATATACATATGACTTGACCCTAACCACCGTACAGCTGAACATCAGAGGTAATCGTACAAATATTACCTAAACAATGTAAAGACAGAAAAGGTCTTATTCAAATAATGTCGTAATAATGGCATTCGAAACTGGCTTGTGATAAGCAATTTCTTATTTTCCAACAATGAATTTCTACCCTATCTGTTGGTTACTTCTCAAGTTACACTCACAGTTAATTGTCGTCTGCAACTTCTTTGATTTTAGATCTACATCTTAGAAAAACAGGAAGGGGTTGTTTTGTACGTATTTTATACAATTTAGTTTATGGGGGAAAAAAGGGCAAATATATACTGTAAAACAATGAAAACTTGACACTATTGAATTTTCCCATATTGTTGTTCTCATTCTAAGCTGTGAACATGGTAAAAAAGAAACACGTGACTCCATAAAGTCTTTCAAGTTATAAAAGCACGTGCTTTCCGTTACCGTGTAGAAGGTGGAAAACAGAGAACAGTCCTTGCACGTGTATACCATAAACATTACCGTAATCTAGTACAAGTGACTTATGAGATCATTGATTGATTGATTGATTGATTGATTGATTGATTGATTGATTGATTGATTGATTGATTGATTGATTGATTGATTGATGATTGTTGATTGATTGGTTGAATAGGGTTTAACGCCACTTTTAACAGTATTTCATTCATATCGCGGCGGCTTGAGCACATCGCGGCGGCTTTAGCACCTAACAATGGATTCCTGGCATTTCTTACAGCAGTACTTCCACTACATCGTTTTCCTAGCCCCAGCTGCTATCCCACCTAGGTTTAGAATTATAGAGTAGAGAACAATCAAATTGAAAATTCAGCCTTGACACGATTGTTGAAATGCCACGACTTTCAAATGAACAACGATAAGAAACTGTGAGAAGGCTTTTGACTGGTCAGTCTATGACTACTGTTACCAGAGTGATGAATCGATCACAGTCAATAATAATTAATTTGAGAACTCGTATACATCACATTGGATTACTTGCTGACCGGCCGAGACCTGCATTGACGTCATATCGGGACGATCGTGAATTACGACTGCGACAATTCGGTTAAGTAAATAGCATCCACGAGTAGAGCGAAGTTTGGCAGTTTTGTTTGTTTGTTTGAATGGGGTTTTACGCCGCTTTCAACAATCTTTCAGTTATATCGCGGCGGCTGGAGCACCTAACAATGGAATAGTTTGGCAGTAAGATTACAACCAAAACTATTAGGAACACAGTCTGCGAGCAGCTTGACTTTGATCCCGAAGGCACATAATGGACCGTTCCTTACACCTATTTATAGTCACACGGTACCTTCGTTTCAATCAATGCAATGGGACTCGATTGTCTCCATTGACAAATCGCGATTCACACTGTGGTTTGCTGATGGCAGAGTACATGTGTACTGAAGGTCATGATACCACCATGCTTACGCATGAGTTAGAGATGTGGACAAATTTGGCTGCGGGAGTCATATGGTATGGGGATTAATTCGAGCTCAAAAACGTTCTCCTCTTGTTGTTATTCAAGAAAACGTTATCGCTAACCAGTAGTGTGCAGATTTTGTAGCCATTTTACTCTCCTTCATGCAGAGAAACAACACTGGTCTTACGTTTCAGCACGATTATGCTGGACCACACACAGCATTTCTAAATCAAGATTTTCTAGTAAAAGCCGGGAATGAAGTCTGTGACTGGCCTTCACGCAGCCCTGACCTCAATTCGTTTTAACATATCTTGGTCGGGCTAGGTCGCCCTGTCCGTCAGCAAGTCAATACACCTCAGACTATAAGGGATCTTGAACGTCCCCTTTGCTGAACAATGGACATCTCTTCCTCGGGTAGTGTTTGCAAATGTGTTACTGTTAGAGATGCTAGAGGTGACCACAGTCGTTAATGAAAACATAAACATCTTGCGAATCTTATTTTGAGGGTACCTTAACCTTTTTTGGGGTACCTTAACCTTTTTCATCAATATAACACCCTACCACTAAGAAGTTTTATACCTATACGGTTGACCAGATGTTTTGTATTATTAAATGCACAACAGTCGTTGCACTAAATCAAACGTCAAGAAATTGGTCGCAAAAATTCTGAGTGTCAAGTTTTGATTTTTGCTCCGTATACATGGGCCTATCTAATAACTGTTCACTTCCCACCGAAAGTGCGCCACCTTAAGACGTGTTGATTGAATTTCACAATATCGTAAATACTCCTTTATACAGCTATTGTTAGGATTGCTAGGCAATACACCGACGAAATGATAAATTCTTCACCAGCTCGTAATGTATTTTGTTTCGTACTCACTCGTCGCCAATAGTGGCCTTTGTCATCAGTTATGACACCCTTGTTTATGACAGTATGATAAGATATAGGCGGAATTCGGTCAGCGTACTTTGATTTAAGATAGTTTGTGTCAAATTACGTGAAATGTTCGTCTTGAGGTTTTCTCGATGACACCAGATCAATTAGCAAGAAATATTCAGGAAGATAACTTGACACGTCCCTTTTTTTTCAAATCATTATCATACGACAATATTTTAGACTGGTCCAAATTGAAGGAAGCTGAAGACGACAGTTCAATTTGCACGAACATTCGGAAATAAATGCCATATAGGGTAGAAATCCATTTGAGAACATAGAAATTGCTTGTTATAATGACACTTTGAATTGACATTTTAAGCATTTCGGTTTTCTAGATTAAAGTGTTAATATTGCCAATGAAACAAAACCATTGTATTCACTATACCACAAAAGATAGGCCTTTTAACTAGAAAACCAACATACTATTCAATGCCCCACTGCAAACTTCTAAACGGCTGTCTTTGCCGTCCAACATACTATTCAATGCCCCACTGCAAACTTCTAAACGGCTGTCTTTGCCATTGTCCATAAGACAATTAGTGTAGAAAGACATCTTACAATGTATTGAAGAAATCAAGTCCTTTCAGAATTAATAGGTCGCATCTGTCAATCAAAGAGTCAATTTACAAATCAAAATATGCATTTAGACCGGAAGTGAACTTTGGAGTCCAATATTTACATTAAGAATGTTAATTTATTTTAGCTGTAGTTACGACGTTTTGTTTGCGAACCAAAGTTGTGCTTTTTGTTATGTGTTCCTGGACATATTTTGCAAACTAGTGGCGTTTGATATTTCAGTCAAACCTTGTTAGAGGTCAGTGGGCGGGGTCAGCTATCCGTCAATAGAGAAGCTTAAAGTAAATTCAGTGTGTCATGTCAGTGTACGATGATTAAGGTGACAAGGACCAATTTTACATCTTAACCCATACAATAACGCTTATTGACGCCCCTCAAGAAAACGATATGAGAGAGCATTGTGTAAAATGAAGAAATTGCTTGCACTGCAAGCAATTTTTTTCATTTTCCATAATATTTTCAACCCAGAAAGCTGAAAAATCCAAAAGTTTCATAAACTTTGAATTGTCTTCTTCAAATCCTTTAAATTTGGACCGGTCTAAAAGTTTGCTGTCTGGTAATTGGTTAAAGTATTCTATCAAGGGATAATCTAATAAATCCGTCAAACGAATATTCAAATGATAATGATAATAAGAATGATTATAATGATAGTGTAATTAGGCCCTGAATAGGTCGGGGTCGTGAGACATTTCAAGAACAACTACTTAGAAAGATAGAAGGGCTATTTAAATGCAGTAAAACATCTTGAAGCGAATGCTTTGACCCTTGTAAAACTGCACAAATTATGCAGTCTGGCCTAGATCGTTACCTTTCTCGTGATAAATCACTTAGAACCTTGACTGATTGGAGGTTTGCAGGTCGTATTTTTGAATTCCACGAATAAAATTTTGACCGATGTCCAGCATGCGCTGACTAACTACATGTATGTTAATTGCTTCCATATTTTTAAAGTTAGATTGGGCTATAAACGGTCAAATGTTTACATTTGTATAAAACAGCCTTAGGCAAAATATTGACAGGCGGAAAGAAACACGTTATTTGTCGACTAATAAGTAAATTGCTACACCGTTGGTAAATTTGAGTATAAGATGGTCAGAGGTTTTGCTTCGTTTGAAGCTATTTATTTTACATTGATTGGGAACTTGCGGCAAGTGCTGTCAACTATTATTTATACCTCTGGAATCTGCTTCCTCGAGAATACAACGTTCTTTCACCGATTGTGGGGTCCAAGGAAGGAGCCAAGGTCGATTGCTGTTCCCTCAAATCGAACCCATGACCTTGGGATCGGGAATCCGACGCTGAACCTTACGACCACAGATACCACGAATAGATAGAGGCTACGTACTATTGTACATGTAACATGTAAGCGCTTGCGCAAGACTGGGGCATTTACTGACTGACTGGATAAATGGGTGTGTTTGTTATTTAACAAATAATGCACCTACAATATAAGTATGATATAAAATAATTGTCGGACAAATGAAATTGTTTAAGACTCAGTCGTAATGGAGTGTTTAACAAGAGCTTACCAAAGTCTGCCAGAAAAATAACTTTTACGTGAAACCAGTCCAATTCTAAAATACCATTAAAAAACCTGCTGTGAAATAATGTATGAACTCAATTTGAACTTAAATCTTCGGTGGATTTTTAATGGGCGAAAAGTTTATTATGTCGCTTTACTTTTCGGATGTCACAAAACAATGTAATGTCGAGATAAAAACAAACCAACAAAAAACAACAACAACAAAAAACCGGTACAATCATATACATGTAAAACTTACTATGTATAATGATGACATAATCAATTAGAAAAAGCTTACACGTACATAATATACATATATTTGTCGGTAAGCAAACAGAAACTTGTAGGCAGATGAATGAATAAATAAATAAATATTTGAATAAAGAAAGAAAGATTAAAAAATGAAACAGAATCAATAGCAAACAAACAAAAAAAAAAAAAACACGCCGAAATTTAAAACGTATATATACTTAAGATCTTTTTTTCTATCTTTTATCGGAAAGGACTTAATTAAATGGTCTAGAATTAGATAAATAAATAAATAAATAAATAAATAAATAAATAAATAAATAAATAAATAAATAAATAAATAAATAAATAAATAAATAAATAAATAAATAGATAAATAGAAAAATACTAATACAAATTATGAAACAGCATTGGCAACAACAACAAAGAAAACAAAGAAGTAATAAGAATATGTAGAATGTATGGAGATCAAATATTTGTATTATGTCAAGACTTACCTGTAGGACAATTAAAAAGATAATCCAAGGTTGCGCACACAACATTTTTCTTAATTATTCCAATAGTCCTAAAAGAGTATATATTACACCTTTCGCTCCCGAACACTTTCGCCCAGCCTTTTCGGTCAAAAATAGAACCCTTTAATCATGTTATTATAACAGAGTCTCATTGGTGAGATGATAATGAGTCATTGTTCACGGAGCAATGATTTTAAACTTAAAGGTGATAGTGTTTCATCTCAAATAAGAATTAAACTGACAAAGGAACTGACAAAGGACCTTGGAAAATTACAAAAAGACATAACCCTACCAATACATTAGCACTTAATCAACTTGAAATTGTCGCCTGAAACTTCTTTCGGTTCAGACCAGTCCAAATTTTTGTCGTCCGGAAATGGATAAATACGTTACTTAACTACAAATTTTTACACTAATCCAAATAGAAACAATTTAAAGTTTGTGAAATTTTAGATTTTTTTTTAAATCCTTATTGGTAGTAAAAATTGTAAAATGAAGAAATTGCTTGTTGAAAGCAATTTTTTCGTTTTGAACATTCCAAATCGTTTTCCTTGAGGGGCGTCAAAAAGCGCTATTTTGTGAGAATAGGTTAACAAGAATGTAAAATGGCATTAGAGCAACGGGACATTCACAAAAACACTGTTTGTAATCCAAGATTTTTACAATCTTTGTTTTCTCAAGTATAACAACAAATGATCCCATGCACTGACCAGTGAAACTGCAAATAATTATACAATTACTTTAGAACAACCCCTAAGAATAAAATAGGACCATACTCAAAGAAATTCCAGACGACAATTTCAAATTTAAAGAATTTTAAGTGTCTCTGCTTTTTCGGTAGAAAAACAAAGTGGAAAATGAAGAAATGACTTGTAATTAAAATTTTGTTTTATTTTTCACACACTCAAGTTTTCTAAATTTGTTTTATTGAGAGGTTGTAAAAAATGGGAATGGGTTAAAAAGGGCCGATTCTCTTGCTTAACAATTGAATAATCAACTTATCACGTGTATTTTCTTATCATTTTTCGACAGTTGCATATTGCCCCCAGCCTTTCGGCTCCCCCAAAGACCACAATACTAATCAATGGCACACACCAATGACGTCTCACAGGTTTTATCCTTAACTTAATCCACATGCATTAAAACGCCATTTATCATAACGCAACAATAAATAACACACTTAATATGAATTAAAGCAGAAAAGCAAGACAACCCATGACAATAAAACGTACACGTGTTTCGGGGAAATAACGTCCACTCATGATAAAAAGTTTGACAGATTAGGCCATGCTTGACATATTAACCCCAAATTACAAAATAGGTTTACATCGTGTAGGTCTACACGCAATCATAAAATCAGACTTGGACTAGCGACCACCTCATTTTGGCGACAATTCGAGATCTACACGCAATCATAAAATCAGACTTTGACTAGCGACCACCTCTTTTTGGCGACAATTCCAGGTCTACACGCAATCATAAAATCAGACTTGGACTAGCGACCACCTCTTTTTGGCGACAGTTCCATTAATGCAACCATCCTTGTCAGCGATTACATACAAGGCGGCCACTCGCAAAGTGTGGTCGGTTCTCCTTTCAGAAGAACGGACGAACAAAAAAATATAAACTATTTGGGAATACTTACAGTACAGACTCCAATTAAGAATTATGAATTTATTTCTTTTATGATTATATTGTCTTTGTGACTGATGGTATCATTTAATAACCGGAATCTTTTTCTTTGTGTCACAAGAGTACAATGCAGAGATCAATAGATATAGCGTCGTCGGGTGTACAAAATGTCATAACTAAAGTTTTATTTAAGCTATAATTGCGACATTTTGCACGCCCAACGAAGATATGAGAGTAAAAGGGAACAACTTGAAACCTCGTTTAACCTATTACCAGCGGCGAAATTTCAGACAGGTCAAAATTGAAAGGAGTTGCAGATGACAATTCAAAGCTTATGAAGTTTTAGATTTTTCAATTTTCTGGGTAGAAATCATTGTTGATAACGAAGAAAGCGTCATTGTGCAGTAATGGGTTAATCAATAAGTAATTATTAAGACTTTAGAATACTCACCTATATAGTTTAACCAATTTCTACACAAATCCGCCTTTTTACGACCCCCACCCCACCCCCACCCCACCCCCCAAAAAAAGGGTTTGAAAAAAAATGTAAAAAATAAAGAAATTTTTAAAACAAGAAGTTCTACCGATCCCACATTACTTCCATCCAGGCTCGGAAAAAAGTAACACACTTAATATGAATTAAAGCAGAAATGCAAGACAACCCATGACAATAAAACGTCCACTCATGATAAAAAGTTTGACAAAAAAGTAAACAATTATGTGGACTTAAAAACTGTGGTCTGCATTTTCTTTGAATTTGGACCAGTCTAAATTCTGTTGTCTTGTAAACTACTGTACACCGAACACATTTACTGCTAAGTCCAACACACTAGGGCTTGGCAATTTACGGCGAGTGTAGGGATAAGCCTATAGATAAATGAAATAATTCGATAAATGAATAAGCATATTAATAAATAATTACATAGATTAATGGATAAATAAGGCTGTTGAATGTTTCTGGACAATTCTTTGGTCATAATTTGTAGTGGTCAAAGAAGTTTGATCTGGAGAGGGGTTTTCCTTTAAATTTCAACTTGCACTCGTGTCTCGTCTGTATTTTTTGCTTCGGCCGGCCGGGCCCACAAGAACCCGTAATTTGACCACCTTCTACCCCATAGACCAATATTATAATCAAGGGATTTTTTTTCATTCGAATAATGCTGTGTCTTTGTCAATCATTCTTTCGGTGACGGGTCAAAAGTGGGTCACCTTAAGAAGTTCCTTGTAGTATCTTTTTAGTAACATGTTTGCGAGATTGCAAAAAAAAATATATGAATTATGATTCATACAAAGTCCTGCGTAAAACAAAATACCGTGCGTATATTAACATAATAACTTTGGGGGTCAGAACACCACACTGGTGTTACTAATATAACTTATATCATGACAAGTCATACAGCCGAATATTCTGTCGTAGTAACAACACTGATACGAAAAGGAAAGATTTTTAACAGTAAGGGTTACTTTAAGAGTGTTGTAAAGCTATGGATATTATGTACTAGGATTTTGTAGCAACCAACACACCTATTTCTTGCGCGTTTTTATATCATTTGAACCATTACCTCAAAATCCCTCAATCTTGCGTTCA
Organism: Fragum fragum; assembly: GCA_946902895.1. Lineage (NCBI taxonomy): Eukaryota > Metazoa > Mollusca > Bivalvia > Cardiida > Cardiidae > Fragum > Fragum fragum. The sequence continues at coordinate 33,066,473 of OX336371.1, forward strand.
TAAATAATTGAATTGAAACCTCTCAGTGAATGAAGAAATAAATATTTCATTTTTTCACGTTGATGTCTACACTATTTTGTACTTATTTTTTTAGTTTACACCCACTTGTTTAGCTTCCTCGATTTTAAACTATTCTAAGATTTTGTCGCCTGCCATTGGGTTAAATATGTTCCATACCAGGTTTTGGACGAATATTTGTATTCTTCATTCGTCAATCCTAGAATTTTATCTCGTTTCCTTTCTGCTTTTCAATTCGCCATTTTCAAATTAGAATAATGACACGGTATTGAATTTGAATATTTTTTAGATTATGAAAAGGCTACTAAATAAAAGGTAAAAATAAAAGTTATGAAAACCCAACAGTCTTATTTTGGTGTTTTAATTGACGGATCGCGGTTGTCAATCAAAATATCGATAGATCAATCAAACCAAACGTTTAGATCGGAAGTGAACTTTGAACTACGACATGTATGTGAAGAATTAGTGATAATTTTACGACTGACACGTCGTAACTTATAATCGTTAAAGCTGTAGTTACTTTTAGATCGCCAACTAACCATTTTACTCCCCTCTATTTACTCACCGGTATTCACGTACATAGAATTATCTTTTTCATTTTGCCTAGACTCGCATAAAACTAAAGTGCGTATAATATAATGCGTCAGCGCCATTTAACAGTTTCTTCCTTTTGCAGTTGAGTATAGACCAAGGTCACATTCCGATCTTTAATCACACTAGATGGACAGACTGGCTTCACATCGTAATAAAGCCCCATTACCAGTCCATGCTTCCGATTTGATGAAACTTGTTGACGGATCGCTGGCCCAGCCCACCGACCTCAAACTGGAAGTTCCACTTCGATATTTAACTGCATCTTTCTCTCTAAATGTAGGGCCATTGACAGAAAAAAAATAAATAGATACGAAATAAATAGATAAAATTATTGGTTGGCTAAGTCAACGTCGTAACCACAGCTTAAATAACTTTTAGTTACGACGTTTACGGCGCTTAACCAATAAAAACACCTTCAAATGAATGTCGGCCAATGTTGGGAGATCAAAGTTTTCTTCCTGTTTCGAACTGTAGTTACGACCTTTAAGTCACCAATCAACTACTCTCCTATTGTGTTACCTGCAATAAGCAATTTCATTTGCAAAATAACGTCGTTTAAAATCGAAGCGGGACTTCCTGTCGGATTCAATGGGCGAGGCCAATTAGTAAGTGCCTGGAGCCAGCGATTAGTAAATATTGTCCCAATTTGTACCGGTAGGCATCGAAACCTCTACTAGTGTCATCACTAGTGTCTACTAGTGGCAAAGAGGGTAGCATGTAACAAAAACAAAAAAAAAAAAGGAAATGTTCGGTTGGTGACTTGGGAACCAGTTAAACCGAACCCTTGTGAAACCGGCCTCCTGTCAAACCGCCCCAAGAAGGTCAAACCGACCCCACAAAAAGGTTGAATTGACCCCTTAATCGTCAAACCGACCCCAAAATCGTCAAACCGGACCCAACTTATTGTAAGATGTATGTAAAATGATGAATGTATGTAACTATAAACTATTATAGTTTCCAACCTCTGTATTCATACATTTTAATTGTAATTTGATTTTTTTTTTTGTTGTAGAAATTGGAACCGATCTATGATTTTTTTTTTTTTTTTTTTTTTTTTTTTTTTTTTTTTTATATATATAAAGAAATAAAGAATGTTTATAACGCTAAATTCATTAACAAAATATGAATAATATGAAAAACTAAATGTGTTTGTCTTGTATCGAATATATACTGTATTTGATGAAAATAGTCATTAGTCCATGGTCTTAGTTAATCAATTCCGATTACGAAGTTAAAGGCAAGTGCTAATCAAGCTCTTTTATTAATCTGTATTCTACTTTAAAACATGCCTATTACGGCCTTTAATCCTGTTGATTTTCGGCAATTAGACATTGAACTTTCGAGCTTGTGGAAACATCAGTCAGTTGAAAGCATTATTCAAAGATGTTTTATTTACCCTATAAGCAGAGTTTGTCAGCCTATTAGCTCATTTGGTATAATTCTTTACTTCAAACCTCTAAATCATGAAGTCGAAATATTTGCTAATCAACATAACAAACTAAATTGCATTTTGAAAAGTGTCTAATCAAGGCTAAACTCCCAAACTATGCAAAGTACAATGTTACTACTAAGCATGGAGGTACATTGTAGATCTCATCACTTATGTAAGTCATTGGTTAAGATCAATATGTGTTGAAAAACTTGTTGTTGGAAAATTATTTGGTGAAATTGTATAGCCGCATTTTTTTAAACTTTACGAGAGACCACTTCAAGTTGTGCCGTCAGTAAACATCGTCGTCCGTCGAGCCGACATCACCAAACATTTCAAGTTCCGAATTCTCCTTTCCCAACAATTTTACAATTTATTCTTTATTACAATTATGGCATTTTTTGTGGTAATCTTTTTTTTTTCATTTTGATTAAGTGCTTCAGATCTGCATGTGTTTCCTCTCCTTATATGTGCTAATATGTTTAAGTGTATGTATATGGAGGAAACGTCCAATATTTCGTTATTCTATGATTAGGTGTAAAAAAATATAAAAGTAGAATTGGGAAAATGCTTACTTATTTTCGATATTTATATACCTTATATAAATAAATCTCCTCGGGTCACGATTTACGTACGTGTTACTATCTGATAACATCTCCTTTGCTTTGATTAATATATCAAAATATAACCTTAAAAATAAAAGAAACAAAAAGAGAAACAAAATTTCAACAAAAATCCATTGAAGTTTTTGGGACGGTTTCGGGGGCTGGGTTGACAGACGGAAAATCGATAATGGGTCCGGTTTGACCGATTTGGAACCGGGGCCGGTATGACGAGGGGCCAGTTTAACAGTAAAGCGGTGACTAGCTGCGATATCGCATCCCTCTTTCTGATAATCTGCTGGCGAGGCAGATTATCAGAAAGAGGGCTACGATATCGCAGCTAGTTAGTGACCTAACCGGTCGTAACAACATGTGGAATAAAATGTAGTTACGACGTTTATTTCTCCAAACCAACGAAATGTTTATCAAAAATGGCGGCCAATGTTGGAGTTCAAACTTTAATTTCGGGGTCAATGAATGCTTTGATTGATTCTTTTAGAGAGCCGATTGACCAATTAACTACACGACTAATCTATTAGCAATTCTTTGTCTCTTTCACAATGATAACAAATCTCTAAATCTCAATAAAGAGGGGAATCAAGGCTATATACTTTCTGTAATTGGAGTCTCAGTCTTAATAACAGGAACATTTTATGTTGACCAGATGTACGCTGTCGATTAAACTTACAGTCTAGTTTTGGTTTCAGATCTTGACTGGGTTACTGCCCCTAGATCTATCGATCGTCTCTCACAGACAGCGGGCTACCATCTAGAGGTATACAGTGGGTGCGTGGAAATACCAAAATACGCATGAATACCGAAATATGCCGAAATACACCGAAATATACCGAAATACCAAATTCACCTAATTTCGACTACTTTCGGGTAAATGTAAACTAATCTTATGATGAGACCAATTTTGAGTTCCCAGAATAAAATAAATACAGAAAATCAGTTTTGAAAGTTTCTTTCAAAATTCGTGGAAACATACCTATCTAATATAGAAAATACAAGATCAAACCAAATTATAGAAATACGCGTAAAAATAGTTTGGAAAGTGTTTTTCTGTATTTGAAACTATCAAATCACAAGATAGTACAAGAACAAATCGAAATCACCGAAATATAGTAAAGAAATACATAAACGTAGTTTCGGACGCGAATTTTGGTATATGTCTAAATATTGTGTTGCGGCAAATTCGGCTTGATTTTTAACTCGCTACGTAAGCAAGGGAGGTGATACAAATAGCGTAGTTTAATAGCAAAACCTTTCTGTTTTGTTACCTTGTTCCTATGTTTATGGTATTTCAGTAAATACGATTCCCTCTTGTACTCCACATGCATGATTGATATTTTGCACAAAAACCGAAATACACTTCCGAAACTGATTTATATGTATAGAGTATTTCGGTAGATTCGACTTGATCTTATACTCTTTAAGATAGATTTAAACCGAAATACACTTTAACGATCCTCTCTTCTTTTGTATTTCGGTAAAATCGACATGATCTTGACTTCTCGATACAAACTAGGAATGTTGGTGTATTTTGGCATATTTAGGTATATAAAATTCCAATAATATCGATAAAGTGTATTTCGGCTTGGTCTCTCTCTCTAAATATGATTGGTATCAATCTACGAATCCCGAAATACACTTTCGAAATTAATTATTTCGGTAATTTCGGTATTATGTTTTACCTTCTAATAATGAAAGGTTTGTTTCTGTAAATACCGAAATACACTTTCAAAAATGTTTTAAAAATATATTTAGGCCAATTCATCTTGAATGCGTACTCTCTATGTACGTTTTTAAAATACAAAAAATCGGGTACAAAACAAATTCTTCTGAGTATAAACTTGATTGATCTTGTACTCTGTATGTAAGATAGGTATTCTTTAACAAATACCAAAATTCGCGTCCGAAAGCACGTTTATGTAATTCTTTACTGTATTTCGGTAAATAAAGAAAAACACTTTCCAAACTATTTTAACGCGTATTTCTATAAATTGGTTTGATCTGGTATTTTCTATATTAGATAAGTATGTTTCCACGAATTTTGAAAGAAACTTTCAAAACTGATTTTTGGTATTTATTATATGCAGGAAACACAAAATTGGTCTCAGCATAAGATTAGTCTACCCGAAAGTTGTCGATATTTGGTGAATATGGTTGTATTTCGGTATATTTCGGTGTATTTCGGTGTATTTCGGTGTATTTCGGTAATTATGCGTATTTCGGTATTTCCATACACCGCGTGGAAATACCAAAATACGCATGAATACGGTGTATTTCGGTGTATTTCGGTAATTATGCGTATTTCGGTATTTCCATACACCGGTATACAGTCTAACTAGGGACGAGTCGTAAACATTTCGGCGGCAGACAGTTAAACAATTTCCGATGCTATATTTAAATTAGAAGATATCAGAAAATGAAATTATGTCAAACACGAGCTAAGGTATCAATTTGGCAAATTGCACATATACGAGTCTTCATATGTCTAAGTCTGTATCATTATATAACTAGTTTTCGCGGGCCGTCTGCCAAATGCTGACCTGTCATTCCTTGTGCAGAGAAAATGCGCATTTCAGTATTAGTTTGTAGTGATCTAAGTAATGCTGTTCTAAGAGAACATTCAAGGAGTATTTGGCATTATAACCCAGTGAAGTTTTGTAATGATTTATTCAAAGTTTTTTCCATGTGTTGAGTGGTTGTCTTAACTATTCTATATCTAAATTAATTGTTCTAAATTAAACCTTCACAGCGGTACACAGTTATTAGTATTTTATGTTCAATTTCTTTTTAAAAAGTAAATATATTGTGGGACGAACATCAAAGTAGAATTGTACAGCCCTGAGTTGGTCTGATAAACATAATTTTACCAGACTGAATTAAATGCTACCAGACCATTAAGAAGAATACATTGTGTATGTGGCTTGATTTTGCCTGTAGGTCTGGCCTCTGTTCTTGTGCTTCATTATCAGAGCAGCATCACTTTATCCCTTTCCTGGTTTTGGAAATTTTAGACAGGTCCAAATTGAAAAGGGATGCAGACGACAATTAAAATTGGATGCAATTGCAAATAGAACCATCCTATGTGGTAGAAAACATTGTGGGAAAAGGAGAAATTGCTTATTACAAGCAATTTCTCCTTTTTCCACAATGTTTTCTCAAGTATAAAATCACAGTGTCGTAAAATCCCGGGTTTATCCAGGAAAGGGTTAAAGGGACATGTCACTGGGACGACCACTCGGACAAGCAGTAATATGCGAAGCCTGTTGACTGGTTTGTTGTTTTTTAGGAAACCAACAAGGATCAGTCGCAAATGTTATATCTGAACTCCTACATTGCATTTCTGAAGGAGACCCCCATTTCAAAAAAACAAAAGTAAAAACAAAGCACACACACATCAAAAGCTAAGAGATAATTCTAGCTCATATTGTATTTTCAGATCATTCAAGACAAGAGTATACAAATGCACAGAAGGTTCAAGAAATGAGCAGAAAAACAAATCAACCATCAACCAGTAAAGGTTTAAATTCCTTCTAATTTCTTTGAATACCCATCCCTGTCTCTGATATCAAATCTGGCTGTCAATTTCAGAAAAATCCTTGCCACTGAAACCTTACAAATTACAGACTGGTCTGACTTTAGCCAAGTCTAAATTAGAGCCTTGCACCCCTGATGTAAAATACTACAGTAGATTAATTATCCGAATACCAGAATAACTGTTGCAATGGTCCCGATCTTAGCATTGCAAACAAATCTTGTTAGCTGGATAATAACAGGGTTGGCTCCGGCTTGAAAATTGTTGCCATCACTTTCGCCAAAATAAAAAAGTTGGGGTCAAATGGAATAAAGTTGGGGCCAAATTGATAAGAAGTTGGTGCCAAAGTTGAACATTTCTTAACTGCACTTTTATTTTCTTTATTTTCTTGTATATGTTGTAAGATAAAACAATATGCATATTAAAATGGTAAAGATGGTCATTCAATTTTGCATTTTGAATTGGATGAATGTAGCTAATTCATGCACCCAACATGATTTTAGTCCTCTTCAATCAGTGATTTGAGTAAGAAATCTAATCTTTGATGAGATAGAGAGAAGGAAATAGTAATAAGCCATATTAAGATATACTTGATTTAAAAATAAAATTAACACAGACATCTGTATTGTTAAAAAATTGAAAGTTGAAAATTCTTGGGTATGAAATAAGAAGAAAAAGAAATGATCAATATGCTTTAGGGACATTGAAACTTCTGTCAAATTTTGACAAAAAGGGAAAAGGGGTCTAATTGAATTCTACTCAAATCATTTTTGTTTAAAAGATAAAGGCAAGAAAAAATAGAAAGTTTTCATGAAAATTTTGAAGATATTTGAAGGGTCATTAGTAATGTCCCTTTCAATATAGATGAGGACCCATTAGAAAACATAGGAAAAAGGGCATTTTTGTATTTCACTCTCCATTCTTGTTTAAGTCTGCAAATACAATGAATGAAAATAGATGTCTTGCAGGAATTTGGAAAGTGAGAAGGTAGATATTTGATTCTTTTTTGGCTCCCCAAAACAATTGGATTTGAGGCTGTGAACTGGAAAAAGGGACCATTTCTATCAAAAACATGTTAAACAACTGGGAAGACATGGGCAACATCATGCTATTATGATAATGATTGCATTTGTGTTGAGTTTAGGGCAAAACTTTGATATTTCATCAGGCAAACAGTTTCCAATTTTATTGGGAATTCCACATTTGTATTTAGTCAAGATAAAATTGTAAGAATGTATTCAATGTAATAGAACTGTTTCTGAGGTTCTTGCTATTGCTTGATTCAGGAGGATCCGGAGATGAGCCCCCAGCCAAGAAAAGGAGAACTGATCCTTTTGATAATCCTGATGACGCAGAACTCTGGGATGATGATGATGATTTTACGGCTGCAGAGTTGGATGACATTACTCACCAGGAGATTTTGGCCTCACAGGTTATAATTTTTAGTTTGGCTGTTTTGGAGAAAACTTGAAGTATTGCTATAGCTAGGTTGTGTGATAACTTTGAAATTTTGTAATATTTCTGGAATTGCTGAACACATTCACTTGAAACTGGCAATATATGTTAAATATCAAAGGAGCAATCTATACCCAAAGGGGGATAATTAAATTCTTACTTTAAATAATTTATGCCTATTTTAAGATCACCCGAGATGAATGTCTTGGAAGAGCTATTGTCTTACCTTTGGTGCCGTCTTCAGCTTGCCACTTGGTTAAAGTTTTATATCATAACTAGTGCTAGGGGAATCATTTTCATCAGGAGGTAGGTTTTCATTTGAGAAAGTGACCTTGGCCCTTAATTTGTTTTTAAAAAAACTTTAACCCTAGACTTTTACTTTCTTTGTCTTTTCTAGGGGGCTTATATTTCATACATTTGTTTATCAGATGGTGGGCTTTCATTTGAGACTAGAACCAGTGTCTATTCTAGAAATTGAAAAACAGGAATGAAATTCCCTCTTTTAAATGAAAAACGATGGTGATTTTCCAAATGAAGGGGGAGGGGGTCGAAAAAATTGGTGATCTGACGATTTTTCGTCGGCTATCGGGCCATAACAAATACATGTATTATTGGTAATAGTATTCTAAGAAAATTTTATTCAAACGAAATTATTTTCATGTGATAAATAGCCCTCTTCTAAACTGTGCTGACTAGGAATAAAATAAAATTCAAAATTATTTCGTATTTATATTATCCAAGCTGATTAGTACACAGGCTTGTTTTATTCTGTGTTAAATCCGTAACTAGTTTGCCTGTGAAAATATGTTTCGTTAAAAAAGAAATCCTGGTTATGTTTGACCAAATGCAGGAATGGCGTCACTCAACTAGACTGATATAATTGTACATGTATGTCAATATTTACATCGAAATCGGAACAAATTAAGTAAGCAGGCAGTTTCTATACTTTTTGCTAGGCACTGTAAACGATTTTTGGGGTTAGCCATTGCGAGTTTTCAATATTTTATGCAGGCCTATTGGGCGTCCTCTTTAAAAAAGAAAGAGCCGTTTTAAAATAAGCATGAACTCCGCAATCGCGCATAATAGAATAGACACTGCCTAAAACCTCTTGTGACCTTGACCTTAACCAAATTTTTTTTCTGTCTTGGTCACTACTTCAAATATGCACCAATCAGGAGATGGGCTTTCCTTTGAGATAATGACTCTGTGACCATGACCAGTATCCTGTTAAAAATGATGTCAACCAAAAACTACAACTTATTCTGTCTTGATCATTTCTAGCTTGGCTATTTTTGGAGAAAACCTGAGGTATTGCTATAGCCTTGGTGTTGTCGTTGTCATGCGAAAACTTTGACATTTTGTGATATCTCTGATTCAACTTAAGGTATTCACTTGAAACTTGGAACACTTGTTTGCCATCAAAAGAGCAACCTATACCATCAAGGGGATAACTCTAGATGCATTTTATGCTTTTATCCACTATCCAGCACCCAATAGCCGAGTGGGGGCACCCATAGGTGGTGCTCTTGTTCATCCTATGGTGCATCCTATTTATCCTTCATATGTCCTTCATGATATTGGCTTTAATTAGACACAATGACCTTGACCATGTGACCTAAACCCTTTACTCTTTATAAAAATTTAACCCAAAACTTTAACTTTTTATATCATATTCTTAACATTTATTCAAGTTTCAAATTGTACCTGAATGGGCGGGCTATTTTGTCTTTTGACAACTCTTGTTTGACATGAATAATAGCCACTATTAAGCACTCGAATATCTGATTAACCCATTGACAACAATCTGATCCAAACTTCAGAGAAGATGCAGCCGAAAATTTCGTGTTGAAGGATTTTATTTATATTGTCTTTCAAAGAAAAAGATATTCTGGGATAAAAAGAAATTTCTTTTTAAAGCAATTTCTTCATCTTCTACAAAGTTTTCTGAAAATAAATTCGAGATGAAAGAGCAGGAAAAAAAAAAGGTGTGATAGTTTAAATAGGGAAAAATACTATATTGATACAATTGTGTTAAAAGAAATTTCTTCTTTTTCCTCTGTTTTCTATGGATATATTTCTTCATTATGTGACATGAAGGGTTATGTGGTAAATACACTATTTGTCTTGAATCTTTATGTGTACTCTGTTTATACCTATTTGTAAATCAACTGCAGCAGGGCCTTCCCTGGGTTGATTTTTCTTTTTACAAACTTTCTCCAAATTTAAAAAGAACTGGAGCCAAACTTGTTGCCAAGAAGCCAAGTGACAAGCCAAAGTTTTTGCCCAGTTTTATGTCACTGAAATCTGCTGAGCTAGGAGACTTTCGCTGCAAAAAGATATTCCCCCAATAAAACTTTATTAGTCCCCCACTTGTTACCTGTTGGAGGACTATAGGTTTGCTTGATTAATTCTATCCAACCGTCCGCCTGTCTATCTGCAGGGGTCGACACTAACAGTGTCCCGCGATCCCGAGGATCCCTGAAACATGGAAAGGACCCCGGCCATCTCAGGCTTGGGATTCCGTCAGGAACCTTCAATATTTCTCCAGTACAATAGATTGTTATGTATCAACTAATGCTTCTGATTTTTTTGTTTGCTTTTATTGGAGAAAACATTGTGGATTATGAAGAAATTGCTTGTCACAAGTAATTTCTTCATTTTCCACAATGTTTTCTGAATTTTTTTTTTCAAAGTGGGCTTAGAAGGGCAGAATTGCGAGTGAATAAGTTAATGTATATCAAGGAGGGATCCCTAATTATCAGGAAACCCTGAAGCAATTGGTAGGGATTCATGTGGGATCCCAGTCCCACTGTAGTAAAGTTAGTGTTGACCCCTGATCTGTAGGGGTATAACAATAGATCGATAGGTCGATGTATTGTGATAGTGACAGTCACGATATCGATGTATCGATTGCAATTCCCTGACTTCGATAACTATCGCGATTGTTTGTTCAAATATCGATAGTTTCAATAGTAAATATTCAAAGCATACTTACACAGAAATTCAATGTTTTCTTGGTCTCTTGGGTTAAAAAAGAGAGAGAGAGAGAGAGAGGGAGAACAACGTATCCTACCTTAATTTCTATGATCATGTGATAGGCGTGTTTGACTTTGTTTCTTCTGTACTCCTTTTTTGTTTAGGAATTGATTTACAAAATAAAAAGGTTCTCAAAAATCCAAAAGCATCTTAAGTAAAGACTTATCAATGTTTTATGAATTGTAAGGCTTGAATTGTCGAAAAAATAAAAATAAGACAATCAAAAATGATATTCGATTAATTACGATAATGAATTACTTATTTCGAGCACACTAATCGAGTCATTCTGTTTTACGTATTTGTGTCGTCTGACATGGCTGAAAATTTAGAGATTGTGAAAAACAAAGGCGGAAAGGCCCATGTTTTGGTCCATTTTGGGACTTTTTTGGCTTCAAAAAGAAAGGCGAAAACATTGATAAAAAGAAAGTCGCCTGTAGACTATGCTATCTATACAGATCAACATAGAAAATAAACAAAGTAACATATACTGATAGTATTGTGATATATCGCGATTGATTTCTGACGATAGTGATAGTATCAGGATATCAATATTGTGATAGTAAAACTATCACGATAGTGATTTTCTTAGCCGATAGTCAGCCCTACTGATCTGTCGGTTTGTCTGTCTGTCACTCTTTAGTCTGAAGCATATCTCCTAAACCAGAAGGGCTGGGAACTTGAAACTTTATATAATTATAAATTTCAATATGGAGAAGTTTCATAATTAAGAACGTTAACTCTAGCTTGCCTATTTTTTGAGTTATTGCCCTTTGTTATTTTTACCTTTACTACTTTTGCCAGAGCATATCTCCTAAACCAGAAGTGATAGGACTTTGAAACTTTATACACTTATAGATCACTATGTGTAGAAATGTCATGTTCAAAAACGGTAACTCTAGCCTGCCTATTTTTTGAGTTATTGCCCTTTGTTGTTTTTAACTTTACATTTTTGTCTGGAGCGTATCTCCTAAACCATAAGTGCTAGGACCTTGAAACTTCATACACTTATGGATCATAATGTGGAGAATTGTTATGTACAAGAAATGTTACCCTGCCATGCCCATTGTTTGAGTTTTTTGCCCTTTGTTGTTTTAAACTTTGTATTATAAGAACCATTTCTCTCCTACAACTAAATTTTAGTTATTTTTAGTTTTTGCCCTTTGATTATTTTAAATCTTAAATTCACAATATCTAATAACCATGATAAGTTGATGTGTCTGGAACATCATTTAGTTTGACAATTTATTTGATCACTACATATTTCCTTTTGCACTCATCACACACTTTTGAAGAGACAAAGTAAAACATATCTTTATCCAATCTATTTTCACTTTTGCAGAAGCCCTCAAATTTCTTTTAAGCTTTTCGGTGCTTTATTTTAAATAACAGTAGATTATCATTTTATAATCTCACTGCAAAGCAGTGAAATTATCAGAAACATATACCCTGTTTTCATTCATTTCATTTTATTTGACTTTATTTCACTTTATCTGAATGGAGCAAAAAAAAAAAAAAATTAATGACGTCATGATGAAGTTGCCTAATTATCACATGCAAAATGAGGTGCTTTCAGTAATTTTGTCTCAAAATTTTCATATTTCGTCTTACTTTTGCATCAAAGAAAAAGAATAATTGTTTGTTTTTGGTGCAATATCAGTAAATGTTTAATTTCATAAACAACAAAAGCCATATTTTCACTCAGCCACTCTTGAAAATATAGCTTTTGTTTTATACTCAATGAAAGATAAATGGATTCTACACTGAAACAAACAATCATCCTCTATTTAAACCTTTCACTTTTACACTTCTCCAAAAATTACATCGAAAAGGTAAAAATATTATAAAAAAACTTTTTTTAACCGGTGGGAGACTCCTGTATTGCATTGCAATACAACATGCACTTGTTACTTCATGTGTGATCTTTCTTGTTCATTTGATTCCGATCATAGAAGCTATAATTTTCGAAGTAATATTGGGATATTGGACTAAAATTTCATATCCCCCCTCCTCCAGAGTACCCCAACCCCCTCAAGGAATCGCATACATGTACAAGTTTTTCTGTTTCTAATCTGAAACCTATCAAAAAGTCGAATTGATCAATTATTTAAAGTGAAATGAAGATTAAATGATGTTAAGTGTGGTTGTAAATTTCTTTTACAAAACTTTTTTCCAAAGTTGTGTTTCTTAAAACCTGTGATTTACTTTCACTGAGATCAAAGACATTGAGTTTTTCTGTCAACAATTTACCCTGATGGAAAAACACTGCTGACAAGCAATTTTATTGCAGGCCAGTTTGAACACTAATAGTATTTCTCTAAATAACCGATCATGGCTGTCAATCAAAAGTTTTATCATTCATTTAGATTGGAAGTGAACTTTGAACTCCAACATAAACAAACAATTTTGTGGAGCGCAGTAGTTGGTCTGGTGACTTAAATATCTAACTATAGCTTATTCAAGCAGTAGTTACAAGATATAGGTCACCAACCTATCATTTTACTTTTTAGTTACATGTGTCTTGCCATGCACTTTGCAATAACAATACTGGTCGATATCGAATCTAAGCATCTAGTCAGAGTCAGAAGGCGTGGCTAGTGGTGTCAGTGAGCAGGGTCAGTGATCAATCAATATGGATAGTGACCTAAAATTAGACTGTATGTTGTATCATTAAAAGAGATGACAGAAAACAAATGCTTCAGTCTCAACTCAAACCTAAGAAAACACAAACAAATAATTAAACATAAAGCAAACTTATGACCACAATCCCAAAATGAATTAGGGAAACATGTTCTTTAGGTCCTAAATAACTGCTGAGACAAGTGTACTGGTAATTAAATCAATTTAGGTTCTTATTTCTAAATCTGAATCATTCTGTCTAGTGGAAGGTTTGTTTATTACATCAAAATTACACGAGATTAATTTGGCAAGATGATATATCCAAATCTTCAGCTATACAAAGAATTACCATGTTGTTATAAAATTGTGTTATTTCACAGGCAACTACCAGAAAGCCAAGTGGAAGCCACCAAGTGAGTGATGTCACACTTGATGATAGAGACTCTGCAGATATCTTCCTAAAGCCACATTTATCTAGGTCATCTTCCTCGTTTGGTAGTCACAGCAACAATGCATCTTCCCGGCAGTCAAGATCATCTTCAATATTGAGCAGCAGTTCAATGCCGAGGGTGCAGAATAGTGATTCGTCTTACCCCTCGTCTCTAAGTGGATATACTGGAAATAGTTCTTCTAGTGTTAGATCAAGTGAGTTCAATTCAAAATTATTTATGAAAGCTTGTCTGTTTTCTTACTAAACACTGGGTTTTCAGTACAAGCTTGGCTTTGTATGTTTTATCTTGTTTTAAATTATGCATTGCGATATAATGGAAATAGGCATTTAAAGTTACCTGTCCATGTGTGAGTTTGTGTGTATTAAGTGTGTGCATGAATAAATAGCGTAGATGGATTTTAGAATAATAACTTGGTTCAAAAGGAAGAAAGTGCTTGTTATCCACAATTTTTTCTACCTCAAAAGTAAAAAGAAAAATGAAATAATGAATTTAACAGGATTGTTACCTATATTAGATTGTTGAGTATGTATGCGCAAAACTTGAGGGCATGTATCTTTCCTTTTTTTTATCTGCCTTTATTTAATTGATGTCACTAAGGAACATGTTTGTTTTTCATATGAAAATTTTTATAAGCTCAAATTTAAAGATAAAATTGCCTTTTGTGGTAGAAAACATGGCAGGTAACAAATTGCTTGTCTCAAATAATTTCTTCATTTTCCAGATATATTTTCTAAAAGGTTTTTTAGCTCCAAAGGCCAGCAGGCCATTGTCTTTGCACTGTGTCTGTTGTCTGTGCGTCGGTCTGTCCGTAAACTTTTTCGTTTAGAATCTTCTCAGAACTACTGATTGGAATTCAACCGTTTCACAGAAATGATCCTTGGGTGACTGTTTATCAGATTCCTTCAAAGAATTCTGATTGGATTAATTACCAAGTTTTAACGGAGCTTTTTCTGATATGGAATATAGTGAATTAACTAAAGGTAGCCACCTTAGACAGTATCAAATGGATAGTTTTATAGTTTACATGGATGTTCATGGATCTTTTTTGAATTACCTTTGATTAGATTTTTTAAAGAGATTGTGATCTGTTGAAAATATTAGATGAAATGGGCCTAAATTTGTAAGACTTATTAAAGGGAGGTAATAAATTAAGCTGTTTTAGTCAACTATAATGCATATCATTTTGCATACTGATTTTTCATTTTAAATGTTTGATAGAAAGATTTATCATTATCTTTTAGCCCTTAACAAGATGACAAAGTTCTAGATTGAATTGAATTGAAAGAAAATGCAATTATAATCATTACGACGCCACACAATGCTGCTTTTAGTGGCCTCTTAGAAATATGTGTATGGAAAACTGCATGAAAAGGAGAAATAGCTTGTAACAAACAATTTCTCTATTTTAACTCCACTGGCCGAAAGCCAAGGGGCCATTGTCATGGAATGGTGTGGATCCCTCTGCCAATGTGTCCTTCTGTAGACTTCTTTAAAAAATTTCTCCTTTGAAAGTACTAAACAGAA
Source organism: Fragum fragum (assembly GCA_946902895.1). Taxonomy (NCBI): domain Eukaryota; kingdom Metazoa; phylum Mollusca; class Bivalvia; order Cardiida; family Cardiidae; genus Fragum; species Fragum fragum. The sequence continues at coordinate 33,081,746 of OX336371.1, forward strand.
TTCCATAAAATTTCATAGAAATGATCCTTGGGTGACCCTTTATCAGATTTCTTCAAAAAAATTTAATCTGATGAAAAACATGGCTTTAATTGGCAGGGCTATTTCCATATATGGTGAAAGCTTTTAAAAAATTCTCCTCCGAAACCAGTGGATTGATTTGAACCAAATTTTACAGAAATAATTCTTTGATGCCCCTTTTTTAGATTCCTTGAAGGAAAACTCTGATCTGATGAAAAACATGACTCTACTGGACAGGGTTAATTTCTATTTATGATAGAAGCTTTCAAAATCTTCTCAGAAACTAGTGGATAGATTTCAACTTAATTTTACAGGAATGGTCCTGGGGTGACCTTTTATCTGATTCCTTTAAAGAACTTTGATAAGATGGAAAATATGGCTTAAAAAGGCGGGGTTATTTCCACATATGTTACTTAATGAAAATTTGAAAAAATTTTTTTTTTAGAAACCAGTAGCTTGATTTTAACTAAATATAATAGAAAATATCCATAATTAATACCCCTTTTTAGATGTATTCAGTTTACTTGATTGGGAAAAAAGTATGGCATTTGGTGGGGGTGCTAATTTCCATATATGGAATATAGTCTGAGAACTTTGAAAATCTTCTCAGAATCCTATTGATTGAATTTCAACCCAATTATGAAGGAATAATCCTCGGGGGACACCTTGCCAGATTTCTTCACATAATTTTGATAGGTTGAAAAACATGGCTTTTATGGGTGGAGCTAATGTCCATTTATGAAATACAGTGAAAATTTTGTAAATGCCATTTATAGTATATAGTGAATATTTTGTAAATGCCTTTTCATAGTTTATAGTGAAATTTTGTAAATGCATTTTCATCTTACTTAATATATAAAATACATTACTCAACTTGACTTTGTAAAACAGTGAAACATTTGAAATGCTTCCCTAGAACTATCTCAAAGATTTCAGTAACTAGATTTATTTGCCAGAGATGGCTAAGAAGATTCAGGTTGAATTGAATACTGAAAACACCATTTGCTTAATCAGTATATTCAGGCCTGTGGGTCCATACAGGTGCTGGAGGGCCTCTAGTTCTTGAGAGGCATAAAGAAGGATTGTGTGGGAATCAATAGAATAATTGCATCAGATTTAAGCTCAGAAAGACCCCATTATTTCAGATGGTGATCAAGGCAGGGTATACAGAAGACCTGCGTATTTATCCAATGGCTCCAGCTCAGACTCTGATAGTGCTTCAGCAATAGATGAAATAAACAAAATAAAGAAGGAGTGTACAGAGCTCAAGCAAAAGGTATAGTATGAAGATGTTAGCAACATTTTGATGAGTCCAGTTATTTCATAGGCTTGCAGAACACTTATTTTGTGGTAGCTGTGTTAACCCTTTCCTGATTTTTGAAATGTTAGACTTGTCTAATTTGAAAAGAGTTACAGACAACAACTAAAAATTAGTGCAATTTGAAAAGCAACCAACCTAAAAAAATATCATTGAAAAAGAAGAAATTGCTTGTTACAAGCAATTTCTTCTTTTCCCGCAATGTTTTCTCATGTACAATGTCAAAGGGACGTGAAAACTAGGGATTGAACAGAAAAAGGTTAAATCATTCCCTCACATTAATGCTTCTTCGTGCCCCCAAAACAAAAACAAGCTTTTGAAAACATTGTTGTCAATGAAGAAATTGCTGGTTTCAAGCAATTTCTGCAATTTCGATATTGTTTTCTACCGCAAAATTTCCCTTTGTGGATTCTTTTGTAGACAATCCTCATTCCTATTGTAGAACAGCTTACTAGGCCCTAATTACAGGTGACCCATATAATAAAATCACTGAAAGTACTGTATAGTTTTAAGTATTCTTCTTTGCTAAAGGTTATCATGATAAATATACAAGGTTAAAGTAACCCAGGAATTAACCAACTGATTACAACGCGACAAAATCTTAGACTGATTAAGATTAACACATTCCCACACAACAAAATTTTAGACTGGTCCAAACTGAAAGAATCTGCAGATGACAATTTCAAGCTGATGGATTTTTTTTTTTTTCATCTATTTAGGTAGAAGACATTCTGAGAAGGAAGAAATTGCTTGTAACAAGCAATTTCTTCATTTCCCACTGTTTTCAAAAGCTTTTTATTGCAGACAGCATACTGACTGTAATCTAGGAATTGCCTGAATTCGCTATTTGCTTCTAGGAACCTGACAACGACCTGAAAATTTTTTCCTTGCTTGTGAATTGATTCATAATTTCATGTAGTATATTATCTGAAAATGTAAGCCCATTCATTAAGAATGACCGCAAAAAGCCGAATCACTGAATGTGTGCGGTGATTAAGGTCACGACCTCTACAGGTATTTCTATTTATACCATCTTAAACAGTGTTGCATCCAGGCCACTCGATAGAGGGAATCCTCTAGGTTTGTCCTTATGTCAAAAGTTAACATCCTCAGTGACATAGAATAATGTATATTTATATCTCTGACATCATTTTATTGACTGCCTGAATTACCATCATTACGGATTTCATTTAACAAAAAAGGGTATGGTAGGCCTCCGTGTTCAACAATTTGTCGATCTTAGACATAGTCGAAGGTGAAACTAGATATTCTGCCGTCTTTGATTTTTTGCTCTACTGGCCGAAAGCCACTAGAGCTATAGCGATGGCTTTTTCCCGTCCGGCGTCCGTGCGACCGTCCTTCCGTCCATCGTTCTTCCATCGTCCGTCCGTAAAACTTTTCCTCATTTACTCGATAAAGTCCACAGTTTTCATCGGATTCTCTTCAAACTTTCACAGAATGATTGTATCATCATAAGGATCGTTCCTTTCGAAATTGGGTCAGATCCGTCAAGAAACACGGGAAAAGGGGCCTAATTCAAACTTAATTTAAAAATCTTCGTTTACTAGATAAAGTCCACAGTTTTCATTGGATTCTCTTCAAACTTTCACAGAATGATTGTACCATCATAAGGATCATTCCTTTCGAAAATGGGTATGATCCGTCAAGAAACACAGGAAAAGGGGCCTTATGAAAATTTAATTAAAAATTCAATTAAAAATCCTTGTTAACGCGATAGAGTCCACAGTTTTCATAGGATTCTCTTCAAACTTTCTCACAATGATTGTACCATCATAAGGATCGTTCCTTTCGAAAATGGGTATGATCTGTCAAGAAACACGGGAAAAGGGACCTTATGAAAATTTAATTAAAAAATCCTCGTTTACGCGATGGAGTCCACAGTTCTCATCAGATTCTCTCCAAACTTTCACAAAATGATTGTACCAACATAAGGATTGTTCCTTTCAAAAATGGGTATGATCCGTCAAGAAACACGGGAAAAGGGGCCTTATGAAAATTCATTAAAAATTCAATTAAAAATACTCATTTATGCGATAGAGTCCACAGTTTTCATCAGATTCTCTTCAAACTTTCGCAGAATGATTGTACCAACATAAGGATCGTTCCTTTCGAAATTTGGTATGATCCATCAAGAAACACGGGAAAAGGGGCCTTATGAAAATTTAATTAAAATTCCATTAAAAATCCTTGTTTTTGCAATAGAGTCCAAAGTTTCATTGGATTCTCTTCAAACTTTCACAGAATGATTGTACCATCATAAGGATCGTTCCTTTCGAAATTGGGTATGATCCGTCAAAAACATGGGAAAAGGGGCCTTATGAAAATTCAATTAAAAACTCCATTTAAAATCCTTGTTTACACGATAGAGTCGACAGTTTTCATCGGATTCTCTTCAAACTTTCTCACAATGATTGTACAATCATAAGTATTGTTCCTTTCGAAAATGGGTATGATCTGTTTTGATACAGGGGAAAAGGGGCCTTATGAAAATTTAATTAAAAAATTTTCGTTAACACTCTAGAGTCCACAGTTTTCATCAGATTGTATTTAAACTTTCACAGAATGATTGTACCATCATAAGGATTGTTCCTTTTGGAATTTGGTCAGATCCATCAGGAAACACGGGAAAAGGGGCCTTATGAAAATCTAATCGAAAAATATTTTAAGAAATACTCTTTAACACTCTAGAGTCAATAGTTTTCATCTGATTCCTTTCAAACTTTCACAGAATGATTGTACTATCATAAGGATTATTCCTTTCGAAATTTGGTATGATCCTTCAAGAAACCCAGGAAAAGGGGCCTTATGAAATGTTTAATAAAAAATTCTCATTGATAATCTAGAGCCAACAATTTTCAACGGATTCTCTTCAAACTTTCACAGAATGATTGTACCATCATAAGGATTGTACCTTTTGGAATCGGATATGATTCCTCACGAAACATAGGAAAAGGGGCCTTATTAAAATTTAATTCAAAGATCTTTGTTAACACTCTAGAGTCCACAGTTTTCATCTGATTGACTTCAAACTTTCACAGAATGATTGTACCATCATAAGAATTGTTCCTTTCAAAATTTGGTACGAACAGTCAAGGACCACGGGAAAAAGGGGCCCGATAAAAGCTGGATTGAAAAAGTCCACATAAACACAATAGAGTCCATAGTTTTCAACAAATTCTCTTCAAACATTCCCAGAATGATTATTACATTCAATGGATTTTTCTTGGAAGTAGGTTTGATCCATCAAGTTTCATGGGAAAAGGGGCCCTATGAAAATTTAATAAAAAAAAATCTTAGTTTACACGTAATGGCCCTAGATTTCACCTGATTGACTTCAAACTTTCACATAATGATTGTACCATCATAAGAATTGTTCCTTTCAAATTGGGTCTGATCCATTGAGAAACAGGAAAAGGGGCCTTAGGAAAATTCAATTAAAAAAATCTTAATTCATGCTTGTAAGTCCACAGTTGAGATGGGGTTGTCTTTATACTCAAACAGAATAATTATATTTTTGTAAGAAGAGTTCCCTTTGGAATTGGTTCAGATCCATCAAGTAACATGGGAAAAGGGGCTATATGAAAATTCAATTAATAAAACCCTGTTAACACAATAAAGCCCACAGCTTTGATCAGATTTTGTGAAACTTTCACAGAATGATTTGAAGGTCATAACTATCATTCTTTTCATAACAGGGTTTGAACTGTCAAGAAGTACAGGAAAAGGGGCCTTATGAAAATTTCATTTATAAATCCTTGTTACTAAGTCCAGAGCTTTCAATGGATTTTCTTCAAACATTCACAGAATAATTGTACAATAATAATGATTGTTGATGTTTGCATTAGACCTGATCCGTCAAGTATCACAGGAAAAGGAGCATTATGAAATTCAATTTTAAAATCATTGTACCACAATAAAGTCAACAGTTTTCATCAGATTCTTTTAAAACTTTCACAGAATGATTATTCCATCTTGAGGATTCTTTCTTCTCAAATTAGGCGTGATCTGTCTAGTATTACGGGAAAAGGGGCCTTTAGAGAATTTTTATCTATAAACCTTGTAACCAAGCCCAGATCATTTCATTGGATTTTATTCAAATCTTCACAGAATCATTGTACAATAATCACGATTGTTGATGCTGACATGAGACCTGATCCTTCAAGTATCACAGGAAAAGGAGCCTTATGAAAAATTTATTTTAAAAATTTGACACCAAGATAAAATCTGCAGTTTTCACAAGATTCTGTTCAAACTTTCACAGCATCATAAGGATTGTTTCTTTCCAAATTGGGCCTGATCTGTCTAGTATCATAGGAAAAGGGGCTGTATGTAAAATTATTACCAAATCTTCACATAAACACAACAATGCCCTCAGTCTTTATCAGAATCTCTTCAAACTTTAATAGAATGATTGTACCATCATTTGGATTGTTCCTTTGTAAATTAGGTCTGATTGGTTAAGTGACACAAGAAAAGGGACCTTATAAAAATTTTATTACAAAACATCATTATTACAATAAAGTCCTCAGTCTTTATCATTTTCTTCAAACTATTATTAGGATTGTTCCTTTGTACATTGGGTCTGATTTGTTAAGTTTCACGGAAAAAGGGGCCTTATGAAAATTTTGTTACAAAAATTCTTGACACAATTCAGTCCACTGTTTTCATTGATTCTCTTTAACTTTTAAAGAATCAGATTCTACCTTCATTAGAATTGTTCCTTTTGAAATTTGGTTTGTTCTGTAAAGTATCATGAGAAAAGGGGGCCCTATGAAGATTTCACTATAAACTCATTAACACAATAAATTAAGAGATTGATTGTACCATCATTCCAATTGTTGATTTTGACAATGGATCTGACTATAGCAAGGGTCACATAAAAAGGGGCCTTATGAAAAACTCTCTTAAATATTCTGGTTAACACAATGATGTCCCTTGATTTCACCGGATTCACTTCAAAATTTCACAGAATGATTGTACAAATACTTAGATGGTTCTTTTCAGAACTGGGTACAATCCATGAAGTATCATGTAAAAAGGAGACATATGATTTTTTTAAATTTTCTAGTAAACATAATGAATTCCCAATATTTCATCGGATTCACTTTTAACTTTCATAGAAAGATAAAACCAACAATAAAATATCACGGGAAAAGGGGCCTTATGAGAACTTGAATTTAACATCTTTGTTAACACAATAAAGTCAACAGTTTTATTGAATTCTCTTCATGGAAAGATGCATGGAATAATTGTGGCATTTGAAACACAGGAAAAGGGGCCTTACAGATTATCATTCAAAACATTCTTGTGTATGTGATGAAGATCACAATCATTATCAAGTTGTCTTTTAAATTTCACAGGACAATTGTCGGGTTGTAAGGAAAGTTCCTTTTGGAATGAAATTGGTCCATCAGAAAACACAGGAAAAGGGGCCTTATTGATTTTCATTCAAAACAATCCTGTTTATGTGATAAAGTCCACAATTATTGTCAGATTCTGATGAAATATTCACAGAATGATTGTAGGGTCATAAGGTAACTTTCTTTTGGAAATGGAGTGGATCCGTCATGAAACATGGGAAAAGGGGCCTTGAGGATTGTTGCTTGAAATGATAAAGGGGATAAAGCCCCTTTTTTTCCTTTATGCATTCTTCTTTGAGCAATTAACTTCCTTAAATATCCGATTTCTTTAACGGAAAGCTTGATAACCAGTAGAGCGTCTCAGGCCCTCATGGGCCTCTTGTTTCAATTACTGTAACCTTCATTCTTACAATTTTAAAAGTTACTAGCTACAAAGTTTAATCCAGTTTTGTACATGTGCATCTGTTCAGTGTAAATTCCTGATGCATAAAATAGAGTTCTTTTTTGGTTTATTGTTCATTATTTTTAACAATGGCAAAGAAATAAGACTAAGTCCATTACCGCGAAAGAGGTTCGAAGGTCGATCCACGTGACATTTTCTCAGCACGTCAGTTACCCCAGGCGTTCAACAACTCATCTGTCTCCAAGGAGACGTCGGGATAGTTATATTTTATCTCTTTTGTCTAAGGATCGAAATATTTATGTCGGTGTAAAGCTAAATGCAATTAGATTAATTCCGACAACTAGCAATAATAATAAAACATGTCTCGGGTGAAAATTCTAGCTTTTAAATATTGGCGCGGACCGAAAGAGAACCACAATTTGTAGACCTGTAGAAATTTACGGATTATTCAATTCTGATAGACTGGGAAGGTAAGGGTAGAATATAATAATTCTCCGCACGCTGAATTTCGTCGGTTTCTGCTAAAATCTCTTAACTGCAGTTGTTATCTTTTGAAATATTGGAGAGTGATGCTTCTTTAACTATCCTTCTTATGTTTTGTCCGAATTCGACAAATTATGCTGTTAATCAAGTCAATGATGAGGAAGAAAACATGGTTGGTATTCTGTCGGGGGTAGAGGGGGAGATAGAAGTCTTCAAATGTGATTTCATAATAAGGAAAACTTAACAGACAAATCAGAGAATGACTTCAACTATCATACAAATTGTTATTATACAGTCCTGACTGCATTTGAGGCCGTTCAGGCCTTTGATTTTCCTTGGGGGCATTTAAAAGCATCACTGAGTGTAACATGCAATTTCCTCATTGTCCACAAGGTTGTCCAAAGCCTTTTTCTTGGGTTGTGTAAAAAGGCAGTATTGAGTAGGAATGGGTTAAATAGCATGCTTTTGAAAGAGTTCTCTACAATTTGAATATAGTTTGCAATATTCCTGAAACACATTAACTTCATTTCATGATGTAGGCAATCAATGGATTTAGTGGTTAGGCCTTCAGTGGCTTTTTGCACTAATTGTACTTTGAGAAGACCTAAAAATTTCATGTGTTAACTTGAACTATCAAAGCTGATGCTAAGAATAAAAGGTCTGAATTTTTGCTGAAATATTCTTTAAGGTCACCTAAAGTGCCTTGTTCAGACTAAAGCTTGTTTCTTTACAAAGATAAAGAAGGAATAAAATTAGGAATGGAGAAAGTATAAGAATGTATCAATTGCTTCAAACCAGTTGGATGCTGTCATAAGTGATATTCCTCCTTTTAAACTAATTATACCCCCGCAAATCAAATGTTTTCAGGGGTATACTGGAATCAGCCTGTCTATCCATGTGTCCCTATGTGTGTCCGTCTGTCTGTGTACAAAATACTACCAATTTTTTGTCACAAACTCCTCCTTCAGTTTTGTTTCAATACCATTGAAACAAAGATTAACCACATATTGAAGATTTGCAAGACCCAATTTTGAAGTCTAAATTGTAGACATTATTTATGCTTTGTAGACATATACAGCTAATTTTGTGTCGTGAACTCCTTCAGTTTTGATTCAATATCATTGAAACTTTATACAAAGATTAACCACATGTTGAAGATTTGCAAGACACAATTTTGAAGTCTTAATTCCCCCTGCATCAAGAATTTTCTCCCCTTGAACTTGGACATTATGCTTTGTAGACATTTACAGCTAATTATACTACCAATTTTGTGTCTTGCACTCCTCCTTCAGTTTTTCTTTAAACCATTGAAACTTTATACAAAGATTAATCATATGTTGAAGTTTGCAAGACACAATTTTGAAGTCTTAATTCCACCTGGTTCAAGAATGATCTCCCCTTGAACTTAGACATTATATATGCTTTGAAGACATATACAGCTTATTGTACTACCAATTTTGTGTCAATAACTCAATACCAATTTTGTGTCGCAAACACCTCCTTTGTAGAAAAGGTAAGTGGGGGGTATTTACTCACATAATGTGGCAAGTTCTAGTTTTTGCTTCCTAAAACCTATGATGAGTTTCAAAAATATTACAGGTTGACAAGTTGAATGAGGAACTGTGTGCTAAAGATGGGGAGAACAAGTTATTACGAGACAACCTTGTAAGAAAGGAAGGTGAATTAGACAGTTTGAAAACAGAGAAGGTTAACATTATACATCAACAGAACAAGCAGCAGTCAGAGAAAGAGAAAAACTTGGAGGTATGATTGTTACATTAGACAAAAAAATGTAGGTATGATTGTTACCTTAGACAATAACTTGGAGATATGATTGTTACCTTAGACAATAACTTGGAGATATGATTGTTACCTTAGACAAATCTTAGAGATATGATTGTTACCTTAGCCAAAACTTGGAGGTATGATTGTTACCTTAGGCAAAACTTGGAGGTATGATTGTTACCTTAGACAAAACTTGGAGGTATGATTGTTACTATAGGCAAAACTTGGAGGTATGATTGTTACCTTAGACTTTTTAACAAATTTCCGGACAATGACACTTTTGGATACCCCCTCAAGATAAACAATTGACAAAACATTGTGTAAAGTGAAGAAATTGCTTTCTGCACCTTACACTGCTCAACATATTCCCTGACAATGACGCTTTTGGACACCCCTCAAGATAAATAATTGGCAAAACATTGTGTAAATGAAGAAATTGCTTTTAATAAGTTATTTCTTCAATTTACACAATGTTTTATACCCACTTATATGAAAATAAATAAATTTTCATAAACTTAAAATTGTCATCTGCAACTTACTTGAATTTGGACCTCTGTGAAATTTTGTTGTCTAGTAATTGGTTAAGTAGGATTATTTTAGAGCAAGTACTGGTAACCTATATGCATGACTCACATTTGTTTCAGGCTGGGATTGGTATTTTCACCAATGGCTAAAATTCCATGAAAAGTTGCTGATGATTTTAAAATTTAAGTAATTACCAGACTTGTCCCAAAAGAAGGAAATTGGTGACATTCCAAAGTACCCTTAGATTTGAAAATAAGTGCCAAATAAGGTGGAAACATTGTAAGAAAAAGAGAAATTGCTTTTTACAGGACATCAAAAAGTGGAATGGTGTGGTAATTGGTTAAAAGTGACCGTTTTTTAAGAAGCATGCATACTTCACTGCAGTAAGAAAATTTGAAAATAATAAATTGCCTTTGACAAACATTTAAGTTTAAGGCTTGCTTGCAGCTGTGAGCAAGACATAGTTGTATAAGTTGGTGTGTGTGCACTAGTACGTCAGTCAAAATAAATTGGCATGATTGTTCTCCATCATCAATAGATATGCCATTTGAAACAAGTTTTTGGAAAGCCTAAAGTTCAAGGTTACAGCTTAAGGTCAAAAATTCAAATTGAGGTTGTCCAGAGCATCACTCCTACATTCATTAATGGTCATCAAAATAACTTGGCACAATTGTTTTCCCGTCTGGAGTACATGTGCAATTTGAAACAAATTTATTGTTATTTGAAACATATCCATGGTCAAGGTCACAGCTCAAGTTTAAATATTTGGTTGGCTGGACATGTTGTACCTTGACCACTTTCTAGTTTTATGTTTCATACTACTGTAAATCGGGTTTTTAAGCACGGGTTTTATTTTCGCTAAACAACAAGTTTGCAAACTCAAGAATCTTGCTTAAATTTGACCATTTTGTACACAAAAATACAGTGAGGTAAGCTAGGGATTGACGGAGATCAAATGACTTTACCTTTTTTGGCAAAGAAAAGAATAAGTCAATATTTAAAATCTCCACGTTATTCCACTTATGTTGGGATTATCACCTTCTCAGCATGAAAACCGAACAAATCACATTTGAGAACTGGGTGAATCCTTAGCAGACAGAAATTCTACAACTTGCATATTAGTCCAGTTAGTGTGTTGAACACAGCTATACAAACATAACAATGGAAAGTAGGGAAGGTTATCAAATAATGGGCAACGACAATTAGACCAGAAAGAGCTAAAAGTTGTTATTGACTCTTTATTGCATAGAATCTAAGAACCTTTCGAAAAATTTAAAGCAGTCGATGCATCATAAATTAATTAAAATCAAAACATTATACCTGTTTTGACTCTGAATATTATTATTTCATCTTTTGACAGTTTAGTATAGTATTAATGATTTGATGCGTTTGGCATTCAAGAGCTTAAGAGCATAACCATGTTAATGATGTTATGACCTTAAACCTCTTTTTGATAACAGCTTTATAGCTCTTTCCAAAAATAATTTTTACTTAAACTTTAAGGCCTACTTTGTGATCTTACAGAGATAATTTCTTTCACTATGAGAATAGAGAATACTGGTCAGGAATGGATCATCAGTAATTGTTTTATTCATAGGTTGGTATCAAATCAGGCTGTTTTTGTATATCCATTTTTTCTTTGCCTGTTTATTCTGCAGATACTTACAGAAATTACCAAAGTACCATGAACTCGCTTTTAAGTCTTTGGATACTGCTCATGCAGAAATAAGACAATGCTGAAAATTACTCGCTTAACAGTTTTTGTACAGGAAAGTGGGCAGCTATAATTAGTGGTGATTAACTTCTACCCAAGATAGTGCTATAGTCTTTGGTGGGGGGGGGGGTAGCAACATTATCACACGCAAATATCATAACATTTAATGACAACTCTTTTTAGTACCGAAGACATTGGTTTTAATATGGAATACACTTTTAGTAGCTAAAGAGCAATCTTTACTATAAAAGACTGTAAACTAAGGCCCCAACTAAGGCCCCTTTTGTGACTTTTCCTTGCATTGAAACTAGCCCTTCCCATAAACGTCATTTTTTCATCTAATCAAACTTTCTTAAAGGAATTTAGATTACCTGTGAAATCTGGTTGATATCCAGAGTAAGATTTTAAAAAAAGTCCATATATACCATATTTGAAAATCAATCCTACCCATTAGAAGTTCACTGTCCACATTCAAATAGCAGAACAGTAGTCTTTTATTATACCCCCTTAACTTTGTTAGGGGGGTATATAGGAGTCAGCTTGTTTGTCAGTCTGTCCGTCCGTCTGACTGTCTGTAGCTTTTTTGTGTCCGCTCAAATTGTCAGCAACCATTGGATGGATTTGATTGAAACTTCACTGATATAATCAGTATCAAGGAGATATGTGCTTGTTTTATTTTGGTTACGGTCCATTGATTTTTGACAGAGCTATGGGCCTTTAGGGAAAAATTGTGTTCGCTCAATTTCTCAGCAACCATTGGACGGATTTGAATCATTTTTAGCTCTACTGGCCGAAGGCCACTAGAGCTTTAGCGATGGCTTTTTCCCGTCCGGCGTTTGTGCGTTAGTGCGTGCGTCCGTCGTCCGTCCATTAAACTTTTCCTTGTTTATGCAATAAAGTCCACAATTTTCATCGGATTCTCTTAAAACTTTCTCAGAATGATTGTACGATCATAAGGATCGCTCCTTTCGAAAATGGGTATGATCCGTCAAGAAACATGGGAAAAGGGGCCCTATGAAAATTTAATAAAAAATTCCATTAAAAATCCTCGTTTACGCGAAAAAGTCCACAATTTTCATCGGATTTTCTTCCAACTTTCTCAGAATGATTGTACCATCATAAGGATCGTTCCTTCCTAAATTTGGTATGATCCATCAAGAAACATGGGAAAAGGTGCCTTATGAAAATTTTATTAAAAGTACCATTTAAAATCCTCTTTAAGCGATAGAGTCCACAGTTCTCATCAGATTCTCTACAAACTTTCTCAGAATGATTGTACCATCATAAGGATCGTTCCTTTCTAAAATGGGTATGATCCGTCAAGAATCACTGGAAAAGGGGCAAAATGAAAATTTAATTAAAAAATCTTCATTAACACTCTAGAGTCCAGAGTTTACATCAGATTCAATTCAAACTTTCACACAAGGATTGTACCAACAAAGGGATTGTTCCTTTAGAAAATGGGTATGATCTTCAAGAGATTCGGGAAAAGGGGCCTTATGAAAACTTAATTCAAAAATCTTCGTTTATGCGATAAAGTCCACAATTTTCATCAGATTCTCTTCAAACTTTCACAGAATGATTGTACCATCATTAGGATTGTTCCTTTCGAAAATGGGTATGATCCATCAAGAAACATGAGAAAAGGGGCCTTATGAAAATTAAGTAAAAAATTCAATTAAAAATCCTCGTTTACAGGATAAAGTCCACAGTTTTCATCGGATTCTCTTCAAATTTTCTCAGAATGATTGTACCATCATAAGGATCGTTCCTTTCGAAAATGGGTATGATCCGTCAAGAAACATGGGAAAAGGGGCCTTATGAAAATTTAATAAAAAATTCCATTAAAAATCCTCGTTTACGGGATAAAGTCCACAGTTTTCATCGGATTCTCTTCAAACTTTCTCAGAATGATTGTACCATCATAATGATCATTCCTTTCGAAAATGGGTATGATCTGTCAAGAAACATGGGAAAAGGGGCCTTATGAAAATTTAATTAAAAAATCCATTAAAAATTCTCGTTTATGCAATAGAGTCCACAGTTTTCATCGGATTCTCTTCAAACTTTCTCAGAATTATTGTACCATCATAAGGATTGTTCCTTTGGAAAATGGGTATGATCTGTCAAGAAACACGGGAAAAGGGGCCTTTTAAAAAATTTAATTAAAAATCCTTGTTACCACTCTAGAGTCCACAGTTTTCATCAGATTGTATTTAAACTTTCACAAGTTAAGAAATATTCTTTAACACCTTGGAGTCAACAGTTTTCATCAGATTCCCTTCAAACTTTCACAGAATGATTGTACTATCATAAGGATTGTTTCTTTCGAAATTGGGTATGATCCGTCAAGAAACACAGGAAAAAGGGGCCCTATGAAAATTTTAATAAAAAATTCTCATAAATTATCTAGAGCCAACAATTTTCAACGGATTCTCTTCAAACTTTCACAGAATGATTGTACCATCATAAAGATTGTTCCTTTCGGAATCGGATATGATTCCTCAAGAAACATAGGAAAGGGGCCTTATTAAAATCTAATTCAAAGATCTTTGTTAACACTCTAGAGTCCACAGTTTTCATCTGATTGACTTCAGACTTTCACAGAATGATTGTACCATCATAAGAATTGTTCCTTTCAAAATTCGGTATGATCAGTCAAGGGCCACAGGAAAAAGGGGCCTGATACAAAATGGATTGAAAAAGTCCTCGTAAACAAAATAGAGTCCATAGTTTTCAACAAATTCTCTTCAAACATTCCCAGAATGATTATTACATTAAATGGATTGTTCCTTTCGGAAGTAGGTTTGATCCATCAAGTTTCATGGGAAAAGGGGGCCTATGAAAGTTTAATAAAAAAATCTTAGTGAACACATCATGGCCCTAGATTTCACCTGATTGACTTCAAACTTTCACATAATGATTGTACCATCATAAGGATTGTTCCTTTCAAATTTGCTCCATCCATTGAGAAACATAGGAAAAGGGGCCTTAGGAAAATTCAATTAAAAAAATCTTAATTAATGCTTGTAAGTCCACAGATGAGATGGGGTTGTCTTTATACTCAAACAGAATAATTATACTTTTGTAAGAAGAGTTCCCTTTGGAATTGGTACAGATCCATCAAGTAACATGGGAAAAGGGGCTAAATGAAAATTCAATTAATAAAACCCTTATAACACAATGAAGCCCACAGCTTTGATCAGATTTTGTTGAAACTTTCACGATTGATTGGAAGGTCATAACTATCATTCTTTTCATAACAGGGTTCGAACTGTCAAGAAACACAGGAAAAGGGGCCTTATGAAAAATCCATTTATAAATCCTTGTTACCAAGTCCAGAACTTTCATCTGATTTTCTTCAAACATTCACAGAATAATTGTACAATAATAATGATTGTTGATGTTTGCATCAGACCTGATCCATCAAGTATCACAGAAAAAGGAGCATTATGAAATTTAATTTCAAAATCATTGTACCACAATAAAGTCAACAGTTTTCATCAGATTCTGTTAAAACTTTCACAGAATGATTATTCCATCATGAGGATTCTTTCTTTTCAAATTAGGCGTGATCTGTCTAGTATTATGGCCTTTTGAGAATCTTATTTATAATCCTTGTAATCAAGTCCAGAGCTTTCATTGGATTTTATTCAAACCTTCACAGAATCATTGTACAATAATCACGATTGTTGATGCTGACATGAGACCTGATCCTTCAAGTATCACAGGAAAAGGAGCCTTGTGAAAATTTTATTTTAAAAATTTTACACCAAGATAAAGTCTGTAGTTTTCATCAGATTCTGTTCAAACTTTCACAGAATGTTTGTACCATCATTAGGATTGTTTCTTTCCAAATTGGGCCTGATCTGTCTAGTATCATAGGAAAAGGGGCTGTATGTAAAATTATTACCAAATCCTCATAAACACAACAATGTCCTCAGTCTTTATCTGAATCTCTTCAAACTTTTATTGAATGATTGTACCATCATTTGGATTGTTCCTTTGTATATTAGGCCTGATTGGTTAAGTGACACAAGAAAAGGGACCTTATAAAAATTATATAACAAAACATCATTGTTACAATAAAGTCCTCAGTCTTTATCATTTTCTTCAAACTATGACTAGGATTGTTCCTTTGTACATTGGGTCTGATTTGTTAAGTTTCACGGAAAAAGGGGCCTTATGAAAATTTTGTTACAAAAATTCTTGACACAATTCAGTCCACTGTTTTCATTGATTCTCTTTAACTTTTAAAGAATCAGATTCTACCTTCATTAGAATTGTTCCTTTTGAAATTTGGTTTGTTCTGTAAAGTATCATGAGAAAAGGGGCCCTATGAAGATTTCACTATAAGCTCATTAACATAATAAATTCCACGGAATACACAGATTGATTGTACCATCATTCCAATAGTTGATTTTGACAGTGGATCTGATTATGGCAAGTGTCACATAAAAAGGGGCCTTATGAATTTTTTTTTAAATATTCTTGTTAACACAATGATGTCCCTTGATTTCACTGGATTCACTTCAAAATTTCACAGAATGATTGTACAATCACTTAAATGGTTCTTTCCAGTACTGGGTACAATCCATGAAGTATCACGTAAAAAGGGGCCATATGATTTTTTTTTTAAATATTCTAGTAAACATAATGAATTCCCAATATTTCATCGGATTCACTTTTAACTTTCACAGAATGATAAAACCAACAGTAAAATATCACAGGAAAAGGGCATTATGAGAACTTGAATTTAATATCTTTGTTAACACAATAAAGTCAACAGTTTTATTGGATTCTCTTCAAAGATGCATGGAATAATTGTGGCATTTGAAACACAGGAAAAGGGGCCTTACAGATTATCATTCAAAACATTCTTGTGTATGTGATGAAGATCACAATCATTATCAAATTGTCTTTTAAATTTCACAGGACAATTGTAGGGTTGTAAGGAAAGTTCCTTTTGGAATGAAATTGATCCATCAGAAAACACAGGAAAAGGGGCCTTATTGATTTTCATTCAAAACAATCCTGTTTATGTGATAAAGTCCACAATTATTGTCAGATTCTGATGAAATATTCACAGAATGATTGTAGAGTCATAAGGTAACTTTCTTTGGAAATGGAGTGGATCCGTCATGAAACATGTGAAAAGGGGCCTTGAGGATTGTTGCTTAAAATGATAAAGAAGATAAAGCCCTTTTCTTTTCTTTATGCATTCTTCTTTTAGCAATTAACTTCTTTAAATATCAGATTTCTTTAACGGAAAGCTTGATAACCAGTAGAGCGTCTCAGGCCCTCATGAGCCTCTTGTTTACAGAAACACTGGGTATAATTCAGACATGTGCATATCCTATTTTGGTTACAGTCCATTGATTTTTGACAGATATATGGCCCTTTAATTAAAAAAGTCCATTTTTTGTTATGGCCCTTTTGCAGATAGCACTTGTATATGGACAAGCGCTGTTGGGGGATATTAGTCCACTTTGTGACAATGTCTAGTTCACTTTGCTTTTATTTCATTTTATTTTTCAGACAGAAGTTACTCGTTTACAAACTCAATTGCAGTTTAAAGAGAAGGATGAGCAAGATCTGAGTAAGCGTGTTAAAGAACTGGAAACACAGATAACTACCTTACAGACAGGTCTTGGTTCATCACAGGTGATACTTTGAATTTTTGAACATAAGAATTCTATAGAGTTGACAGGGATTCCATCTTAGGTTAATTAGTGTTATAAAAGACAATGTTTTTGTCTCTGTCTTTCTCTCATGATTGTGTCAAAGCCATGTCCAGAGAGAGACAGTGGTCCACAAGTATAAGTTATAGATTTGGAATCTCATATAAAGATATTATTTTCTTATTGCGGTAATGTTCTCATCTATAATTAATTTACAGATTGCTTTGAATGACAAGGGTGTTTGCTGACTAAATAGCCATACAAAAGCAATTAAACATGTTTATAGACACACCTTCATATGATTGGTACCTTGTATTATTTCAGAAAAAGTTGAGTTATGTTGTGATTAAAGGATTGTCACCAGAAGTTTTTCAATTTCAAGGTTAGGGAACTTCCATTAGAAATATTTCTAGGGGTAGAATTACATTATGCAAGACACAATTTGAAGTCTCAATTCCCCATGCAGAAGAATTACCTCCCCTTGAACTTAGACACTTTTTTATAAGCAAGGCTCATTCAATAAATTTTGTGTTGCCAACTCCTCCTACAATTTTACTTTAGAAGTACTAAAATTTTATACATTCAGTAGAATAACATTTGTATCTCCCCTTGATCTTGATACTTTTCAATGATATAGCCTTTTCAAGTAAATTTGTGTTGCAAACACCTACAATTTTGCGTTATCATACATTGATCACATGACTAAGTGCAGTAGAATTATCTCCCCTTGAACTTAGATACTATTCCATAAATACAGCTCATTTAACCCATTCCCACTCAATGACGCCTTAAGACGCCCCTAAGAAAACAAGCTTTGGAAAACATTGTGGATAATGAAGAAATTGCTTGTTACAAGCAATTTCTTCATTATCCACAATGTTTTACACCCCAAAAGTAAAAAATCCTAACTTTGGTAACTTTTGAATTTTCGTCTGCAACACCTTTCAATTTGGACTGGTCTAAAATTTTGCTGTCTGTTAATGGGTTAAGTAAATGTGTGTCATGGACTCCTACAAGTTTGCTTCAAATGTAAAAAAAAAATTATACATACATTGATCACATTTTGAAGTTTTGCAAGACGCCTTATAGAAATCTCCACCACCACCACCCCCAGCAGAAAGATTATATCCCTAAAATAAAACACTTTCATAAACAAGGCTCTGGCTTGGGTATTAAGTCACCTCCTGTGACTAGTTCTACTTTATGTCTGTGTGAGAGTTTCAACAGCTGTCAAAGTATGGGAGCAGACTAATACAACCTTCCTCACCCATTGCATCATTGTGTGGGCAGAGTTTACATTCACAGAAATAAGTCCAATTTTTGTGCTTAATTTTTTCCACATATTAGTTTATTCATTTGATATATTACTATGGATTTGAAAGAATAGAAGTCTTCCTGATTGCTGATGTATCACACATATACCATAGCCAGGCAGAATTCATTACTAGGAAAAAAAACTGTGACCAAAAATTTGAGATATGAAATCTTGGTAAATATATCCCCCCAGGGCAAAAAACCTCGTTCTCTGATTCTTTTTTTTTTTTTGGGGGGGGGGGGGGGGGGGGTATTTAGAATTCTACTTAGGAGGTATATAGGTTGCCCTTTTAGTTTGTTAGTTGGACTGTCTGTCTAGCTTTTTCTGCTCAATTCCTCAGCAACCACTACATAAATTAGGTTCAAACATTACATATAGATTTGATACCAAGTAGATATGAACACTTTGTAATTTGGTTGCAGTCGCTTCACTTTTTACAGAGTTGTGTCCCTTTCATGAAAAATCTTGTCTACTCATTTTCTCTTCAACTACCAAATGGATTTGACTTGAATTTTACAAGTTCACTTATTATTAACCAATAATGTGCATGTTCTAATTTGATTAAAATATTCCCTCAAAAGCCTCGCAAGAATAGATTTGAGTTAAAAATAAATTCTTTATTTTCAGCGTTGTTTCCTACCTAAAAGGATGGAGATTCTCAAAATTCCCTCAACTTGAAATTGTTGTCTCTAACTTCTTAAAATTTGGACCTGTTTAAAATTTTGCTGTGTATTAATCAGTTTAGGTTCATAGACTTTCCTCATTTCTGAAAAAGTCTCTATTACAGTGATATTTTTGGAGGTGTTAATCAGATTTGGTGATACTCTAGATGTCTTACAAGTCTCTGCTACTGAAGAGTTTACCAATTTCCATACAAGCAAGCTTTTTTACGCTCCTCAAGAAAAGACTTGCAAAAAGCAAGGTTACAAATGAAGAAATTGCTTGTTTAAAGCAAATTATTCATTTTCAAAATTGTTTTTTACCAAAACAGACAGATAAACTCAAAATTCTCTGAACTTGAATTTGTTTTCCGAAATTTCTTTACACTTTGACCAGTTTAAATTTTTTGTTGGAATAGATTAAGATGGCTGGTTATTTAATTACCTCAAGGTTGTATCCAAACAGTCTAGTCCAAAACCAGCCAAAGTTATTGTTAAAGATATCAGTCCTGTCAAGCCTACCAAAGAAGGGTTTCCTACAAAGAAAACATTTATGGCTAGTGAGGGATCACCCAGGAAACAAATAAAGATGTTGTATGAAACTCCTGGTACCTCAAAACAACCTACACAAGGTATGTTATATATCATATTGATCTAAAGTACTCTCTTAATCCTTGTCATTCTGAATAAAATCCTTCCAAAATTGTGAAAAAAAATTAAGGGCGGAAGGCACTTGTAGTACTTGTTGTTCAGTTGTCAATACTTCTTTTGAAAATTAATTTCATAAACAACTCTGGTTTCTAAAGGATAGACAGAAGGTGTACATTAAGATCAGACTGCACTTCCTCCTGCTTAAACCGGAATTTTCCAGTTACAACATCACAAGGGTTAATCCTGAGGTCTTAGTTTGAACCCAAGCTTTGCCAGTATTTATAAAACTCATAACAACATGTGGCATTAATCTCACCAATGAAAGACTTGTAGATAAGTGCACCGAAGAAGAGTGACCAGTTAGTGGCTTGGATTCAATTTCGTTTTAAACAGAAAAACCGGAAGAGATGGTAAGGTGTTTTTGCAGCAGAAAACTGGTGCTAATTGTTTTAAAGCTGTGTTGGTCTCTCTTAAACTTTTCTAGCAAACTCTATATTTAAAGTTTCAATTTACGTATTTATGCTTCAAACCTAAGAAGTAGAATGGGGTATATTGTTTTACTATGCCCCAGTGTCTGTCCACCTGTCCTCTTTTTGCAGGTATGCAAATGTTATCCATGACTCATGGTAGTACGCTATTGTTAGCTCACCTGAGCACAAAGTGCTCTGGGTGAGCTATTATGATTTGTCATTGTCCGTCTTCCTTCTGTTTATTCAATTACAAAAAAATCTTCTCCTCCTAGACTAACCATGGAATTTCAACAAAACTTCACATAAATGATCCTTATGTCATGCTCTTTCATAGTACTTCAAAGAATTGAAATCCATGAAGAACTCTGGTCGCCATGGCAACAAAGTGAAAAAAATTAAAAAATCTCCTCCTCCCAAGCCATAAGGCCTAGAGCTTTGGTACTTGGTAAAAATCATCATCTATTGACCCCCTACCAAATATTTCAAAAAAATACCATATTCTGAAAATTAGCCCTTTTCTGTGCAATCCCTGATTTTACATAGAAATAAACAAGGAAAACTTTAAAAATCTTCTTCTCCCAAACCATAAGGCCTAGAGCTTAGATATTTGATACAAATTATCATCTATTGAACATCTACCAAAATACTTCAAAGCATTACCATATTCTGAAAATTAGCCTTTTCTGTGCAATCCCTGATTTTACATAGAAATAAAGAAGGAAAACTTTAAAAATCTTCTTCTCCCAAACCATAAGGACTAGAGCTTAGATATTTGGTACAAATTATCATCTATTGAACATCTACCAAAATACGTCTAAGAATTACCGTATTCTGAAAATAAGTCCTTTTCTCTGCGATCCCTAATTTTACATAGAAATAAAGAGGTTAACTTTAAAAATCTTATTCTCCCAAACCATAAGAACAAGGGCTTTAATATTTGGTATACATCATCATCTATTGACCTATACGAAAATACTTCAAAGCAGGGCTCCAGAAATGCGATAAATTGCCGCTCTGGACTGAATTTTGAATTGCAAGACTGATTGGAATCCCAAAAATTACACCAAAAATCGGTCCGAATTTTCGTTGAAATATTGATAAACTCGCCAACCATCTATCAAAATCCACTTGACACCAAAATAATCCAAGGGTTTCACACGTTACCTGCAGATTAAGAGATAAACAAAAGTGCCAAAAATCAATAATTAGTTTACCCGATGGCCAGTCAAATGCCCATCCTCATGTGGACCTAATTTGCAGTTTCACGCTTGACCGAACTTCGGGTATCGAGTTTTGTAAACTATTTGCAATAAAGAATCGGTTTGACTTACACACGTTTGTAGTCTGATTAAAATGGACATCTAATACTGCGTCGATTTGAATTACCGTTACAAGTGAAACATATTCCGTTTACCATAACATGGGATGCGTATATAAATCGAGACATGAACAGGTTTCAGTTGCCGTTCGTGTAAAGTCGAAGTAGCTCGTCAAAACACTTTCATGAAATTAATTTATAAAAGTAAGTGCATGAAACCTGGCTTGAAATTTTTATAAAACGTCGTTAATATATGTTTTATAGTTTTTCATACACTGTTAGAAACATAGCCGATATAATTTGAACAATAATTGGAAATCCGCAGAATACAGATAATTTAATAATTTAAACGAAAACGACAACTTGATAGTATTGCTAGTTCCGTAAATAAAATTAAAGAAACAACGAATTGTGAAATCTTACTTCATGGGTGGAAAATGTCCGAACAATAAATCGCAAGTCAACTACAATTAATAAATGACTGATATTTGTGCACAAATTCTACTCTTGGATAACACTGCAACACATGGGAGACCTACTCAAGTTTGTCTTGTCGGTCTTTTTGATGTACGTCATGACTCTGCGATCCCATGGGGTAGAATGGACTGACCCAACATTTTTGTGACGCCAGCTGTGATTTTCCATCAACAGACGCTAGTGGTGGGAGAAAATCGCCTTCACTGTATTGTATTAACAGAACTTTGGATAATATGAAAAGGTTTATCATTGCTATAATTAAATCAGTGGTACTCGGGAGGAGGGGGGGATGTAGTCAGGGAAATATTCGGTAAAACCCGGAAATTTTAGTAATATAAATTATTTGTCTATCTAATTTTACAATATATTGGAATTTCATGGACAGCCGTACATTGCCAGAATTGAAATTTATACACTGTCAGCCAAATTTTCAAGAGGAAAATGACAGTAGGATCTAGCAGTTGATGAAATCTATCTTCCACTCATTGAAGATTATAATCATCTTCAGAAAATTGGAAAAGAAGGCAACAATTGAATGAATGATGAACCCTTTTCGCACGAGAAAGGTGAAAAAAGACGGGGGTATTCGTTTTTGTCGGCAGAGGGGGGGGGGGGGTCATTATTGCCGGGGGACGTCATTATCCAGGACGGTTTTGAAATTCAAAATTTCTGGAGCCCTGCTTCAAAGAATTACTGTATTCTAAAAAAAATAGCCCTTTTCTTGGTGATCCATGATTTTACATATAATTAAAGAAGGAAATCTTTAAAAATCTTCTCCGAAACCATAAGCCCTAGAGCTTTGATATTTTGCATAATCATCATCTATTGAACATCTACCAAAATACTTCATAGAATTACCGTATTCTGAAAATTAGCCCTTTTCTTTGTGATCCCTGATTTTACATAAAAATAAAGCAGGCAATCTTTAATAGTCTTCCTCTACCAAACCATAAGGCCAAGGGCTTTAATATTTAGTGTGTAATAATACCTATTGACCCTGTACTAAAACACTTCATAGAATTACTGTATTCTGAGAATAAGCGCCTTCTTTGTGCAATACCAAAAAGGAGTAATGAAGGATGTCATAGAAAATGTTCTCCTTCTAAATCATTAGGCCTAGAGCTTTGATATTTGGTATGTGTTAATGCCTAGTGACCCTCTACTGAAGTACTTCTAAGACTTACCACACTCTTGATATTGGCTCAATATGGTTGGATCTTCACTTTACCTAGGATTAAAGGAGAAAATCTTTAAAAATCTTCTTCTCCAAAATGATTAGGTGCAGGGCTTTGATATATTGTATATTATATCATTAAGCCTTGAGCCATCATACTCAGGGAAGCAATGTAGGATCGTCATGGTCCTCTTGTTATTAGGTAATGTAGGTCAAAGGTCAACTATACTTCTTGAGTGACAAAATGCTGGCAGGAGTATAAGTCTGCTTTGTGACCATTATAGTTCTGTATGAAGTCACAGTACCTCTCATTCAAACATTTTTAACGAGGGTCATATGGTCAAGGCCAATATTTTTATTGCCAATCCTCTTCCTTCAACCTAAAACCATTCTCATACAATTTCTCCTTCTTTAAATGCTCAAGAAAAATGTGAAAAATTAATGACATTTGCTTGTTACAAGCAATTCTCTCATTTTCATTCTACCCAAACATTTAAGATAACTATAATTTCTTCATCTTGAAAATTTTGTCCATAGCTACCTTTCAATACTCAACATAAAGATAACAGTTATGGAAACACGTCTGATAATGACATCATCAAAGCCAACTGTCTAGATTAAACTTTAACACAAATTCAAAGGATTTGCAGAGGAAAATTTAAAGTGAATTTAGTTTGAAAAATAACCATTAGTAGCGTAAAAAATATTGCTGCTTGTAAACAAGCATTTCTTCTTTTTCTGCAATTTTTCTCAATTATAAAATCACCTGACGTAAAAGCCAGGGACTTAACAGGAAAGGGATAAAAAAAAAACAACTCACAAATGAATCTTATTCTTTCAGAAAGCAGTGTTGTAAGACCTGTCAATAAGTTGAAAGTAAACGCCAAGGTTTGTCGGAGGTCGAGAGAGTGCCATTTAGTAGCTAAATTACTTGATGTATCACCAGGGGTTACTGGACAAAACGATATGAAGAGTGTTATTGGGTTGTTGAATACTCCATGGGTTAGTTCCAGTCTACAGAATATACAATTTGATAGGGATAAGGAGACTAGTCTACTTTCACCAATCAAAAGCAGGTAATCAGCAAAATAGTTCATTTTCCTTTTTAAGTTAACTGTAGTATAAGTTCAAGAAAGGGGACATGGGAGTATTCCTGTATAGTTATTCTGGACTTAGTTCTTATCCAGATGTTTCAAATAATTTTTTTCAAGCCCGCTTGAGGTGAGTTAGACATAGTTGTCACTATGACAAAGCAGTGTATGTGCGTTATTCTGTAAGTCTGTTAGTCCATCTGTTAGAAATTGTCCAGACAATTACTCCTACATTTATGGATGGATTTCAAAATAACTTGGCAGAATTATTCTCCATCATGAGTAGATGTGCCATTTGAAAGTAATTTTTTGGATAATTCTTATGTCAAGGTCACAGCTCAAGGTCAAACACTAAAATTTAGATTGTCAAGAGCATTTCTCCTAAAATTATGGATGAATTTCAAAATAAATTGGCACAATTTTTCTCCATCATGAGTAGATGTGCCATTTGCAAAACCTTTTGGATAGCTTCAAATTCAAGGTCAAAGCTCAAGTTCAAACACTAAAATTGTACTTGTCTGGAGCATAATGCCCACAAAACTTTGCGGGCTCGACAGCAGTTGTCCTGGGACAACCATCTAGTAACATTAATCCATTCCCACTCAATGAGGCCTTTTCATGCCCCTCGAGAAAAAAATAGGGTACACTCTAGATACAATTAAGAAATCGCTTAAAACAAGCATTTTCTTTATTTTCCACATTGTTTTCCACCCAGGAAGTTGAAAAATCTAAAGTTTCATTATTCTTTAAATGTTGTCTGCAACTCTTTCAATTTGGTCCAGTCTTAAAATGTGTTGTCTGGTATTTTGGTTTTATTTCTTTCATTAATCAAAGTCATTTAAAGTAAATTAATATTGTTCAGATGTATTGTGTATGGAATTTAACCCTTATTAAAACAGCCTAAGATAACTCTTGTAACTTCCTTTGACCATCATTTCTACTGACCAGTGGCCTTGCCCACTGACTCTAACAGCATAATTTTGCAAAATTTGTCTTTAGTAACATGTAAAAAGTGAAATGGGGACCTAAACATTGTTACTTAAGCATGAATAAGCTAAAGTAATGAAATTTTAAGTTGCCAAAACAAGAAAAATGGTGGCAAATGTCTGAGTTCAAACTTCACTCACAATCTAAATGAATGATTTGATTGGTTGATTGTTCCTTTGAATGACAGCAGTGATTGGTCAATTCCTGCTACACAACCTTAATTAAGAAATGATAGGGTCCTATCACTATTTCACCATATGTTAAAGCTGTGCTGACTATTTGGAATGTCCAGAACTGCATTACAAATATTACCTAGCTTATGATTATTATTTCTTTGACCCTCATTTTCATAAAATGATACCATTTGATTTACTGAGTCTTGAAAAAAAATGTCCTGGACTACTATCAGCAGTTAAATTTATGTTGCTATCACAATTACATGGCCTAGGTAACAGGGACTGATACAGGATAATTGAATATTGCCACTGTAAAATGGATCCAATTATTTAGACCAGAGGTGAACTCTGACATTTACATTTTGTACTTTTGTTTGTTTTGCAGCTTAAATTCTGCAACTAGAGCTTATGATACCCGGAAGAAATGAATATTTTTGTGGATATACTGGAATCAGCCTGTCTGTCCATCTCTATCTGTCGGTCTGTCTGTATACAAAAATTCAAGTAATTTTGTGACACAAACTGCCCCTATGGTTTTGCTTCAAAAGTAATAGAACTTCATACATACATTGATTACATGTTGATGTTTTGAAAACACTTTTTTCAAGTCTCAACTCCCCCTGGCAGAAGAATTAATTGTCCTTGACGCTTTTTTTGTAAACATGATTCATTCAGGTCATGAAATCCTAACACAGTTTGCTTCAAAATTTAAAAAAATCATACATACATTGGTCATGTAATGAAATATTGCACAAGTAAAACAAATATTCTATTTCTTTTGCAAAGAAGAAACAATTTAGATACTTTCTGACAATCTATCTTGAAGTGCATCATTTTGCTCACAAATTACATGGCAACATTATGACATCGGCCATTTCTTTGGTCCTGCTGAGATGACTTTAGCAGTGCAATGTGATTGAAAGCAGGGCTAAATCTTAAACAACATTTTCCCCCCCATCCCGAAAAACAAACAAGCATAAAAGAAAAACAATAAATAAAAATCTTTATTATTCTTCTAATGAAATTAATATCATTAAAATCTTATTATTTTGCAGATTATCAGATGTTAACATGAATCTCAGACTAAGTCAAGCTGGAAAGGATGGAGACATGGTCCGACTTGTTCAACCTGACAACTTTAATTTAGCAATGAAAGGTCTTAATTTCTTGTTAAAAGAACCTTGTAACACTAAGCCTCAACCAGAAACTAGAAGTCACATGAACCAATTTGACCTTGACCTTAGTGAACAATCAGACAGTTCAGAGAGTGATCAAATTGACCCTTTTCAAAGAATCTCATCGTCTATAGGACAATCAACATTAGATAGTGCAATACTTCTTTTACCCGTGTTAAACGATTATTTACGACAGTATATTGATATGCTAGAGACAAGTGTTGAAATTGCATCATCGTCAGGGATAAGTAATTCTAGTTCTTCAGAGAGTTTCGACAGTTGGTCCGAATCACCAACAGGGTCTTTGGGAATACTGTTGCGAAGTTCGACAACCTATGCAAATAATTTGGAAAGTTTAGCAATAGCAGCTTTGAAAACATTGTGTACTCTAGTAAATTATGACTGTGTAAGGAAAGTGTTGTATTATGTAGAGAGTGAGGATTATTCACCAGCTTCAGATGTAAGTTGTTTTCTTTCACAGCTACAGATAGAGGGGGTATTTTAGATTCAATTATTTAACCCATTACCACAGGAGAAAATTATAGACTGGTCCAAATTGAAAGAAGTTGCAGACAACAATTTCAAGTCGATGAAATCTTAAAAATCTGTGTCGTTTAGGACAGAAAACATAGTGGATAATGAAGAAATTGCTTGTTACGAGCAATTTATTCATTTTCCACAATGTTTTCCGAATTGTTTTTCTTGATTGAGGGTTGTCATAAGTAATATCTCCTTTGCACAAAGTTTTATGTATCTTTTTTTTTTTTCAGGGTGTCAAAAAACAAACAAAATAAAACTCAGGATTGTGTGGTAATAGGTTAAACAATATTTACCTAAGCCTTTTGTTGTGAGTACTCATTGCTAGTGTCTTGTCGAGCTCACACAACATAGTACTCATTGAGAAATAGCACTACTCCCTGTATTGTAGACCTTGGTATTTGTCAACTTGCTATCAAAATTTAGGGGGGATTACAATCCTTTAATGTAATATCATAGATATGATATGTCAACTGTAAAGGAACAACCTCAAAAGAGTTAAGGTTATGGACTCTGTTCAGACTACCTGTGTTGTGAATACTCAAGAGTTTGATTAACTTCAGCTTTGCCAGACTACAAATCTATACTAGTCATGTTTAGCTTTGGTAGACTACACATCTAGACTAGTTGTTTTTAGCTGCACCTAGCAAAGGCCAGCGGACAATTTCTATAGGATTGTTTTCATGCATGTGTCTGTCCATCCATAGACTTACTTTTTAAAAACTTCCTCAGAAACAAATAGCTTGAGTTGAACCAAATTTCATTTGGATTATCCTTAGGTGATCCTAAAACAGATTCCTTCAAAGAATTTTGCCTGAAAGAAAATCATGGTTTTTATGGGCGGGGCTAATTTCTTTATTATGGAACAAAATGAACATTTTGAAAATGTTCTTAGAAACTGCTGACTTATTTTTGCAAAATTTCATCAAAATGATCCTAAATTACCCTTTAGTCTGAATTTGCATGATTAGACAACATTGCAACATTAAAGAAAAACTTGCCCTAGATGCTGAACCTTCTAATATGAAGGCCCTAGATGCTGAACCTTCTGACATGAAGAACCTCTGATAAATTTTTTCATGAAATACATATCACAGCCAGGTTTTAATATCTATTTCAGTATGGCAGTGTCTCTTACCCATTTTCTCACATTCCATTAAAAGTGATATTAAAACTCAGACTTTTACCAAAAGTTATAAGACTGGCTAATCCATATGCAAAGGTAAGTTTCAAGTTACTCATATAGAGGATAATTATTTGCTCCACTTTACCCTTTACCAGACATCAAAATTATAGACTGGTCTAGATTGAAAGAAGTTGCAGATTACAGTTTAAAGTTTATAAGATTTCATATGTTTTACAACCTTCTTGAAATAAAACATTGTGGAAAATAAAGAAATTGCTTGTCACAAGCAATTTCTTCATTTACACAATGTTTTCCAAATTGTTTTTCATAAGGGGCTTCCAAAAGCTTCATTGTGTGGGAATGGGTTAAAGAGTGATTTCCCTTGAGTGAACAACACATTGATCTGTCAAGGCTTCGTTTTTGCACCATTGTCCTCAACAATCATGAATGTCCCCACAGTATTTCCAGGCCATGGGGATACTGTCCTCTTGGTTTCAAAGCCTTGTTAACAAGATTAGTACATAGATTCATCAAGTTCGTAAAAAGTCCCCGCTTAAATAAAGCCTTGGGATAATGTTCCCTTGCTTCCAGATAACTGTAATAAAAGCTATATTTTAACAAGAAGGGGTACAAGAACTTAAAACATAGCTTTTGTTGCCTGTGAAATGAAAGATAGATCAGCCTTACACTTTAGTCCAAACTGAAAAAAGTTGAAGACAACATTTTAAATTGAAAGTTGGAAATACATGCCAATTAGGGTAGCAATATTGTGAGAAAACAAGAAATTACTTGTTAGGAGCAATTTCTCCTTTTTCTACAAACTTTCCTTGATCATATTTCTGAGGGCATCAGATGTTTTTTTGCCATAGCAAATGCAGATAGCTATGTGAGTATAAGTGCTATACATTATACACCAGTACAACACAAGCTATGTGAGTATAAGTGCTATACATTATACACAAGTAAAACACATGTATGTGTATTAATCATTGGTACTATAGCATTTACCCATATGAGACATTCCCCCTCAGGGGATGATTAGTTATTAAAAGAGATAGTGCAAGGATACAGGGTGAAAATACTGCAAGGTTTACCTGGTTGTTAAACATGCTCACTGCATAGCACAGTCACACAGGGTCTTGGTTAAAAGTCTCATCTATTTGTTTAAATGGGGTTTTACGATGCTTCCAATAATCTTTCAGTTATATCGCAGCGGCTGGAGCACCTACCAATGGAATCCTGGTATTTCTCACACCAGTACTACCATTACATCCTTTCCTAGCCTCCAGCTTCTATCCCACAGAGGTCTACGATTATCGACCCATTTGTAAGAGACAAATAGTCAGAAAGGATGAGTGCCGCCGTCGGGGATCGAACCTGGGACCTCTAGACTGATAGTCCGGCGCGCTACCAACTGCGCAGTGGCAAAAGTCTCATCTGAAAGACCATTAGTTTGTTAAGTAGGCCAGCCCACAGCTTGAACCTGTGATCTTGAGTGCTCCTTCAACTGAGCTAATTTTGCTTATATCCTGAAAAATGATTTGTTTTGGAGTACACTTGCCTATCTATCAGCCCATCTGTCTTTTTCTTTGTGCACAAATTTTGCTTTTCTACTTGTTAAGAATGAAAATCTATATCAACATCTGATTAAAAGGTTGATGTGATTGCTATCCATGTATTGTTTTTTTTTACAAAATCCGCTGAAAAAAAAAAGAGTAGTGGTAGAAACATGTCCGACTTTATGTGATATTGTTGAAAAATATTGTACTCAAGGTTTGGAAATTTGTTCCAAGTTACAGAGTCAGCTATGAGAAGGAGTTGTTGTGAATACATGCCTGACAATAGATTTTAGTTAAACATTCCGTTCTATTTCATTTATCTTCTAGGGTCAATTGTCAAACAGAATAGTGGTAGTAACATGTCTGACAGTATTAGAAGTATTAGCCAAACATTCTCAAGGATCTGATGTAAATAGGTAGGTAAACATACAAACTTTTATAAACCCTTAACCCATTCTTACACAATAATGCCTTTTGACATCCCTCAAGAAAAGCAATTGTGAAAATATTGTGTTAAATGAAGAAAATTGCTTGTGACAAGCAATTTATTCATTTTACAAAAATGTTTTATACCCAGAAAGTTGAAAAAATCAAAAATTTCATAAACTCTTAATTCTCATCTACAATTCCTTTCAATAAGTCCCTGTCCAAAGTTTTGTTGTGAGGGCATGGGTTAAAGAGATTTCCAACATGGTTCAAACTGAAAAGGGTTGTTGATAAGAGGATGAATTGAAATAATAGTACAGTGCACAGTAGAAAATGTGATAAATAAACAAATTGTTTTGTTCAAATAATTTCTCCTTTTCTCACAATATTTTCATTAATGTTTCTCTTAAAGGCATTTTAAATTTGATGTATTGGCTTAACCCGCCAAAACAGTCCATCTTTTTATGACCCACAAGATGTGGAAAATGAAGAAATTGTAAGTTACAAGCAATTTCTTGATAATCCACATAGTGTTTCTACACAGAAAGAAAGATATGTTTAAATTTTATCAGCCTTTGATGGTCATCTGAAACTTCTTTCGATTTAGATCAGATTAAATTTTTGTCATCTGGAATTGCATGAATTTAAGGCGGAAGAGTCTAGCAGTAGTGTTGTAAATATATTAAACCCATTACAAGATGGCTAAATTTGAGACTGGTCCAAATTGAAAGGAGATGCAGACAATTTAGAGTATATGAGATTTTAGATTTTTAAGCGTTCAGGCAATTTCTCCATTTTTCACAATGTTTTCCCAATTATATTTCTTAAGGGGCGTCAAAAAGCGTCATTGTGTGGGAATGGGTTAAAATATCTTGCTATTATCCAGCTTTGGGCAGAGTGATATTGTTTTGGCATGACACATCTGACTGTGCCCCTCTGAACTTGTCTGGAGCAAATCTCCTACATTTATTGATAGATTTCAAAGTGGTGTGGAAAAGTTGTTCCATGCAGGTATACCACTTGAAACACATGTTTGGATAGGTTCAAGATCAAGGTCACAGTTCAAGGTCATATGTTTAAGTTTAGGAAAAATTGGGGGGGGGGAATTTGTAGAAGAGAGAGCATAATTGACAAATTTTGGCTGTCAATCAAAGAATCAACCACTCAAATAATTTATTTAGACCTGTAGTGAACTTTAAATTATGACATTATTCCAGCTGTAGTTACAATTCTTGGGTACCAACCAACTTTTTTGCTTTAACTTACATGTTACTTATCATATATTTTGCAAAATGACACCATTTAATCCATTCCCACACAACCCCCCTTTTTTACACCCCTCAAGAAAAAGGCTTTGGAAAACATTGTGGATAATGAAGAAATTGCCTGTATCAAGCAATTTCTCCATTAATCACAATGTTTTCTATTAAAAAACAGGAACAAATTTAAAATTTCATCAACATGAAATTGTCATCTTCAACTCCTTTCAATTTGGACCAGTCTAATGGGAATGGGTTTATATCCAAATGGAAATTCCTGTCAGGGCTCAGTAGGCTGGACCAGAAATCTGTCTGTTCATGTACAATAGACATTTCTGTGAAGGGTCTCAGTTTAACCTTGTGCCCTAGCTTTAAATCAGAGCATAGGATTTATGGTTGTCTGATTTTCTTACCGTTTGTTTGCAAAAACTTTGACATTTGGCAAAACTTTTGAAATTCTTTTAATTACGATGTCTATAGGTAAAGGTTTGTAGTTTGATTTCAACATCGAACATGGATCTTTAATTTGCTCACTCATTTTCTGCAAGTACTGGGCAATTTGTTTAGGATTGCAAATAGAATAGAGAATGTTTGAATTATTCTAAAACCTTTTTTTAAGTTTATTACCAGTGCTCACAGATGATGTTCTACAACACTGTGTCGAGAATGAAGATGAACTCAGTTTTGTGTTACATGGATTATTGTTGTTCAAAGCCTTGTGTAAGAGTAGACTAGTGGTTTCTTCATTGTGTTCAAATGCTACAGGTAATATACCTTTCCAATACAATTTTTAGCTCGGCTGTTTTTGGCGAAAACCCGAGGTATTGCGATAGCCTTGGTGTCATTGATGTTGTTGTTGTTGTCATCTTTGTGTGAAAACTTTGACATTTTGTGATATCTCTGGTTCTACTGAAGGCATTCACTTGAAACTTGGCACACATGTTCACTATCAAAAGAGGAACCTATACTGTCAATGGGGAAAACTCTAGATGCATTTTGTGTGAATTATGTCCCTTTTTCAGCTTAGATTTTTTTATCCACTATACAGCACCCAACAGCACAGCGTAGGCACCTGTAGGCGGTGCTCTTGTTACAACCTTCTGAGAAAACATTGTTGAAAAAGAAGAAATTGCGTGTAACAAGCAATATCTTATTTTCTCAAAATATTTTCTTTCATACAGGATGGTTACTTTTGAATTGTGAATACTTTACATTGTTGTCTGCTAACCCTTTGAATTTGTACAATTGTAAAAAAGGGGATAAACAACTTGTGTACTAAACAGAAAAATTATTTAGTTAAAATTTTTAGAAAAAAGAGAAGTATCTTTTCAACAAAGAAAATGATCCCAATTCTAAGTTGTGTCATATTTTTCTGTTTGATCCTTACAATTGACTGTTTTACAAATTTTAATTTTCACAACTCTGAAGTAATTTACTGCCCCCAAATATATCTTCAACAAAAATTGGCCGCCGTCATAGCGCAGTTGGTAGCGCGTCAATCTAGAGGTCCCGGGTTCCATGCCCGACGGTGGCACTCATCCTTTCTGACTATTTGTCTCTCACCAATGGGTCAATAATTGTAGACCTATGTGGAATAGCAGCTGAAGGCTAGGAAAGGATGTAATGGTAGTACTGGTGTGAGAAATACCAGGATTCCATTGTTAGGTGCTCCAGCCACCGCAATATAACTGAAAGATTGTTGAAAGCAGCGTAAAACCCCATTCAAAAAAAAAAAATGAAAATGGGGTTATATTTCTTAACTCATGTTGGTTTGGTGTTAGACTGCCCATGAGGCGGTCAGTAGTCCAAAACTTTCCAGATGATACAGATACACCAAATTCTGCACAAAACTAG
Source organism: Fragum fragum (assembly GCA_946902895.1). Taxonomy (NCBI): domain Eukaryota; kingdom Metazoa; phylum Mollusca; class Bivalvia; order Cardiida; family Cardiidae; genus Fragum; species Fragum fragum. The sequence goes on from OX336371.1 coordinate 33,115,308, forward strand.
TCTACAGATTTGGATGACCCCTGTTGATTTTCAGGTCAGTCCATTGAAGCTAAAACCAACCATATATTGTCCTGATTATTGAGTGACACAGAATTAATGTATGTTTGTACAAATTTGTACATACTTAATCTTGAGGTGAAGAAGATTCCTAGTGATCTTCAGATCAATCCTATGATCTTCAATTTTTTTATATATAGGTAAGAGGTTTAACCAGACAAACCTTGTCTACATGATAACTTGACCTAGGTTCTTGAAGTTTGGCAAAGACATTCATCTTGGGGTCTATATGATCCTTCTTTATTTTCTGTTCAATCCTTTGAAGGTAAAGGCCACAGGGTGACCTTCAACTGTGTGATATACAGCTAAAGATTTCAAACCTTATCCTGATAAAAACCTGACAACATTCCTTGCTCCTTTCGACAAGGAGGCAGTATTTCTCTTTTTCAATCTGGTCAGGATGATTGGCTTATAGGCAGTTACAACTGTTTTGTGCTGACTCATTCAAATGTGATAGTGATTTTACATGCTTTTTATGAGTAACATAAAATCAAGTTTCCTGAACGAACACCCAGAAATTAGATTTTGGAGTCCCTTGCTAGTGTTTGGAGTCCTAGGGATCCTGAGACACTGTTATTACAGATCACTGCTGTATCTGATCCCCTTTCCTCATATCATGGAGTTCCAAGATAGTCCTTTATTGCTTGATAGTTGACATATGTGAACCTCAGACTAAAAGGAACACCTTTGAAGTATACCGGTATATCAAACTGCAGGCTGATTAGGTTCAAAACATTTTGCTCTTTGATCATTTTCTGAACCTAGAATGATCATTCCACTTCAATATATGATAATTTCATTTTAGTTTCCTCTATCATGATTCAAGTTTTTTTATTAGGTGTATTATTCTTTTCATACTTTCATGAACAGAATTTTGAGCATGGAATGATTTTGTGTGCTTGCTCACAAAGGAGATCCATACAATTTTACTTAAAACTAGTAATTATTTGCCATGGTTTGCTTCATGGTATATAATTATATGAAATGAAGAGAACATGGTTTGTTTTCATTGAGGTATAAAACTAAAAACTTAATCACTTAAGTGTATGAATGAGCATAGCATGTTCATACAGTGTGGTTAAGTTTTTAGGTTCATACCTCAATGAAGACAAATAATACACACTTCATGTTTCAACCCTTTCCAGTACAATCACTTTTTCTATCTCCCTGCAATTTAATATGTTAGAAAACATCGTGGGAAAAAAAGAAATTACTTGTAACAAGCAATTTCTTATTTTCCTATAGAATTTTCTACCCTGTCAGTTTTGGTTGGTCTCTTTGCTCTCACTTTCAATTGTTGACTAAAAATTCTTTCAAATCGGATAAGTCAAAAATTTCAAAATAATAGGGAAAAAATTAAATATATTTCGGCATGTGACCTCAGGTTGACCTTTGCAGGATCCAACATCTTTTTCAGGTATTTGTTTCACAGAATACCCAGGGGGTTCTGACTTACCCAACATGCCACTTTTATCCGTGTTTGATACTTTCAGGTTGTGTTTTACTATCTGTATATTCCATTGGCATTGGGAAGAAAAGTTTTCTAGACAGAGAAGATATGCGGGTATTACCCATAATCAAAATGGTTGGTTTGTTCATTCATTTGTTCAGTTATGTCAGAGCTTAAAGACATGGTCTTGTCATCTCCTTGGCATCATGGCGTAAAGATTGGAGTTGTTATTGACACTTTTTAGCTCACCTGAGCACAACGTGCTCAAGGTGAGCTTTTGGTATCACCTTTTGTCCGTCGTGCGTTGTGCGTCGGAAGTCGTCAACAATTCTTTAAACATCTTCTCCTCAGTAACCACTGGGTGGAATTCAACCAAACTTGGTAGGAATGTTCCTTGGGTGACCCTTCTCAAAAGTTGTTCGCGGATTTTTGATTGACCCCCAAATATGGGCGTGGCAGGGCGTGGCAGTTTTTGACTTAGAAATCTTTAAACATCTTCTCCTCAGTAACCATTGGGCCAATTTCAACCAAATTTGGTATGAATGTTCCTTCGGTCACCCTTTTCAAAAGTTGTTCGTGGAATTTTGATTTATGCCCAAATATGGGGGTGGCAGGGCGTGGTAGTTTTTGACTTAGGAATCTTTAAACATCTTCTCAGTAACCATTGGGCCAATTTCAACCAAATTTGGCATGAATGTTCCTTTGGTGACCCTTTTCAAAAGTTGTTCGTGGAATTTTGATTTACGCCCAAATATGGGCGTGGCAGGGCGTGGCAGTTTTTGACTTAGAAATCTTTAAACATCTACACCTCAGGAACCATTGGGCCAATTTCAACCAAACTTGGCATGAATGTTCCTTGGGTCACCCTTTTCAAAAGTTGTTCATGGAATTTTGATTAATGCCCAAATATGGGCGTGGCAGGGTGTGGCAGTTTTTGACTTAGAAATCTTTAAACATCTTCTCCTCAGTAACCATGGGGCCAATTTCATCCAAACTTGGCATGAATGTTCCTTAGATGACCCTTTTTAAAAGTTGTTCGCAGAATTTTGATTTATGCCCAAATATGGGCGTGGCTGGGCGTGGCAGTTTTTGACTTTGAAATCTTTAAACATCTACACTTCAGGAACCATTGGGCCAATTTCAACCAAACTTGGTATGAATGTTCCTTGGGTGACCCTTTTCAAAAGTTGTTCGGCAGAATTTCGTTTCACGCCCAAATATGGGCGTGGCAGTTTTTGACTTTGATATCTTTAAACATCTTCTCCTCAGTAACTATTGGGCCAATTACAACCAAATTTGGTATGAATGTTCCTTGGGTGACCCTTTTCAAAAGTTGTTCGCAGAATTTTGATTTATGCCCAAATATGGGCGTGGCAGTTTTTTTAACTTTGAAATCTTTAAACATCTTATCCTCAGTAACAGTTGGGTCAATTTCAACCAAACTTTGCATGAATGTTCCTTTGGTGACCCTTTTCAAAAGTTGTTCCTGGAATTTTGATTTATGCCCAAATATGGGCGTGGCAGGGTCAGGCACTTTTTTGACTTTGAAATCTTTAAACATCTTCTCCTCAGTAACTGTTTGGCCAATTTCAACCAAATTTGGTATGAATGTTCCTTGAGTGACCCTTTTCAAAAGTTGTTCTAGAATTTTGATTGATGACCAAATAAGGGCTTGGAAGGGTAGGGCAGTTTTTGACTTTGAAATCTTTAAACATCTCCTCAGTAACCATTGGGCCAATTTCAATTTTGAATCATCTTACATTAGTCAGGTGAGCGATTTTAGGGCCATTCTGGCCCTCTTGTTTCTTTGTTGGCTCACAAACTTTAGATTTTATCTTTACTCTGCTAGTATTGAAGATAATTGCTTGAAACTTGGCATGTGTGCTCAATATCAAAAGAGCCATCTAACTATAAGTGGAGGTAAACCAAAGGCATTTTTGTAAGAGTAATGCTCCCTTTGAACTTGGATATTTTCCTGATCAGGCTTGTTCATATCTGCATTTTTAGGACACCTAACCGAAGGTCATGGTGACCTGTTGCGATCATGTTTCATCCGTTGTCATGCGTCTTGCATTAACTTTATACATTTTTTACTTCTTCTTAAGAACTCTTGGATGGATTTCAACCAAACTTGGCAGGAAGCATACCAATGGGAAGGCACTCTTAGATTTGTACATGTCATGGAGTATCTCCCCTTGGGCCAATGAGAGAGCAAAAAACAGTATATCTTGGATGGATTTCAACCAAACTTGGCAGGAAGCATCCCCATGGGAAGGCACTCTTAGATTTGTACATGTCATGGAGTATCTCCCTTGGGGCCAATGAGCAGGCAAAAAACAGTTTATCTTTAAGAATACTCTTGTCATGAATCGGTTAATGGATTGGATTCACATTTCGTATTTAGAGTATTTAGGGTAAGGACTATAAAGTTTGTACAAGAAAAAAATTCTGCCAAGAAAAAGCAGTGCTGGGGGACTGGGCAAAGGAGTTATTGGGGATCATAAGCTTACATAGTGACAGCTTTGAAAATCTTCTTCTACCAAAACAAAAGAGCTACAGCCCTGATATTTGGTCTGTGGCATTATCTGGTGGACCTCTATCAAGATTGTATAAATTATAGCCCCAGAGTCAGAATTGGCCGGTACCTGGATGTCACAAGTTTAACATAGGCTTATATAGTGACAGTTTGAAAAAAATTCTACCAAAACAAAAGAGCTACAGCCCTGATATTTGGTTTATGGCATCATCTGGTGAACCTCTATCAAGGTTGTATAAATTATGAACCCTGGACATTACAAGTTTAACATAAGCTCATATAGTGAAAACTTTAGGAATCGTCTCCCAAAGAGGAGGGCCTAGAGCTTTGTTATTTGGTAGACAGCATCATCTAGTAGATCTCTATCAAGATTGTGAAATTTTTTCCCCAGGGTCAAAATTAGTTTGTTCCCAGACATCACAAGTTTAACATAGGCCTTTATAGTGAAAACTTTGAAAATCTTCTTCTCCCAAACAGTAGAGCCTAGAACATTAATATTTGGTATAGATATTTGGTATACGGTCATCTGGTGGACCTGTATTGAGATTGTTTGAATTATAACCACAGGGTCAAAATAAGCCTGTTCCTAGACATCACAAGTTTAACATAGGCTTGCATGGTGAAAACTTTAAAAAATCTTCTACCAAACAGAAAGGCAGAGCTTCAGATTGACAGTGCGCCTGCGCCAATCCCACATATTTTCAAAAGATGGCGCACGCTTTCAAGCAGTGATGCGGCTGCCGGGCACACCATTTTTAATAAGTACATACCCTAATTATTAGAATAAAATACTCGTTTTCACTGTCTCCAAAGGCAGACGCTTCCTTGTTTCTATTTTAGTTAAGATAGTCTAGATAGTTATTCCGCTCCTCTGGTCATTCAACCGTATTAAGAATTCAATTAGTAAACAAATGATCGGTAATTCTCAGAAGCTCTACGAGCAAGTTTGCAGGTCAAGTTAGACCAAAAATAATGGATTAGGTAATGGTACCCAGCTTTGTACTATTCCTGTTAAGCTAGTCGGTGACCAGCCGCGATAGAGATTGTTTACTTCCGGCAACGTTTCTTTGCTGGGCTTGATGTTGAAAAATGGCTCAAACAAGCCTTACAAGTTTTTTTAAACACAAAGCAGCCGAAGATGATGAAGGTAAATAAATAAAAAAATGTTTTCTTTTAATTATAAGTCCAGAATCGTAGAGGTCAAACAATTCTTAATGTTCTTAAAAATTCTTAAAAATAGCTAGCCTAGCAGACAAAAACAAAATGTTTTTTATTTATAATAAGGTGTATTTCTGTGAGAAAGTTGTCTGTACTCTGAAAGCTGTATAGTTTTTTCCTTGAATGGATGGGTGAAGGTTACTAATGTTTATATGTCTGACAAATATGCACAACTGTAAAATGTGTAAACAACGAAGTGTAATTTTTAGAGGCTTTCAAAACAGACAGGGTCGGGATCTCAGTAATTCTGAGTTGTATCCCTTGTCTTTATATAGTATTTCTAAAAGGCCTGGTTTGACTTTAAGGTCATTTTAGCTTATATCTACTATACATAATTGCTCCCTGTGACCCAGAAGGCCTAGAGTCTCGATATTTTGCATGAAACTTCAGTTTATTGACCTCTTCCATTATTCTTGGGTGCACAGGGGCATGTTTGAAGAATTTTTAAATGTCATCTCCTCCCAAACCATCAGGCCTATTTGAACCAAATATAGCAGAAATGTTCAATAGGATGGTCTTCTTCACAGTAGCTAAAAAAAACCAGAAATCTGTTGCAAATCCCATTAGATTTTTGGACAAGTGATGGTTAAAATTCACTTGCCAGACTTTGATTTTGTTGCACAAATTTTCTAAAATATTTCTTCAAGATTTAGATTTACATTGATGATGACTCAGTAAGTAAAACATTTCTTCGCTCTTTCAGTGCTCTCATTATGTCAGACGTGGACATGTATTACGCCCAGAAAATCAGAAAAAATAAGCGGAAAATCAGACCCAGACATAGTTTGTCAACATGTCTTCTTGATGACCGATTGAAATTTACATAAAGCGTACTCGTTCACTTACCAAGCCGCAGCAGCATCTTAGACCATTTCCTTGGAAGTTACTCGATTGATAATGTGCTTGGCCAAAATTGAGTAAGTCCATGGACATCGGACTAGATTTTGTCAAATAACGCCATCCAATTGATTTTTTTGCAAACTGGATTTGGGCCAGAATTAGCCCGAAATGTCAAGTCCCGACTTCAAGTTCGTTGCATGACTACAACGAGTAAAAAGTTCATATCTATTTTACAAACTAAATACCTTTATGACACAGAAATTCTATTTCGTAGCTTTACATGACGTCATCAGTATAAATACGGAAGTTACCCTATCGATCTAGCTATTTCTGAGAGTTCTCTCCCTTTTCAATGTCATCACATATGTTATCAGTTAACACCAACTAGTAGAAATGAAACAGGGAATTTCTTACAAGATGTAACTCATTTCCTTTTGTGCTGCTACTTTTATCTACGGAAGTGATATTCATGGCATTTGTTCTTGTATGTCTATGATATGACCAAAGACGTTTTGGAATTATCCATTCTTGATTTTTTGTAACCCTAAAGTTACGAACAGTCAGTTGAATCATTTTCTCCCATTCTGTCAAAATCTGAGAGGTTTGCAAACACAATTACCAGTGTCCACCCATATTTGCAAAAAAATAGTGTTTAAGGAGTGGGAAATTTGTGGAAAAATTAGAAATTGCAAGAAACCCATTTCTCAAGAAACAATCTCTTCTTTTACTACAAAGTTTTCTCTAGATCCATGGGACATGAAATTGAGGGACTATCACTAAAGGATGGAAAAGATTGTACTGTATGCATTATGTATCTATTTTCATTTCATCTTTATTTTTTTCTTTTGGGGGGGGGTCTTGGGTGTGAACAAAAATTCCTTAAAATTCTGAAAACTTCCTGAAATTGAAACTTGGAATTTCAAAATTCATGAAATTGGTCCTATTGAGAACACTGCTCATTACCACACAGTTATATATTTTGAAGAGCAGAAGAAAATAAGTCATTGAAAACATTGAGAGAGAAAAGGAGAAATTGATTGTATCAAGCAATTATACCTTTTCTTTCAATGTTTTCTACCTTACATAGCTATAACACAGGCTGAATTGTCATCTTCACCTCTTTCAATTTTTATAAGTTCATCAGGTATTTTCATTTTAAAGAACTGATATAAAAAACAGCTCTGACTTCTGAAGTTTACTGCTTCAAGTTACACTTGTCCTCCATTTACAAATACCCACCGAAAATCTTCTTATCTAATGCTAGGATAGCCAAAGTCAAATGACTTGGGTACAGGAATTCCCCTATGCCTAATAGTGGTGTCAAGGAAACGCATATAAACAAGCGTCACTTTAATGTTAATCATCAAAAGTAGTGTGTATCTAATAGAAACAATTTTTAAGATGAAATAAATGATTTTAACATTAAAACTACTGTAAATTTTGTAGGGCCACGGCCATAGCACAGTTGGTAGTGCATTGGACTCTCAATCATGAGGTCATAAGGGATCAATCCCTGCAAATATCCTTTCCGAGATAACTCTCCCACCAATGGATGGATAATTGTAAACCTAAGTGGGATAAGCAGCTGGAGGCTGGGCAAAAACAAGTAGTGCTGGTTTGAGAATTACAAGGAATCAGTGCTTCAGTTGCCCAAATATGACTGAAATACTGTTAAAAGTGGAGTTAAATCCTTTTCAATCAATCAGTCAATCAATCAATATTTTGTAGGTTATAGAGAGTATATTTTACATTGCATCAGTACACAAAGGTGGCCTTGTTCTATTGATGGATTCTGATTGTCAGTGCAGTGTAGAGGTGAGCTCTTTACTATACAGTATGATTGTGCAAGAATCAAATTAGCATGGATTTTTATAAACCATTCCAAACAATCCTGAATTTGACGCCGCCTCAAATAAGAAAATGGAAAACATTGTGTATGTGGAAGAAATTGCATGTTACAAGGAATTTCTCCATTGTCAACTATGTTTTTTACCCTTAGACAAGGATTTTCAAAATCCCATCAGCTGTAAATTGTAGCATGTATCTTCTTTCAATTTGGTAGAGTCTAATGTTTTTTTCAAAGTCCCATAAACAATAAAGTTATTTTGTTTGTCCATTTCCTGTACAAAGCATATCTTCATTAAATGATGGATTTCATAATAATTTGTTCCTCTAGATGATTACTAGTGTAATGCATAAAGTTATGTTGGATACTTCCATGTTCAAGGTCACGGCTGAAGGTCATGTGACAAGCACTAAAGTGATGGCATTTACATCTTTGACACAGTTTTAGTTTTGTCTGTCAAGGAAGAAGACGTTTTTTGAAATCTTCATTTGCCATATTGTTTTTCAAAGAGTGTTGGAAATATACTGAACTCATAGTTAGTAGGTCAAGCCACTAAGATATGGTGGTAAGCACCATACAAACAAAACATTTTTAGTCAACTTATTGCAACTCAGTCCTGCTTTTTAGCTCCACTGGCTGAAAGCCAGCAGTTATAGAAAGTTATGCACATAATTATACCCCCAAAACTACGTTTGGGGGGTATAAAGGAGTCAGCTTGTCAGTCCATCGGTCCGTCCGTCTGTAGCTTTTTCGTGTCCGTTCAATTTCTCGGAAAACAATTTGACAGATTTTATTCAAAATTAACTAATGTAATCAGTATCAAGTAGAGATTTGCATATTATATTTTGGTTACGGTCGATTGATTTTTGATGGAGTTATGGCCCTTTGGTGAAAAATCGTGTCTGCTTTTTCCTCAGCAACCTTACGATGGATTTGATTCAAATTTAACAGAAAGACTAGATATAAGTCAGGACATGTGCATATCCCATTTTGGTTATGGTCCATTTATTTTTGACTGATTTATGGCCCTTTATCAAAAAGTCAATTTTTTGTTACCCTTTGGCAGATAGCACTTGTATATGGACAAGCGCTGTTGGGGGGGGTATTAGTCCACTTTGTGACCATTTCTAGATCAAACAAATTTTACATTAATGAACCTCTGATGACTCTTCAGATTCCTTCAATGAATTTTGCCAGGGTAAAAACAAAGTTTTATTTTAAACTAATTTATTTGAGTTTGATTGCAACGAAAGTTTTAGGCTTATTGAGTTGCTTTTAAGCACTAACAACCCAGATGTTTTTACATCCCTGAAAGAGGGGCAGTGGCTTAAATTCGCTGCTACCCAATTTTGATCCAAATTGAAAGAAGTTGCAGACAACACTTCAACATGCCCTTAAATAGGAAAATACGAGCCAAATAAGGTTGAATCATTTTGAGAAAAAAAAAAATCGCTTGTTCCAGCAATTCCCCTTTTCCATTTTTTCCATTACTAGATTTCCTCAGGGTGTCAAAAAGTGAGATCATGTGGTAATGGTTAAATTCCTTTTTTTTACAATTACAAGTCTACAATCTAGTCAATATTATCCTTGTTATACGCCCGTCGAAGACAGGACGTATTATGGGATCACCCGTTGTGTCTGGGCGGTGTCCACTTCTTTGTCCGGAGCATAACTCTGTCACCGTAAGTCCGATTGACTTTAAACTTGGCAGTTGTATTCTTTTCATCAATACGGAGTGCAGTGCATAAGAACCATAACTCTACCTGGCCTATTTTTTGAGTTATTGCCCTTTGTTGTTTTTCATTTTTGAATCTTGTCCGGAGTATATCTCTAAAAATATTATAGCTAGGATCATGAAACTTCATGGGTGTATAGATTTCACCAAGGGGGAGTGCAGTGCACAAGAACCATAACTCTACCTGGCCTATTTTTTGAGTTATTGCCCTTTGTTGTTTTTCATTTTTGAATCTTGTCCGGATTATATCTCTAAAAGTATTATAGCTAGGATCATGAAACTTCATGGGTGTATAGATCTCACCAAGGGGGAGTGCAGTGCACAAGAGCCATAACTCTACATGGCCTATTTTTTGAGTTATTTCCCTTTGTTGTTTTTCATACTTGAATCTTGTCCGGAGTATATCTCTAAAAGTATAAAAGCTAGAATCATGAAATTTCCTGGATGGATAGATCTCACCAAGTAGGAGTGCAGTGTACAAGAACCATAACTCTACCTGGCCTATTTTTTTAGTTATTGCCCTTTGTTGTTTTTCATTTTTGAATCTTGTCCGGAGTATATCTCTAAAAGTATTATAGCTAGGATTATGAAACTTCATGGGTGTAAAGATCTCACCAAGGGGGAGTGCAGTGCACAGGAACCATAACTCTACCTGGCCTATTTTTTGAGTTATTGCCCTTTGTTGTTTTTCATACTTGAATATTGTTCGGAGTATATCTCTAAAAGTATAATAGCTAGAATCATGAAATTATTGGATGGATAGAGCTCACCAAGTCGGGGTGCAGTGTACAAGAACCATAACTCTACCTAGCCTATTTTTTTGAGTTATTGCCCTTTGTTGTTTTTCATACTTGAATCTTGTCCAGAATATATCTCTAAAAGTATTATAGCTAGGATCATGAATCTTCATGGGTGTATAGATCTCACCAAGTAGGAGTGCAGTGTACATGAACCATTACTCTACCTGGCCTATTTTTTGAGTTATTGCCCTTTGTTGTTTATCGTACTTGAATCTTGTCCGGAGTATATCTCTAAAAGCATTATAGCTAGAATCATGAAATATTAGATGGATAGAGCTCAGCAAGTCAGAGTGCAGTGTACAAGAACCATAACTCTACCTAGCTTATATTTTGAGTTATTGCCCTTTGTTGTTTTTCATACTTGAATATTGTCCAGAGTATATCTCTAAAAGTAAAATAGCTAGAATCATGAAATTATTGGATGGATAGAGCTCACCAAGTCGGAGTGCAGTGTACAAGAACCATAACTCTACCTAGCCTATTTTTTGAGTTATTGCCCTTTGTTGTTTTTCATACTTAAATCTTGTCTGGAGTATATCTCTAAAAGTATTATAGCTAGGATCATGAAACTTCATTGGTGTATAGATCTTACCAAGGGGGAGTGCAGTGCACAAGAACCATAACTCTACCTGGCCTATTATTTTAGTTATTGCCCTTTGTTGTTTATCATACTTGAATCTTGTCCGGAGTATATCTCTAAAAGTATAATAGCTAGAATCATGAAATTTATTGGATGGATAGAGCTCACCAAGTCGGAGTGCAGTGAACAAGAACCATAACTCTACCTAGCTTCTATTTTGAGCTATTGCCCTTTGCTGTTTTTTTATACTTTGTTTGACAAAAAATATTCATTCAAAATAACCTCAGTTCTATTCAAACCCCAGTTAATATTAAGCAGTGTGACGAGCGTATCTTGTGACAATTTGGCACCTTGTACTATATATTGACTGAAAATTTGATATAAAGGATTTTGAATTACCTTGTTTTTCAGGTTGTGAAGTGTATTGTTCTCCTATTGTATAAAGTGCTAAAAATCCATGAACAAAATGACAGAAATTATAAAATGAAGGGGTCCAGTTCTACAACACAACAGGAACAACAAACAGAGAATGTACAGGGAACCTGTCTCAATATTTTAGAGAATGGTTTACTATTATTACATCTAATGTCTCAACATGATCATGAGTTTACAAGTAGACATGCACCAGTCCAACATTTTTATGTAATGTTAATATGTGGGATGAGTCAGTTAGTGAAAAACTTGCCAACAGAGAAAAGTGATGCAATATGTGAGTATAATTTTAACCCATTACCACACAACCAAATTGAAAGGAGTTGCAGACGACAATATAAAGTGTGTGAGATTTAAGATTTTTACAACTATCTGGGTTGAAAACATTGTGTAAAATGAAGAAGCACAAGCAACTTTTTCATTTTACACAATGTTTTCCCAGTTTCTTTTCTTGAGGGGCATCAAAAGGGGTCATAGCGTGTGAATGGATTAACATGACTGTTACAAATCTATTTCTTTACTCCATGTAGGACTTTGTCACTTTACAAAGTGTTCCCTTTGACCCTAGAAGGTGTCCTATCACTTTCAGATCAAGGTCTTAATGGAACTTCATTTCAACACTGTTTGTGTTGTCTAAATCATTTTTTTTTTAAGCAAGGCCACTGAATTATTATGTATTTAAAAATGTTTTTCATAACCCAAAGAGCTAATTGTTGTTGGTTCACATAGGTCCAGTGTTGAGGTCACAAATTATTTTTGTGTAAGAAACAGTTCTTACAGACTAAAACACTTCTGTGAAAAAGCTGGTGGATAGTACCTTATTGTATTTTTTGTTTCTTTGTAATATTAGTTTATCTTCAACTAAGTCAACAACAAGAGCTGTATTTTCAAGAGTGGAGGAGCACAAATGAAATTACATGAAATGAAAAATACATGTTTATTGATCTGTCATATAGGATGGTTACTTTTTTAATTTTACTTAATTTAAAATGTTGCCTGCTACTCCGTTAACCCTTTCCTGTTTTTCAAAATTTTAGACCTGTCAAAATTCAAAAGTTTTGCAGCCTAAAATTTATAGTAGATTTAATTTGAAAAATAACCATCCAGTAGGGTATAAAATACTGTAGAAAAAGAAGAGAAGAAAATCACAGGGACATGAAAACCAGGGATTAAACAGGAAAGGGTATATTTTAGACAGGTGTAAGTAAACAAGGCTTAAGAAAAAATATCCTTATTTTGTCAGATTAATTCAGGATTGTCAATTTAATTTTCTTTTGGAATACATGTATTGCCACCCATAGTTCTTATTTATAACAAATGTGAAAATTGATAATCTGAAAAATTGGTTTATAGAAAAAACCACTAATCTGTAGCTCATCTGTCCTGAAATTTATGATTAGCTATTTATAGGTTTTTGGAATATCCTTTGTTTAAAACAGACTTATTAGAAAATTTCATCCGATTGAACTGGAATGCAGAAGCAACTTTTATCATTTACAGCTGAACAAATGAGTTACAGACGATAATTTCAAGTTTATGATTTGTTTTTTTGTTTTTTTTTCAAAATTCTGGGTAGAAAACATTGTGGGAATTGAAGATATTGCTTGTTGCAAGCAATTTCTTCATTTTCCACAATGTTTCCCAATTATGCTGCATAATACCTTTTTATCCCCCGCCATTTCGAATATAGTAATGGTCTCCATCTGTCTTTCTGTCCTATTGTAATTCTGTCCTTCCGTCATTAGGTCATTCTGTCCTTCCATCACTAAACTTGTCCGGAGCATATCTATGAAAGTATAATTGCTATCAACTTGAAACTTCATCCTTCATTGATAGATCTCATTAAGGAGAAGTGCAGTGCACAAGAACCACATCTCTTGATTGCACAATTTTGGAGTTATTTCCCTTTAATGTTTCAAAGACTAAGATTTTGTCCGGGGCATATCTCTGAAAGTATAATAGCTATTAACTTGAAACTTCACAGGTGGAGAGATCTCATTGAGGAGAAGTGCAGTGCACAAGAACCACAACTCTTGCTTGCATAATTTTGGAGTTATTGCCCTTTGTTCTTTTAAAGACTTAGATTTTGTTCAGAGCATATCTCTGAAAGTATGATAGCTTTTATTGAACTCATTGATAAGAAATGCAGTGCGCAAGAAGCCTAATATTAACTGGCTTCAGTTTACTATCAAGCTTTTTCGGCGGGGGATGGCCATGTTCGACATGGCTCTTGTTTCAAGAGAAAAATAGAAATATTGAGACAGGTTCCCTGTATTCTCTGAAATCACAGGGTTGAAAGCACAGTAGAATTTCTTGTTCAATCATCAACTTTTTTATAAAATAAAGTTCTTAACCCATTCCCACACAGTGATGCTTTTGGACGCCCTTCAAAAAATATAATCGGGAAAACATTGTGTAAAATGAAGAACTTGCTTGTTCTATCAAGAAATTTGAAAAAATCTAAAATTTCATAAATTCAATTTTTTTGTCTGCAAATCCTTTCAATTTGGACCAGTCTAAGATTGTGCTTGAACAGTAAAGACAGGAGATGAAGACTAAGTCTAGGCTTCACTTCACTTGCAGACTGATCTTTGTTTATATCTCCCCGAAAATTAGGAATATTTCGGGTTCAACATGACAAGGAATAATTATGAACTTGAACTAACTTGTACATTTAATGGTAACCTAAAATATGAGAGGCAAATGCTAATGCATGCTACATTTCTGTACTATTTTAGTGACAGCAATACAGGAATTATGGGACTTTAACCAGGATGATTCTGAACTATCCCCTGATAGTGAAACTGAGATGACAGATGACTGATTTTTTCACAGCTATTCCAAGTAATTTGTGGAATTCTAATCAGGGTGATTCACAACTATCATCCATTCCTGACACAGAAATGACAGAAGATGAAAACTATTTCTTTTTATGGTTTCAACATGACATATTAAGATTATTACTGTTGCTTATAAAAGTGAAAATGAATTAAGATAGGTAAACTTTAGCTAATTAGAGCACAAACAGCCCTAGTAAGTGATGGTGGTCATCCCATGACAGCATGTAGTCTTTCAGCAATTAGCTCATTACTACTTAACAGAATATTAGACTGGTCCAAATTCAAAGAAGATGCAGAAGACAATTTCAAGTCTATAAAATTTTAAAGGTCTTTGTTTTTATGGATAAAAAACATTGTGGATGATGAAGAAATTGCTTGTACCTAGCTATTTCTTTATTCTCCACAATGTTTTCCTAAGCTTCTTGAGGGATATAAAAAAGCTGGGTCTTATAGGACACACCGAAAGGCCAATTTTCTCTGTTATCTTTTGTTATTGAAGCTACTGGGTACTTACTTGACACTTGGCATGTGTCTCCACTATCAAAAGAGTAATCCATACTTTCACAAACAGTCCTCAGAGTAAATGTTTGGAAAATGCATCTCTCAAAGTGAATGTCTGGAAAATGCATCTCTCAAAGTAATTGCTTGGAAAATGCATCTCTCAAGGTAAAGAATATTTGGAAAGTGCATCTCTCAAAATGAATGTTTGGATAATGCTTTCTTTAAAGTGAATATTTGGAAAATGCTTCTCTCAGGGTAATGAATGTTTGGAAAATACATCTCTCAAATCAGAGAATGTTGTAGGCGAAGGAGAATTGTCTGACTTCTTCTTTCTCAGCCTATTACCACTAAATCCAATTTTTTTACACACTGAAGAAATAAAGTTTTCAAAACATTATCAGAAAAGGAAAAACTGTAAGAAGAAAGTTCCCCTTTTCTCACAATATTTTTACCCCATATGACACTTTTTTTTATCTCCCGCCGTTTTGGCGAAGGGGATATAGTAATGGTCTCCATCCGTCATTTCCGTCATTCTGTCACTAAGCTTGTCTGGAGCATATCTCCTAAAGTATAAATGCTATCAACTTGAAACTTCATAGGTGGATAGATCTTATTGAGGATAAGTGCAATGTATAAGAATCACTATTCTTGCTTACATAATTTTGGAGTTATTGCCCTTTGTTGTTTTTAAGACTTAGATTTTGTCCAGAGCATATCTCTGAAAGTATAATAGCTATTATCGAACTCATTGACAAGAAATGCAGTGCTCATGAAGCCTAAATCTAACTGGCTTCAGTTTACTATCAACCTTTTTACGGCGGGGGATGGCCATGTCCGAACTGGCTCTTGTTTAATTTAACCCTTTCCTGGTTTTTGAAATTTTAGAATGGTCCAAATTGAAAGAGATTGCATATAACAATGAAAATTGGATGCAATTCCAAATGAAACCAACCTATAGGGTAGAAAACACTGTGGGAAAAGGAGAAATTGCTTATTATAAGCAATTTCTCCTTTTTCCACAATGTTTTCTCAAGTATAAAATCACAGCGACGTAAAATCCCGGGATTATCCAGGAAAGGGTTAACCCATTACTAGAGGACAATACTTCTGACTGGTCCAAGTATAGAGAAGTTGCATGCAACAAATTTTAGCCCTACTGGCTCAAAGCCAGCGAGCTATTGTCATGGCGTGGTGTCCGTCGTGCTTGCATGCAACCGTCCACCTTTAGAAAAATCTTCTCCTCAGAAGGTACTGAACAGATTTCAGCCAATTTCACAGAATTGATCCTTGGATGACCCTCTATTAGATTCCTTCAAAGAATTTTGATTGGATGAAAAACATGGCTTTAATGGGCAGGGCTAACTTCAATATATGGTAAAACCATTAAAGTTTTCTCAGAAACTATTGAATGGATTTCAACCAAATTTCCACAGAAATGATCCTTTGATGACCCTTTATCAGATTCCTTCAAAGATTTCAGATAGTATGAAAAACATTGCTATTATGGGCGGAGCTATGGTAAAACCTTTAAAAATCTTCTTCTCAGAAACCTTTTAATGGAATTAAACAAAACTTTATAGAAATGATTCTTGGATCAACATTTATGGATTCCTTCAAAGAATTTGATCAGATGAAAAACATGGCTTTAATGGGTCGGGCTAATTTCCATTTATGGTGAGACCTTTGAAAATCATCCTCTCGAAACCAGTTGATGGATTTCAACCAAAGTTCACAGAAATGATCCTTGGATGACCCTTTATCAGATTCCTTCAGAGAATTCTGATCAAATGAAATACATGGCTTTAACGGATGGGGCTAACTTCCATATTTGGTAAAAGCTTTGAAATTCTTTGTCTGGGGAACTAGTCGGATGGAATTTAACCAGTTTTTACCAAATGGATCGCATAGTGACTCTTTATCAAATTATCCAAAAGAATTTTGGGGTAGAAGACATTGTGGATAATGAGGAAATTTCTTGTTACAAGCATTTTCTTCATTTTCCACAATGTTTTCAAAAGTGTTTTTTTTTCCTTAATGGGTGTCAAAAAGTGTCATTAGTTGGGAGTCGATTATTAGCATCTTGAAATTTCACTGCAACTTCTTTCAATTTGGATTAGATTGAATTTTATTGTTTGGTAATGGGCTAAGGTTGTAAAAAGTTTAGATTGAAAAAGAAAGGAATGAAATGAGGTTAAAAGAGCTATCATGACAGTTATTGTTGAATGTTAGAATTTTTTATTGGATAAAAATTGAATTTATTGTTAAGATCATCAATGGATGTAATGTTTTTTTATCGTGAACAAATTTATACATTAATTAAAATCACAAAAATAATTCTAAAAATGTTTATTTTCATTTCATTTAAACATCTTTTTAAAAAAATGATGTTATCATTACTTAGGCTAGCATGCTTCAACCATTTACCTGACAACAATATTTAAGAGTTGTCCAAATTGAGAGGTTTTGTAGACTACAGTTCCAAGTTTGGGTTAATCAATACTAAATGGGGTAGAAAAGACAGTGAGAAAAGGAGGAACTGCTTGTCACAAGTAATCTCTCCCTTTTCTGACAATGTTTTCTGGGGATTTTTTTCTTGAGAGCGTCGAAGTGCAGGATTTTGTGGTAATGTTTTGTTGTCTAACTTTTGTATAGACTGCCAATAGAATATGAGTGGAACATACATGTATACCTCTAAAACTAGGCAGCACAGGAATAAAAAAATGGTTAGATTACGCTAAACACTGTCAACTTGACATCTTTCAATTGAAGTGAGCTTGAACAATTTGGATCAAAGATTTTTGTTTTTGCTTTGTTCACAAGGATGCCCTTACAATAGTTTTGGGATCTTACTTTCTTTGCATTAGTAGCTGGAACACCTCATAATTGCTCTATTTACATTTAGATTTTTTTTTTTTTTGCAAAGGATTAGTGCAGAGCTTTTGCAAATGCATTTATAAATGTGCTCTAGACACAGTTTTGGAATAAACTTATTGTGATTGTCTTGATTTTTTATGTATATGTTCAACTGTGTGGTAAAACTGGATAAAGACATTATAAAATTTCACAACCGCAACAACACTGGTGTGGATAGTCCGGACAATATACTTTTCGCTCATTACCATAGACCCAGAAGCGCATGTTAGTCAGGTCATCCCAGTTGTATTGGGCCTCTGTCACTGGTACTCCTCTCAAGCGTTGTCTCTGGTAATGGGATAAAAATAAGACATCTCAAATTCTGGTATGTATAATAATAGAACTTTTGTATTTGGTAGTCAGTATTACACTAATACAAGTTCTGGGTAACAGTTTTGAAATAAGAAACTACTAATCATTGCTACTTTCGTAAACTCACAAAAAATAATATGTGTTTTAACAGACTTCTTTCTCCAAATATTATGAACCCATTACCAGACCACGAAAAGATTTTCCAATGTCAAAGAAGTTTCAGACGACAATTTTAGAATGATATCTGTCTATAGTAAGCAAAGTAGAAAATGCTAAAACTGCTTGTTACAAGCAATGTCTAGATTTTCTACATTGTTTTCCTCAAACCTTTCCTTGAGGGGGCATCAAAAAGGGGGATTGTGTGGTAATGAACTAAAGAGTATTATCAGGATTATACAAGAAATTCACTTTTATCCTGCAAGACCTGCTTCCTCATTTTTTCCTTCCATCCATGATATTCATAATTTGAAAGTTCGCTGGTATTGGGGTTGTTTCTAAAACCCGGTAACATATGCTTAAGCTTTGATGTGATTTAGTTAACTGTAAACCTTTTTTTTTTACAGTGACAAGGAAACCAATATCATGTCACTTTTGATCCTGCTTTCTTGAAAATACACCTATACACCTTCACCACTTATGTTCTGAGGAAAATAATCAATAGCCACTCCATGAACTCAATTCAGGACCTCTAGTTTGTCTGATTTAATTGAAACAATTTTTGAAACAGTTTGAGCCTCAAACAATCTAACTGTTTTGTGAAATATTTCTGATTCCCTGTCAGGAATTACATGGTCAAACAAATTTGTTATGCCATATTGGATTTGTTTGTCTGTGACTAGTGTTTTAACCCATTACAAGATTGCAAAATTTAAGACTGATCCAAATTGAAAGGAGTTGCAGACGACAATTTTAGGTTTGTGAATATTTAGATTTTTCACCTATCTGGGTAGAAAACATTGTGCAAAATGAAGAAATTGCTCGTTGTAAGCTATTTCTTCATTTTACACAACGTTTTCCAAATTGTTTTTCTTAACCAATTCCCACTCAGTGACACTTTTAGACGCCCCAAGAAAAAAAGCATTGTGGA
The DNA here is from genome assembly GCA_946902895.1 of Fragum fragum. Taxonomy (NCBI): domain Eukaryota; kingdom Metazoa; phylum Mollusca; class Bivalvia; order Cardiida; family Cardiidae; genus Fragum; species Fragum fragum. The sequence continues at coordinate 33,134,455 of OX336371.1, forward strand.
AAATGAAGAAATTGATTGTTGCAAGCAATTTCTTCTTTTTATACACCTGTCGAAGATGGGACGTATAATGGGATCACCAGTGGTGTCCAGGCGGTGTCCACTTCTTTGTCAGGAGCATAACTCTGTCACCGTAAGTCCGATTGACTTTAAACTTGGCATTTATATTTTTCTCATCAATACGGAGTGCAGTGCTCAATAACCATAACTCTACCTGGCCTATTTTTTGAGTTATTGCCCTTTGTTGTTTTTCATACTTGAATCTTGTCCGGAGTATATCTCTAAAAGTATTATAGCTAGGATCATGAAACTTCATGGGTGTATAGATCTCACAAAGGGGGAGTGCAGTGCACAAGAACCATAACTCTACCTAGCCTATTTTTGAGTTATTGTCCTTTGTTGTTTTTCATACTTGAATCTTGTCTGGAGTATATCTCTAAAAGTGTTATAGCCAAGTTCATGAAATTTCATGGATGGATAGAGCTTACCAAGTGGGAGTGCAGTGTACAAGAACCATAACTCTACCTGGCCTATTTTTTTAGTTATTGCCCTTTGTTGTTTTTCTTACTTGAATCTTGTCCGGAGTATATCTCTAAAAGTATAATAGCTAGAATCATGAAATTTCATGGATGGATAGAGCTCACCAAGTGGGAGTGCATTGTACAAGAACCATAACTCTACCTAGCCTATTATTTTAGTTATTGCCCTTTGTTGTTTTTCATACTTGAATCTTGTACGGAGTATATCTCTAAAAGTATTATAGCCAAGTTCATGAAACTTCATGGGTGTATAGATCTCACCAAAGGGGAGTGCAGTGCACAAGAACCATAACTCTACCTGGCCTATTTTTTGAGTTATTGCCCTTTGTTGTTTTTCATACTTGAATCTTGTCTGGAGTATATCTCTAAAAGTATAATAGCTAGAATCATGAAATTTCATGGATGATAGAGCTCACCAAGTGGGAGTGCATTGTACAAGAACCATAACTCTACCTAGCCTATTATTTTAGTTATTGCCCTTTGTTGTTTTTCATACTTGAATCTTGTCCGGAGTATATCTCTAAAAGTATAATAGCTAGAATCATGAAACTTCATGGATGGATAGAGCTCACCAAGTGGTAGTGCAGTGTACATAACTCTACCTAGTGTATATTTTGAGTTATGTCCTTTGTTGTTTTTCATACTTTGTTTGACAAAAAATATTCATTCAAAATAGCCTCAGTTCTATTCAAACCCCCAGTTAATATTAAGCAGTGTGACAGGCGTATCTTGTGACAATTTGGCTCCTTGTTACACAATGTTTTCTATCCAGAAAGATGAAAATCTAGAATGTCATCAACCTGCATCTCCTTTCAATTTGGACCATTTTGTTGTGACGGAATGGGTTAAGGGGTGTCCAAAAAGTGATGTGTGGGAATGGGTTAAAATAAACCATTGTACAATGACAGGTGAAATGGTTTTAAAATCCTCTGGCCTGGTTATTTATAAAGTTGAATATTTAATACAATAACCAACCTGTTTTAGAATTCTCTGGCCTGGCCAGTTACTTCGATGTGTCTTCACAAATCTGTCAGAATGCTTGTTGATGTCGGGTACAGGGTAGGATACAATAGGCCATACCTTGATCAAGAGAATGAAAGATCAAATTGACAAATTGTGGCTACCAATCAAAGTATCAACAGACCAATCAAATCATTCATTTAGAATGGAAGTGAACTTTGTACTCCGACATTGGTTGACATTTATTTGAAGCACCTTTTTGTTTGACTACTTAAACGAAACATGAGTCTTGTTTTAGTGTGCATCTTGCAACCAAGAATGTCTTGTTATTGTGGCGAGAAATAATTTTTTTTTTTCACCTGATTACTTTCACTATTGTTATTCATTTTATTAACTCACAATTCTTCTTTAAGGTTTGTGGTTATGTGATGTCAGTTGTATGTCATGAATATTTACCTTGTTTACAATCTAGAGACAACAGATTTGGCTCAATCATCCTGAAAACTGGTCTGAATGTCTGTCGTCTTGATAAAATCTTGGACATGTTCAAAATTTGGTCTCTTAAGATAAAAGACTAGAACAGGGTAAATTCCTAGAAATACCTTGAATGCACTATAGAAGCCACAATTTGAACTCCATTAACCAGAACATTGGTCAGAATATTTGTTTCATTTTGTATCTTGGACACATTTGAAATAATGTCTGGGACAAAAAAAAAAAGTCAATTCTTAGAATGACATTGAGACACTCTAGAGATCTTATTTTTAGCCCAATTAACCTGAAGATTGATGGGAATCTTTGTCTTGATGTAATATAGAACCATGTAGACCTTATTCAAAGCTCAATCAACATGAAAAAGGATAAGAAGTTTTGTCTTGGTGAAATCTTGAATAAGATTGAAATTGGGTAACTTGGGGTCAAAGATTAGTTCATTAGGTAATTATTTAGAAAAACCTCCTAGACACTCAACACTTTATTTTTCAGGCCTCAATCAACCTGAATACATGTATTGATGATTAAAAGATAGTCTACCAATAATGGCAAAGTAAGAAAAAAGCATGCTCAGAGACCATATTTTTGTGCTCAGTTAAAATGAAGCAGCATCAGAATGTTAGTAATTTTATTCCCCCCCACATTGCTAAGTGCTAAAAATGTTACGGGAATGGTGTTCACAAAAGCATCTAAACTCAGGTCAGTGGATATATGCAATCGCTTAACCCACTCCCACTTAGTCCTCCTCAAGATAAGACATTAGGAAAATAAGGTTGAAAATGAAGAAATTGCTAGTTACAAGCAATCTCTTCAGTTTCAAGCTTGTATTCTACCACAAAAGACAAATACCTGTATATTCATAATTCTCTCAATTTGAAATGTTGTCTGCAAAATCTGTGAATTTAGACTGGTTTAAAGCTTTGCTGTTTCATAACGGGTTAAGCTTTTTAAGTTACATACAGTAAATCATAGCAAATCAGTATAGTAGAATAATTAACATAATGAAATTAGAAATGAGGCATGTCTTACCAAGAATTGAACGTCTTCAAATATGATCGCCCCACCCACCTCCCTCACTAGCTCATCAGGCATGTCAGTTGTCTCTAAAATAAAGTCCTCCAAGTGATTTTCACTGAAAACAACAATATTCTGTTAAATAGAATTATAATGATATTGTGTAAGAAAATGTTCCTGAAGAAGAATAATGAAGGGACTTCAAAACTTGGACCTGTGCAATGTAAGTAGAAAATTGCATAAAAACTGATTAAATTGAAATAAACTGCAGACATTAATGTAAACTATTAATGTAAACTGTAAACTATGCCTGTCTTTTTTTTTGGTCTGGGTTGTAGAAAAAAAGGACTAAGTTTTAAAAAGTCAAGTCAAATTATGTACCTTGTAAGCCTATTTAACCCTTGTCATGCTGTATAAATAACCTTACTGAATTGTAAAATCATAGGATGGAAAGCACTGATAGAACTTGTTCAAAACTCAACATTTCTTTTAGATATCAATTTCATAACAACTCTGGCAGGAAAAGAACAAGCAGGAGGTATAGACAAAGATCAGACTGCACTTATGTGCAGGCTTATCTTGGTCTACACCTCCTGCCAAATCCGGAATATTACGGTTTCAGCATGACATGGGTTAACCTTATTACCAGTAGACAAAACTTTCGACTTCTCCAAACAGAAAAGGTTAAAGACAACATTTCCCAAGTACATTTAAATTGGAAACCAAGTTCCAAATAAGAAATGTGAGAAAAGGAGAAATCATATATTGACAATTTTCCATTGTAATATTCTTTCAGGGTGACGAAAAGAGGGATTGGTTGGAAGTTAATAGATAGTTGCTGTCAATAAAAGAAATCAATTGACCAATCAAATGATTCATTAAGACAGGATGTTAACGTTGATCTCAGACTTTGGCTGAGTTCTATGTTTTGCATTTTTTTTTGCTGGTTTGTCAACTTAAATGTGGTCCTTTCTGGGTAGTTTTGAAAGTGGGCCCTTTTGGACTGGGCCTTTTTGTCTCTGGTCCTTTTTGACCCTACGTCAAACATCGATACGGTACTTTTAGAATATTCGCTGACGGCATAAAAAGTCCAGACCTTAAACTGCGTGAATGCACGTAGGCTCATTTAAGTCTTTTCCACTTTTTACCCAATTCTTTCGACGAGTATTGTCTAAAAACCTGTCAAGTTTGAAATGCCGTGTACAGCTCCTGCTTTAGTTAAACTTAGTTAAACTTAGTCTTATTGCACATGACTGAAGAATCGCTGAAATCCCTCGAAACAGTCTAAACATCTTTGCAAAAAATCTCTCGTTCTAACATGATTTCTAAAATGATTTTTATTCTAATTTTACCACACTGTAAAAGATAAAACGAGTAACATTTAAGTTAACTTACTACTGAACTTTAAGCTGTATGAAACATCTCAACATTCTATAACCATCACATTTACGGCACGTGATTCGACCGTCACCTCCGCACGTGTGACATCTGTCAATAGAAATATCACCATGTTAAACAGCCTACTGTCGAAGGAAATGAATGCATACTTAATGTGTCCCAACATGACTAGGTGGCAAGGGTGACGGACTCGCGATTTAAGCAGTGTCGAAGTTTTTAACGTCGCAAATACAGCTTTTTCAAGATGCAGTTAGCACGTTTAGGTCGCCAACCAACCATTTTACTTTTTAGTTATATGCTGCTGTCCATAAAGTTTGCAAAACAACGCCGTTTAGCATTGAAGTGGAACTTCCTGTCGCTGTCACACTGCGGGGCCAAGGGAATAAGTCGGTCGGGCCAAGGATTAGTCAATTGTTTGTACATGTGGCCAAAAGATCAAGCTTATATTGGTTTGAATCTTGTTATCTTACTATTTTACCTATCGCATGGACATTTACCATGCACTGCTGATACATAGCTGAGATTTTACAGGCCAAAATCATAGGGAAATCTTATTTCGAAAATGATAAATTGCTAGTAGGATAAAGCTTTGAAGCGGGATTACAACCAATCTTCCTCGAGCGACCACCCCTACTAAGCGACCTCTTTCATTAAGTGCCCACAGTCGAATTCACATTTAAAAATCTAATGCTCTCTAAAAGAAGTGGTCCTTTTTTATAAAAATACATCATTCCTAAATCCAATGTTGATGGAACTCATTAGAATCGTCTCATTGCGACATTTCTACCAACATTAAATTAAGCGAGGATTCTGTAATAATTCATGTATGCAATCGAATCAACCTTCACATATTTCTAAAAATGTGTTTTAAGCGACCACTTTGCGTCGTCCTAAGGTTAGTCACTTAATACAATATTTACTGTAGTTCTTGACCATGAATAAAACTAGTATGTTCAACGAATTCGATTTGATATTTTTTGTCCAGTAACACAGATAAAAAATCTCTCGACGTGTATAGTGCTAGGCGTTACGAGATCCTGACTTAGTGTCCACTAGGCATGATACGTGTCGATGCCTTAGTTCAGAAACATAGTAAGTGTCTATACAATGTAGAAATTTACGGTGTTTTTGCACTAGGCCATCGATGTATATAGAATGGTATATGCACGTAGTGTTTGATAAAGTTAAACAGTTACAGCATTTGAATTACTCCAAGAAAGACATCAAAAGTTCTCAAATAAGAAGCAACTTATTTTACCCGTAATAGGTCAAATACTCTAAAAAGCACTTAACCATAGTCGCCATAAAAGAAGATAAATAAGGATGCACATGTATTTAAGTAAATTCATATTTTCACGACGTATTTCAGTTACCATTAAGTACAAAAACTTTTGAAGAAGCCATATAATCTAGCGGTTACCATGGAAACCGGCATATTGTGGAAACGAATTCTTTGATCCATACTTTTCTATTTACTTTAAAAAAATATTTGACAAATGCATTGCATTAAAGAGTTATAAAAAATCTTGAAAATGAAAAATTGCTTGTTAAAACAGACAAAGGGCTTTAGAAGGCTTAGTGGAAATTGAAGAATTTGCTTTCCACGAGCAGATTCTTCGTTTTTCCACAATGTTTCTACCCCTTAAAAATAAGGTTTGGCCTATAAATAGACGCCAAAATGTTAGACTTGTCCGCATTGAAAGGAGATGCAGACGACAATTTAATATTTATGAAATTTTATGTGTGTGGAGGGGGTTGGGGTTTGTTTTTTGTTGTTGTTGTTGTTATTGTTATTGTTGTTTTTTTTTTCTAACTTTCTTTATTTACTTCATTTCCACAATGTTTTCCTTTTTTCTTGTGGGGCGTCAAAAGCGTACTTGTGTGGAAATAGGTTAAAATTTGAAATTAATAATTGGTCTAAAATGTCGTCATTTGACAATCGATTTAAGCATACGTACGTGCTGAATCCCGACCCATGACAATGATAACAAGTGTCGTTATGTACGTGACCATCAGGTCCGTGTACTTGTCTCCAACCTCGACCATTACACACGTCACAACGTCTATCCCCGAAACCATGACAACGCCAACACGTGTTCCACCCTTTAGCATCGCAGTGACTACAGGGCTGAAAATTTAATTAGCAGCTTTTCTGTTTTTTCCTTTACTTAGATATAGATACCTTTACGAGTTTACCATCTATTATGATTTAACATATAACCACACGGCAAAATTTTAGATTGATCTAAATTCAAAGAAGCTGCAGACGACAATTTCAAGTTGAATAATTTTGAATAACTTTGTCTATTTTTTTAAGAAAACAAGGTTGAAAATGAAGGAATTGCTTATAACAAGCAATTTCTTCATTTTCATACTTGTTTCCCTTATGTCTTTTCTTTAGGGACTTAAAAAGCGGGGTTGTGTGGAAATGGGTTGACCTATGTCATATTATCATGCATTTACATGGTTAACAAACAGTACTGGCAGTTAGAAGATATTTTTAAAAAATCTTAAGACTTTTGGTGAACATTTGAATAAAACACAGCTGAACAAACAAAAGGTAAATCTGGAAATCATGCAAACTGGCCTCGGTCATTTTGTCTGCATTCCAACAATTTTAAAGTTTGAAACCAAAAGTACTTACATGCAATAAAGCTTTTACCCCCAGAGATATAGTTTTTAAAAAGTTGTCAATTTATAACAAACTATGCAATGTTGCTTGCCATCTAATGAAATTTTAACCAATTTCGTGTGACCAAACCGAATATAATCAGTGTTCTATGATTCAGTGCTGCGTCACAGAAAAAAAGGACGTGTTGTCGAAGTTCTTGTGTACCCAACTACTACTAAATTTCTTGATTTTGATGAAACTTTCACCATATTTTTTCATCTAACTTACAGTATATTATCAGCATTTTGTGATTCAATGCTACATCATAGAAATTGGGTTATTGTCTTAATTCTCTTGCGCGAAACTTCTCTGCAGTTCGTGGTAGATTTGTTTAAATTTTCACCAAATGATTCCTTTATGGGACCTAACATATATCATCCGTGTTTCGGATTCAATGCTGCGTCATAGAAAATGGAGATTAGTTATCATTTTTTTCAAAATTGGTGTGCGCGCCAACTCATCCTAAAACTCCTGACAGATTTTGATGAAATTATCACCAAATGTTTGTCTTCATATGACCTGCCGCAGATTGTCAGTGTTTTGGGATTAAATGCTACGCCATGGTAAAAAAGAAGACTACAAAAAATAATCAAATAGTTTTATTTATTCATTTATTTATCTATTTGCTTGAGTACTCTTTTATTTGTGCGGGGGGGGGACACAAATGTCGGAATGGATATTCGCCGCGACCGGGGATCGAACCCGGGACTCTATGATTGTGAGTCCTACGCACTACCTCTGCGCTAAGGCCGCGGTATTCGGTAATGAATAGCCACTTCTAAGAGCACATCTGCTCGGGAAGCAAACAAACTCAATCATTTAAGCACAACCTACCTTTACAACTGAGGTATGGGGTACTTCAATTTTGATATCATGCGTGTCGAATAATTGGTTGGGCTCGCAAGGTATAGCCCAGGGTGGGGGTGGCGGGCCGTTCTCGGGGCCATCTACTAGCCCACCTTGATACGGGACACACTTATTCTTTGTTGTACGACCCTCGGCGAATGTTTCGAAAGTGAGCTAAAATCAAAACAAAACAAAAAAATTAGTAATAACGCAAAAACTCCATGCTATAGATGTATAAGTTATGGTGAGTGATCAAAGATCAATTTTGTCTATACAGATATAAACAAAATTTATCTTTGATCATTCGCTATAACTTGTTCATCGATAGTTATCATTTATTCGCACAGTTCAAAGCTATCGAACTTTATTTCACCTATCTTAATCCATTGTAGACACGTTCTATCAAATCTTATTAGAGAAGATTATATTCGAGATTTATGAATGCATCATATCCCAGGAATCACTTTATAACAATATATTCCGCGTCCTCAAAACAGTTATAATTGGTAACTGACTGATCGCTTGTCAACACCATTGACCTCCGACATGGCAGATTAATTGAATTGCAGATACACTGTCAGGGACACGAGACAAATATTACATCCTTGGCGTGTGACCTTAATGTCGTAACTGCAACTTTGACAAGTTGCAGCTATGGCGTTTATGTTGCCACACCAGCTAAAGTTCTATACCCCAGTCAGCCCGGATCGGTTTTTCAAAATTAACATGTAATGATGAGGTAGAATGACTATTCCAAGATAAAAAATTCTCGATAGTTAACACCATGATCCTATTGGAAACTCGTGCAGTCAAACCAAGTACGATACAGTTCATGTTTGAAATATGACCCTTTTCGGTACTTATGCGATACGGTTAACAATATTGTTCATTGACAAACTGTACCATGACCGACAAGTAGTATTCGACTAGCTGTCTAATACCTTAAAACCTTAAATATGAAATAGAATGTACTTCTCAATGCTTACATGTAATGCTGTACAACCCTTGTGGTTAGTGATTACCATTTCTTTAGCTGGTTTAGACCCATAACAACAGTGTTCGCTCACAAACTGTATCATGGCCGCTTTACAATCCTCCGCATTCAAATTGGCGGTGCTGAAAATGTCAAAATAATCTTTTCTTTCTTTTTTCTCAAGATTCACCCGTCTTTTAAAAAAGAAACATCAAAGAAGTGCCTTAGTCCGAAAGATTACCGTAAAACAGTCAAGCTATAAGCGATGCCACTTTCTAACAAATAAGCACTTTCAGAAATGTATTTCGAAACGAATGCTGTAATTCCCTTTCATGTAATATAAATGAATATGAAACTATAAAAAAATCCAAATAATGTTTGGGTTTTTTTTTTGGGGGGGGGGGTGTTTTCTTTTCTTTTTTTTTTTTTTCTTTTTTTTCGACGAAATGCGTGAAGCGTTTGTGTAATGACATTACAAGCAATATATCTAATGGTATGTCGTAAAAGGTCACAACGTCAAACTGTAGAAGATGACGAATGAGAAAAAAAGTGTGTCTAGACATTAAGAATAAATGAAGATGGGTTGAGTAAGCCAAAATGGTCAAAGAACCAGAATACTGTGACGTAACGACAGGAACTAGTACAACTATGATATATTTGTTACTCAGTTTTCTACTAAGTACGACCGCTTGATGAAAACAGTACTGTTAAATACTAACAGAAAGCTCGTTTCATGTGTATCTATATCTAAATGGTTTTTGATATTTTCTAAAATTGACGAAAGAAAAATGGAATAGTAAATAACCAAGTCGAAAAATACATTCTCGCTTAATTTAGCGATAGGGCGTTCAGAAAATATAATTTACATCTAATTGGTTTACTAGGAGGAGATGTCTGCAACGTGGACATTACGTGTAAGGTCAGCGGTGGTTGACTAGTGTACATTACGTAACTACAGATACACGTTTCCTAAAATTGTAGAGGGGATGGAGACAAAAATAGTTGATCTAAATCTGTCAAGACTGACCCTTCAATTGACCATTTGCGATGTCAATCAAGGAAACACCCGACCAATCAAATCAATTATTCAGGCCAGACCTTGGCTTTCAACTTCGACATTGGTCGCCATTTGTGTTGGTTCGGTGCCTTAAACGTTGTAACTACAGCTTTTTCAAGCTGTAGTTGCGACGTTTCGGTCGCAAACCAACCATTTTACTTTTTTGTAACATGCTACCACAGTCATAAATTTTGCGAAATAACGCCGTTAATATTCGAAGCGGAACTTCCTGTCGGAGTTAATGGGCGGAGTCTAGGGACTTAGTAGGCGGGGCCAGCGATTGGTCATTTTCGGCTTACATGATGAGAAGTACTATACAATACTATTTTATGCCAGATTATATGAAACAAGTTGTTTACTTCAACGACTACGGTTTTGCGAGACAGGAGAGTGAATAGCTTTATTTTACTGAAGTCTGTTAACTAAGAATGTTTAACCCTTTACTGTTCAATCCTTATTTTTACGTCCTTTTGATATTATACTTGAGAATATATTGTGGAAAAAGAAGAATTTACTTGTAACAAGCAATTTCTTCTTTTCCCCGCATTTTTCTACCATATAGGATTTTTACTTTTTGAATTGTACTTTCTTATAATGCCTTATGCTACCCCTCTGAATTTGGACAAGTCTAAAATTTAATAACCAGTAAAAGTATTAAAGAATGATAACACTTGATTCATACAACATACTCTTGAAAGGTCATGATAGGTGGTTCTCCGGTCAGGGCCTGAGGTGGCGGCGGCGGCATCATTTCTGAAATAGGTAACGAACTTAAGATCTATACTCTATATAACGACAAGTGCATTTTTTCCTGTAACTTTTAAAACAAACAAAACAAATAAAGCAAAACAAAAATGGGAAAACAAAACCGAGAAAACAACAAGAAAAAAACCGCACAAATTTATGTAGATGTTTTGAACACTGAGATAATCAGATGCATTCTTCTCGAAACTATGTAGTCTTTTATTTGATTGCTTATTTATAACATTTCGTTGATATTCGCGAGTGAACGAAGTCAAGAAAAATAAAGAATCGACTTTTTTTATATAATTAACAATAAAAAAATGCAAATCTATCGCGCAAATGTCATTAAATCGTTAAATATCTTAATCCGTCAACACACAATCCAGTATTTTACGCTTCTCACAAATTATACTTTGGTAAACATTGTGTAAAAAAAGTGTAAGAATCAATATCTTCTTTTCTCAAAATGTTTGAAATTTACGTTTCAACTTCGATGTACTTTAAAAATATCGTGTGTTTTTCTTCCTTTCAAATAAATTTCTACCAAAATAAATTTTTATTTACTTGTAAATGGTTAAACTGTTCTTGAAAATCTGCCCACACGAAAATTACCGAATATACGAAGGTATTTGTCTGCAATTTGCAAATTTACAGTCAAATCGCATTTTTACTCACTTGGTGCCCCATATTGGACCCCTTCATACCCCGCTATAGGAGGATAGGCTGGATCTTTAGCATGATTCATGGGTGGTGGGCCTGTCCCCTCACCTGGGGGTCGCGGGCCACTCCGATCAACTGGCGGGGGTCCACCCATTCCGGGTCTCCATTCTGTAATAGTGAGAGAAAATATGGTGATCAATAACAAACAAAAATTCGTTTTAGGGTGACTAAAATGTCATAAATAATAAATGAATAATGCTGTAATTAAAACATTTTGTCTTCTACCGGCGAACTGTAACCATTAAATTCATTTACTTCATTTCAATAGGTATGATTGATTGGTCTGATTTTGAACTTTAGGTTTACTTGTTAACTTTGTGAATAAAGAAATCAATTAACTTACGTTGTGGAGCCACATTTGGATCAAATCCTCCTGAAAAAATAATAAGTAAATAGAATTAAGATAAAAAATGAAACAATCAAATGAATAAATATATAAGACTTAGTGGATAACAATTTCAATATGTTGTATTGTGTTTATTGACAGATCGCTTTATCAATCAAATAATCAATAGACCAATCAAATTATTGATTTAAACCTGGAATGAACCTTGAACTCGTTTGAAGGCCGACATTCATCTGAAGCATGTTTGTTAGTTTAGGGACTTAAATGTCCTAGCTATAGCTTATACTAGCTGTAGTTACAATTTTTATATCGCCTGAGCCGCCGTCATAGCGCAGTCGGTAACGTGTCAGACTCCTAATCTTCAATCATGAGAGTCAAGGGTTCGATCTCCGGCGGCGGTACATATTCTTTCCGACATTTGTCTCTCACCAATGGGTGGATAATCGTAAACCTAAGTGGGATAGCAGCTGGTGGCTAGGAAAGGATGTAGTAGTAGTGCTAGTGTGAGAAATACCAGGAATCCATTGTTAGGTGCTTCTGCCGCCGCGATATGACTGAAATACTGTTAAAAGCGGCGTTAAACCCCATTCAATCAATCAATTTTATAAATCGCCAACAAGCCATTAAAAAGGCCATAAATTTTGGGAAAAAAACCCAACTTTTAACTGTTCTGTATTTTTTTTAAAATTTAGACTGGTCCAAATCGAAAGAGGTTGCGAACGTTAATGAATATTGGATGCAATTTAAAACGAAACCATCCTATTTGGTAGAAAATGTTGTCACAAAAGGAGAAATTGCTTGTTACAAGCAATTTCTTTTTTTCCACAATGTTTTCTCAAGTATAAAACCACAGCAACGTAAAATCCCGAATTTGTACGGGAAAGGTTTAATATCGAAGCAAAAGAATGAGCACAGTCAGTTGGCGGGGCCAGCGATCCGTCAATAAATACAACAATGTTCCAAATGACAAGTTTAGTCACTTTGTCTAAAGACAAACAATGAATAAAATATGTTGGTTTTGTGACGGTCACCTCCTTCAATCCTAAAAATAGTCAGAATCGATACAAGTCAAGCTATAGATCGATTTGTTTTTAATGGACTCAAAAATAATATGAAAGTGGTGCGATATTATTTAAAAAAAATCATAAAATTCATAAATGATATTTAGCCTACATGTAACTGTAAAAAAGTATAAAAATCAGAACTTTGAATTCTTGGACACTGGTCTTCAAACTAAACATACATACGGACGAACAATCACTAACCTGGGTGTGCCATGTGATTTCGATCACTTGCTATATTCCTATACTCACAAACTAATTCGACTTACCCTAATAATTAATTTGGGCAATATTTAAAACCGCGTCATGTGTATGTCGTTTACGTTGATTTACTTTCACTGAAATGAACTTTCCTGTGTTTGCAAATTTAGTCTTTAAATACGAGGTAGCAAATCGCAGGTATGATTCTAAAACCCCGTAACTACAGCTTGAATCAAGCTGTAGTTACTAGGTTTTAAAATTATAGCGATATCAGATGTGCACTTTCACTAGAATTCAGGTTTATACGTTTTTATGCGAGGAAAAACATTTTGGGAACGGGAACAATTGATTTCGTTTTCTATCCTATGGTTATTTCACTTTCATTTGACGTCTTTCAAATCGGACCAGCCAAAAAATATTCTGGGAAAGGATTAATGAGTGCTATTTACTCTTTCCTGTTTTACAAAATTTTAGACCTGTCCAAATTCAGAAGCTTTGCAGACGAAATTTAGAGTCGCTTCAATTTTATTAATAACCATTTAGTAGGGTAGAGAATATTTTTGATATAGAAGAAATTACTTGTTACGTGCAATTTCTTCTTTTTTTTTCTACAATATTTTTCCCAATTATAAAATCACGTGGACGTAAATACCAGGAATTGAACAGGAAAGGGTCAAGAATAATTTGCAATCAATCAATTTATAAATTCTGATCAAAGTCCAAACTGAAGAGCAGTGGACGGCTTATTGAAAAATGCATGTTCATTGAAAATTAAGCCTCTTAAATGATTGAAAACTTTGTGAGAAAGGCAGGATTTGCTCGTCACAAAAAATTCTATTGTTTCACACACTTCTAATCAAATATCTCAAGATCGAGGAAAGGTGATAAATCGTTTTCTCTACATACGAATCAAATCGTACCAAAATCGAGTTTTTACATGCCTCCGTCTCCACGTTTCCAAAACAAATAATCCTCATGCGATTAAGCACCGATAACAATAGACCAACGATACCATTGTATTTTTCAGTGAGCGTATACGGTTGTATGGACTGCTGGTTCTTTTGAACTTCCATCGGTCATTCGTTCCTCTTTTATATAACATAGTTAACCATATCTCGTAAATCGGGCTAGACGTTGGATTCATTCACTAGATTGCTTGATTCAAGCAATTTCTTCAAAGTCCGCAATGTTTCTACCCCAAAAGATACAAGGAAATTTAGAATTTCACCAATCTATACTTTATGTCTGCATACTCTTTTAATTTTCTCGTGGTGGAATGGGCCAATGTGCACGGTGCATAGCACCGACAAATGGGTCCTCGGTTAAAAGTCGAATCAGTACGACAATTTATTTGTACTGGGATGGATCAGCCTCTAGCACGAACTCGCTATATTGAGCTTAGAAGTCGAGTACTCTACAACAAATGAATCTACAATATGTGAGTCAATCAGGCAGACATCCATTCCACTCAATGACGCTTTTGAACGCCCCAAAAGAAAAACAATGGGGAAAAGATTGTGTAAAATGAAGAAATTGCTTGCAACAAGCAATTTCTTCATTTCACACAATGTTTTCTACCCGGACAGTTAAAAAAAATCTAAACTTTCAAAAACTTTGAATTGTCATCTGTAACTTCTTTCAATTAAGACCACTCTGATTTTTCCCGTCTGGTAATGGGTTAAAAATGCAACAGCAAAAACGTCGAAATTAACCGACTAAGAAAGACGGGAGTTAACTCTTTTCTCCCATGGACATACAAATGTCTGGGTTACGTCTCTTCTTTATAAGGGCCTAACCAAAGTATCTAGTAATCTTTGGTTGATTTATGGTCACTAGCTCCGCCGACTGACACCACTGGACCCGCCCTTGGAGCTCCAACAAGAAGATCCACTTCGATATCAAACAGCGTGATTATGCAAAATATATGGTCAGTAACATGAATAAAAAAATTATTACAGTTTGTTGGCGACATAATCGTTGTAACTACAGCCTGGATTACGACGTTCAAGTTGCCAATTCAAAAAAATGCCTTACAAAAATGTAGGCTAGTGATGGGGTTTAAAGTTCATATCCGGTCTAAATGAATACTTTGGCGATTGATTCTTTAATGATAATCGCAATCAATCATTTGTTGGATGATATAGATATTGGCATGGTGATCCCGCTTTTTGATGCATCTCACGAAAGGATGCTTAGAAAAAATATGGGAAATGATATGCTCGAACAGTAACTTTCATTCAAAAATAAAGCTCGAATATGGATTTTAGACTGTGCTTTTGATATTTCTAACAATTCTGTATCCGTCCGCCCATATGTAGACTCGGATCAGAGCCGCCAGTATAATCTCTTTACATAGCTACAGACCCCAGGTATTTTGAACCAATTATCACTCATTAACGCTTTTTGTTTCCCCAGTGATATAATACATGAAAACAAAACAAAAAGGAAAACATCGTGGGAAAATGAGAAATGGCTTGTAACAAGCTAAGTGTATCATGCACATGCGAACTGACCAATCGCGGTTGTTAATCAAAAAAGGAAATGAAACATTCATTTTGACCGGAATTGAAATTTGAACTCGTGAATTGGCGGGTGTATTTGTGAAGATTTTTTGTGAAGATTTTTATTTGTTTTGGCGACTTAAACGAAGGTTTTTCATGCTAAAGGGACGACTTTTAGGTCGACAACCAACCATTCTACTTTTTTTTCACGCTACTGGCCATAATTTAAGGCCGTTCAAGATCGAGGCGAGACTTCCGGTCGAAATCAGTGGAGTGGCTAGCGGAGTCAGTTTTGGGAGCCAGCGATTGGTCAATTGGTGGGTTGGCGTGTAAATGCTGTTTTAAACTTTTGATAACAAGCAAAACATTTTATGAAATAAGGCCAATCAGCTCAAAATGTGTTGGCCGATTGAAATAATATTGACCTTACGAACTGAGAAAAGAAAACATAAACTCAAAATATATCCTTAAAACCAACTACATGTATTTTAAGTTAATCCCAGACGAAACGAGTGTAATCTTTTGGGCAAACAGATTTTAAAGATTAATATTTCTTCGTAATTTGATGATGCGACAAGTTGTTCCTTTTCCCTTTCTCCGTGTAATAATTTCTTCAGGTCAGTTTTTCCTTTTATAAGACTAGATATTGTGTGGAATAAAAGGTGACTGCATCCGGCGAGCAAACGTCGGAAATGCAGTGCAGTCTATTTAAGCTGTGATAACAATCTTTTCGTCGCCCAGCGGCGGCGAGCATTATGCTCTTAGCCTTTTCCTATTTTGCAAAATTTTCGACCTGTCCAAATACATAGCTTTTGTGGACGAAAATTGAAATTGGGTTTAATTTGAAAAATAACAATCCAAAAGGGTAGAGATTATTGTGGAAAAACAAGAAATTGCTTGTTACAAGCAATTTCTTCTATTTCTACAATATTTCATCAACTATAAATTTACAAGGACTTGAAAACCAGGGATTAAACAGGAAAGCGTTAAATTCTGCTTCCAACTTATTCGAGAACATCATATACTAATCCATGTGCCGAAATTGAACGTATGACTTGATTACACGCTTGCTGCATTCCAGAGACCATGTCTGTATGTGCGAGTGCAGGATAGATGTGATAAGTTCATATAAAATACTTATACCAAACGACACAAAATATGGACTGATCTTAATTAAAAGAAGTTGCAGACTGCAATTTCGAGTTGGTGGTATTTATAGAAATCCTGTGCTTTTTGAAGAAGAAAATATTGTGGCTAATGAAAAGTTGCTTAATTTTCCACATTGTTTTTCACAACTTCTTTCCTGAGGCGCGTAAAATGGCTTCAGAGAGACCGAATTTAGCAGCCTTTAAAACGAACTAGAAAGCATGACAAGTTTCGACTCGAGTCAGACAGCGCATCTGACGAAAATAGTTATTCAGTATACCGAAACTGTCTCCATTACAGTTTT
Organism: Fragum fragum; assembly: GCA_946902895.1. Classification (NCBI taxonomy): domain Eukaryota; kingdom Metazoa; phylum Mollusca; class Bivalvia; order Cardiida; family Cardiidae; genus Fragum; species Fragum fragum. Next base: position 33,151,425 of record OX336371.1, read on the forward strand.
TCAAAAATAGATTTATAACAGGGTAGAATGTTCATTCTAGGTTTGAAAATGATAATGATAAAACACACAAGCACAAAAAAAAGGTCCAAGTAAGGAAAGTTTTCACTTGGTTATCCCGTGCAATCCGCGGAGTCTGACCAGGATCGATACATTCCTCACTTCTAAGGAGTTTCTTTTCCGCCTGAAAATAAAAAATCTATGTAATTGTATTTTTTAGGCATGGGAATGTCGGATTTTACAATCGCTGATTGAGTCGTGCCGTTATTGGCGATCACAACGACTCACTTTATGAGATTTAAGAGAACATTACCTCTTAAACCCATTCCAACACAATGACGTCTTTTGACGCCACCCAAGAAAAAAATATTTAAAAAACTCTGTGTAAAGTGAAGAAATTGTTTGTTACAAAAAGAAATAAAACTTATCGTCTACAACTCCTTTCAACTTGAACTAATCTACAATTTTGCACACTTGTAATGTGTTAATGCTTCAAGACTAAGTAACTTCTCCCCCCTCCCCCAACCAACACACTGTAATAAGGGATAATCATACTGAGCTTTTATCCCTTTCCTGTTCAATCCCTATTTTTTATAAAATATTGTGGGAAAGGAAAGAATTATTAATTGCTTGTAATAAGGAAATAGTTTGTCACAAGGAATTTCTTCTTGATCCGTATTATTTTCCAACCTATAGTCATAAGGACTTTTAAGATTTCGTCGACAAAAATTGCTGTCTGCTATTTCTTTCAATTTTTAGACCATTCTAAAATTTCATTTTCTATTAATTAGTTAATTTGGATCAGTCTAAAAATATTTAATCTGGTAACGGGTTTACCTAAACGGTGGTACTTAAGATTCTTTGAGCAATTACATGTAATCGATTATTCTGTTCTGGGTATGGAAAATCTTACTTTGTCACCGTGCGGATACATAATGTTACATCGGTTAATTTCAGATACAGTCTGTCTTAACCCATTATCAGACGACAAAATTTTAGATTGGTTCAAATTGAAAAAAAAGATGCAGACATTTCAAACTGTGCTAAAATTTGGAAATAAGTGCCAAATAGTGTATAGAACTTTTTAGAATCAATTTCTCTTTTTACCACAAAGTTTTCAATGATGGTATTTCTTCGGGGTGAATAGAAAGCGTCATTATGTGGAAATGAGTTAATTTGGTAAACAATTCAATAATAAACTGAAGTATTTCCTTTGTTTAAGGTAAATATTTCACATATTTGGTGTCCGACTTAGTTTATCATTGGTGTGTCAATCTTCCCGATTCTCCCACATTTGAAAATCCAATAATACCATTTACCTGGTGGGAAGAAGGGGGTAAGGGAAAATGTGTGATTACAGTTAGGTTCAATTTGTATTCCATAAGTATTATGGCTTAATTAGAGATAAACCTTTTAGTTGCAATCAAATTAATAAATTGACAGTTTGACCGTTCAGTCAAACCCAAACCAATTAGAAGTCGGTAAAAATAAAAGTTCCTTCTTTAAGTCTTTAATTTGCCGCAAGAATACTATCAAAAATTAATTAATGATTATATTCAATTCAATTATATTCTTTGACGGAAGACGAAAATTTAAACTGGGAAAGAGAACACAAATCATTCAACATTAGTACCAAAAACAAGTCATGGCTAACGCACAGCTTCATATTGATTATGTACGGAACAAACATGGTGGAATGAGTCTAGTTCTGGATGGTCACAGATATGTTGTAAGTATTGCGTGAGAAATCGTGGAAAAAGGTGAAAGATAGTAAGTGGGTGATGAGAAAAAGAGAGAAAGGGCGAAAGAGATGGGAGATAAATAACAGCCTGTGGTAAAAACTCATTTTCTATATTTCTTTTTATTTTTAATCTTTGTAGGTAAAGAGTCGAAGAGATGACCGTGTTTACTGGACATGTGCTGACAAGAACTGTTCTTCTAGAGTCTCTACCAAAAATGGAATTCTCATCAAAGCCAACAGGAACCACACACACTGGTGATCCATTCCTAGTGGAAAAAGACAACTTAATGAAGAAAATAAAGAAAAGGTGCCACGACGAAACCACTCCGATACCTAACATTTACAGAGAAGAGCTCACCTCCCTTCGGAGCCGGGAATGGAACGACGACACCGCATCATTAGTACAACAACTTCCAACTTTCGAGGGGTGCAAGTCACAGCTCTATCGCGAGAGAAGCAAAGTCAGACCAGCCTTACCCAAACAGAGAGATGATATTCAACTGGACGGAGAATGGACCCAGACAACTACTGGGGACCGCTTCTTACTTATTGATGAAGGTGGGGCAAACAGATTCATAGTCTTCGCCACTGACCGAAACCTATAGAATCTTTGTCATTCCAGAACAATCTACGGAGATGGAACTTTCTACACATGTCCAGGACAGTTCTATCAGCTCTATACGTGGCATACTTTCGTGGACGGACACATGTACCCACAACTGTTCGCCTTCCTCCCGGGAAAGACAGAGGCCATCTACACCAGGCTTTTCCAGGCTGTTAGTAGAGAATGCGAGAGACTGGGACTACATCTGCAACCAGATGTACTGTTCATGGACCACGAGAAGGCACCGAAAAACGCCGCCAGTCGAGTGTTTCCTTATACCGACGTCAAAGCCTGCTTCTTTCACTACACACAGTGTATATGGAGAAAGGTACAGAGCCTGGGGCTGGCTAGCATGTACAGAACAGATGAGGATATCCACAGATTGGTCCGGCGTGCGGCCGTACTACCTCTGGTACCACTTGCAGGCGTAGAAGATGTATGGTTCGAAGCACTTACAGACGTTGGACATTTGGAACTTCCGACCGCGGTGGAGACATTCATGGACTACGTCACAGAATACTGGGTTGAAGGCGAAAAGGAGACATGGAACCACTTCCAAACACAAGGACCCAGAACTACAAACCACCTCGAGGGCTGGCACAGCATGATGAAGAAATCCATCAAACACCCGCATCCCAACATCTACAATGTGATTCGTGCCGTTCAAGAAGTAGAAGCCCTTTCCTGTATCAGAGAAATACAATACGCTGCCGGGGGAACAAGACCATTAAAGAGAATGAAGTACCGCCAGATCGACGAGCGCTTGGCTGCCCTGAAAAACCGACTCCGTGAAGATACCATGACGCTTGTTCAGTATGCTGATGCAGCTTCGTATCTGTTGCGTATATAGATACAGAGACCATTGCCTTTCTACAAACTTTGTATATATGTGTTGAACGCTTGAACGCAAAAAATCTTGTACATAAAATATTCAGATAATAAAGGAACTTGGAAAAAACTGAATGTAAATAAATTTTAAATGAAATACACCAAATCAAAATTTGTCTTGATTCTGTTTGTAGAATTGTCCGTCTATAATAAAGATCTGCAATCGAAAAATGGAGCTTGTACAGCATAGGTAAGCATGGATTCAGGATTCGAAATTCACTATTTCCATTTAAAACGATCGTGGAATAGGGATAGAGAACCTAACGGTTATTTAGCCCGAGGCAGGGATTATCTCACACCTTACCTGTATCGATTTTTCATCGATATTTTCAAATGTGGGAGAATCGGGAATAACCGTATTGCGCAATCCAGCGATAATAAAAACCCGTTGATACGGCGTATTAGTTGATATCACACTGACAGGTATTATATTTCACAGGTAAGGGCAATGGAAATGTCGTTAGATTGATATCGTCGATTATCTTCTAAACCTTTATAATATTGCAAATCATTTAGTCTATTTTCTAATACAATGTAATTCATTTCAACTCATTTTCGCTTTTACTACCCATAGACAGAAGTTAAACAATAACGAAAGAGAAGGAAATACTTGTGACAAGCAATTTCTTCATGTTCTACCATAAAGACAAAGACTTATAAAACAAAGAAAGATAAAAAAGATATGAACTGTAACAAGTGTGATCTTTGACTTCTTCTGCTTTTGAACAGTGTAATATTTTATTGTCCGGTAATGGGTTAACCTTACCCTCGACTCGAAAAATAACATCGGAGCAAATCCCTGATGAAGGGTCGGTTAATAAGCACTAAAACTATGATATATACTCGATATCGCGTGGCCGACCACATCTATTAAGCGACCATATTCATTTATCGACCAAATCAAATATCCTGATCTAGAAGCTAGATGTCTGTAAATAAAAAATAGAACTACTTGTTTGTTTGTTTGTTTGTATGTTTTTTGAAGTAAAAAGAAAATAATTCTTGGTTTATATGTTGACATATCGCTATGCTTGAAACTCCTGTTGACAAGATCTGGAAAAAGTATCATCAAAGGATATCCACACATATGATAAAAAGAAATACCAATGAATATTTTATTGAAGAAAAAATGCTAATAACGAGATAACCACCATTATGACAGTTCTGTGCTATCATAGATATGGAATCAATATTTCATATCTTTAAAGAAAATAAAAAATATCTGAAGTCAAATTTCAGCTCATTAGAAAGGTTATAGATAAAAGGTCGCCGCAAATATTTTAAAAGTTTCATGGTATATATGTATATATCTTTATTCAACCAGAAGGTCATAGACCCATGAGGTATATAAAATGTACAGCACAATATACAATATAGCGGTATATAAAACACTTCATGGTCTAGCGCCACCTTACATGTTGAATCAGTAGATTGTAGAATCGGACCTAAGTTGAGTATGTATGTTATAACAACAACAACAACAACAACAAACAGAATGTATATATCACGATATAACGTAAATATTCGATCCGCAAGGACATTAGCCCTATTGGTGTAATAAAATTTCTAATTGATGGATCGCCGCTATCAACCAAAATCAATAGACCAGTAAAATCATTCATTTACACCGGAAATGAACTTTAAACCGCCCGGTATTTATTTGAAGCTTATTCAAATTTAGGTCGACAACGAACGATTTGACTTTTCTGTTATGGTCACATAATTTATCAAATTTCGTCGTTAGTTACCTCCGTCGAGATGCCATGTTAGAGATCAGAGGGCGATCCCTCAATTTAATACCTAGGTACACTCTTCTCAATTCTAAATACATGTAGATATTTTAACTTACACTGTCTGTGTATGTCTTATAAAGGATGTTTACTCATATATTTTTATCACGATTCACTTAAGTTTGCAAAGGAATTCATAATCTTTTGTATAAAAGAGAAAAAGAAAAGAAGAAAAGAGAGGGTAAGAGAGATAAAAGAAAGAGAAGGGAAGAGAAAGAGAAGGGAGAGAGAGGGGAAAGAGAGAGATACAGAGACAAATAGCTAGTAGAGGGGGGGGGGGCTTCAGTTACAGAGAGAGAGAGAGGGGCAGAGATGGAGAGACAAAGGGGAAGATAGATAAGTAGATAAGATACATTAGGAAGATTGATAGATAGATAGATAGATAGATAGATAGATAGATAGATAGATAGATAGATAGATAGATAGATAGATAGATAGATAGATAGATAGATAGATAGATAGATAGATAGATAGATAGAAAGATAGATAGATAGATAGATAGATAGATAGATAGATAGATAGATAGATAGATAGATAGATAGATAGATAGATAGATAGATAGATAGATAGATAGATAGATAGATAGATAGATAGATAGATAGATAGATAGATAGATAGATAGATAGATAGATAGATAGATAGATAGATAGATAGATAGATAGATAGATAGATAGATAGATAGATAGATAGATAGATAGATAGATAGATAGATAGATAGATAGATAGTATGAGATCCAAGGTTCGATCATCGGTCGCGACAGATAACCTTTCCGACAATTGTCTCCCGCCTCTCGCAAAGCTATGTGGGATTAGCAGCTTGAGATTATGAAAGGATGAGATGGTAGTACTGGTGCGAGAAATACTAGGATTCCATGATTATGTGCTCCAGCCGCCGCGAAATGACTGAAGTGCTGTTAAAAGTAAAAACCACCTTTAAAAAATCACACCGAATGTTTTTTCTGAACCAGCGTCAAAAAGCGGGATTGTGCAGGAGCCAATATTTTTATGACCCGGCTTCGGACCAGGTCAAGCTCCAAATGTGGGCGGGGATAACAGACAATTTGAGCCAATTATGAGATTTAAATTGCTTCACCTCGGTGTGAGAAAATCTGCTGATGGCATGGGTTAGCGTACCCCATCCCTAGTGTAAACTGAAATCCGGAATGTAAATAACCCAGAGTTCAACCTTTAATCAAACACAGAGTGTGGCCTTGAAAAAAACGCCGGGTGTTTTAAATAGTGTTTCGATTTTTTCTACACAAAAGAGTTTTCGTGGACAATAGATTTTGAAAATTCCTGTACTGCGTTATTAAAACACAGCAATTCAGCGGATAATAAGTGTAACAATTTGATATTTTTTTCATTTTTGGGGGATAAAAAGTTTTTGATAATGGCGACAGAAAGCGAGGTCAAGCTGACCGTCGGAGAGGAAAAGGTGACCACTGCTGACGTAACCAAGGGCCAGGAAATAGACTTAAAAGCACGTGATCCAGAGCATCTGCACGATGAAATGAGGGTAGGTATTCAAGTCTATTTACACACACACACACACACACATGTTTACCCGAAAGTTTGATTATAATGTTACTCATAGGGAAGGCGAAAAGCAACAGACCAGGTCAGCCTGCGCTGGAAAGGCCTGAACTGTTCGATCTTTGTAGTTTTCTGAATCTAGACGAGCCGTTTTATATCATTTCATCATTATTTTCGAAATACTACATCCAATTAACCCCTGCTTGATACGATCTATTTTTCAAATACTTTTATCACCGAGTTCCAAGTAAGTCGGCGACTGGTTTGAGTTTGAAGGAAAAAGTTTCCAAATAGCCCAGCACAGATGTCCTTTCTCGGTATGCATATTTTCACTGTTATACCATAAAAGCTCTAATAAATAGTCTAACCAATGGTTAACCCATTCCCACACAATGACACTTCTTGACGCCTTTTAAGGAAAAGAAAATGAATAAATTATATGTAACAAGCAATTTCTTCATTATCCACAATGTTTTCTACACAAATAGATGAATATTTTTAACTTCCATCATCTAAGTATTGTCATCTACAACTTCTTTGGATTTGGACCAGTCTAAAATTTTGTCGTCATGTAATAGGATAAGAGCACAAACCTTTCACCTTGGAAAAATGTCGCTTTCTTGGATGTGTATACGTATATTCATCGTATTACCTGACGGTGAAATTTTAGACTGGTCCAAAGTGAAAGGAGTTGCAGACGACAATTTAAAGCTTATGAAATTTCAGATTTTTTCTCTTACCTTCGGGGTAGAAAACATTGTGGATAATGGAGAAATTGCTTGAGATAAGTAATTTCTTCATTTTCCACAATGTTTTTAAAATCTTTTTTTCTTGGGGAGTCTAACAGCGTTGCTGTGTGGGAAGGAGTTAATAGACAGCAAAGTTTTGATCTGTCATAGGAGAATATTACACGATCAACGGTAGTCCTTCTCTACGTACTTGAAGCACACACACTAACCAAACGTTTTTTTTGTTCACAAACCGATTAATAAACCCAAGTTATCTTGTTTGAATGTTCAAAAAACTTTTTTCTTTAAAGATTGCAAAAATAATAACATTCTAAGTATTTGATAAATATTGGAGTCATTAAGCATGAACGAAACTGACGGATCTAAATTTGACAGATAGAGCGTGAATTTTTGAAAATATTGCTCTGAAACTCGGGTCGAATAGGGTATGGACGTGTTGACACTTTTTGTCCAAATATTTGAAATTAGCTACATATCGATTTAGAACATGAATAAGTGCAAAGTGTTAAAATAATTGGCTGAAACAAACAGGAATGTCAATAGAAATGACCGAACTTCAACTTAGGTCGATATTCTAAGATTATTATTCTAAGTGGGGAAAAATGTATTCGAAATCTATTTGTGAATTAGTCCGTTGGTAGTTGGGTCTTGTTTGTTGTTGTTGTTGTTGTTGTTTTCGAGCGAGTGCTTAACCGCCGTCGTAGATCGTTTCTATTTGTTGAAGCTCATCGGTACAAAAACGCTGATGACTTTAGTAGAGATGATAGCGTTAGATTTTAGACGTTGTAGCATACCGTATTAACGTCATGCAAGACATCGCGTTTCGAAGATTTTTGTGCGACTTATTTCATACATACTTTTACGTTTTCCGTCTTTTGAATGGGCTTGATGCAAAGTGATAACTCAAAAATGCGCATTAGCAGGGCTGTTTCCGAAGTAGATAAACATATAAATTCAAATGCATGTATCATAAGTAAACGGAAAATGGGATTCATCTTCAATTTTCTTGGTGTTGCATATATCATACAAGTTCAACAATTTCTTTCTGTACTATTATTTCTAAGTCTTACAGATTCTACCCTATAGGTATGAGATGAAAGTCTTAACTTTTCAAGGAAAAAAATTAAAGATATTCCTATTCCATCATGGTCTTTAAGTGCTTTTAGCCTAATGATTTCAATGCTATTCTGAAGAAAGGATTTTATTCAGCCTGACAAAGGTTAATACTACAGGACATATCTGCTCAATGATTAACCGTTGCGCGACAAATGGGTATTTACAAATTTTGAAAAAAATCTAGGTCCTTACAAAATGGGTCCCTGGATGGGTTAATGTTTGTAGAAAATCGTGCGCGTGAGGGCCGAGAAGATCAAAAGATAAGCCATAGCTTGATAAGTGCATGTGTGAAATAGGGTGAAAATGACCAAGATAGAAAAGGTTAAAGTTTTTGGTTAAAGTGTTGTATAACGGGTTAAAAGTCAAGGCCACGAGATCACAGGGTCAAGGTAAATTTCTCAAATGAAAGACTACTTTCGGTATGACTGAAATATGATTCCCCTAGGTTGAAAAAAATGACCAAGATAGAAACAGTTTTTAGTTGAAGTTTTTTTTATTACGGTTTAAAGTTCAATGTCACAAAGTAAAAGCCATGGTCTCAAATGAAAGCCTACAATGTGTAAAAATGACCCCCTTTGTTAAAAGAAATGTCAAGATAAAAAAAAAGTTCTGTTACAGGTTTTTTATAAAGGGTTAAAGGTCAAGGTCACAATATCTCAGGTCATGGTGTCAAATGAAAACCTATATCCTGATGAGCGCATGTCTGAAATATGAAATCCCTAGCACTAGTTATAATAGAGATATAAAAACTTCAATCAAGTGGGACGCTGACACCGAGTGTACGACAATAGCTCTTCCGAGACATGCGTCCCGGACGAGCTAAAAAGGGAGTATGTTTAACCCATTTCCCAAGAAATTTATAGACTGGTCCATATCGAAGGAAGATGTGGACGACGATTTCATGTTGATAACAATCTAAAATTCTTTGTCTTTTGGGGTAGAAACATTATGGAAATTGAAGAAATTGATTGAATCAAGCAATTTCTTCTTTGTTCACAGTGTTCTCCAAAGGCTTTTTTAAGGTGCGTAAAAATAAGGGATTATGTGGAAATAGGTTAAAAGGGTAAAATCAAAAGAAGTAAGGCTAAAGTGCTTTGCTAAACAGAAAACGAAAATATATTTCAAAATTCCATTTTTCAACAATTTCAGAATAAGTCACAAGCTCGCTATTTAAAGCTTCAAGGAACAGAAAACGATCAACACAAAATAATTCTGAAATTAAGATATATTTTCGTTTCTTGTTCGGCAAAGCTTTTCCCAGCAGTCTTGTAACCTATTCTGAAATTATTGATCAGGGGTTCGCAAACAATTTCAAACGATATTTTCGGAATCATTTTGTGAGAAATGTTGTCTCTATAAGAGCCGTAGAGCCTTTAACCCTTGTCATGCTGAATAAAAAAAAAACTCTTAAGAAATGCATTAAAATGAAAGCACTGGAGGCGCCAATTGTTGGTAAATATTTTTTTTTAATTTGTTTCATTAACAAGTCGAGCTAAAAGGGAAAAGCAGGTGGTGTAGACCAAAATCAGACTGCACATATGTGCAGGCTGTCTATATCACCTGCCAAAACAAGAATATCCCGGGTTCAGCATGACAAGGGTTAATACTGCAGAATCTATATGACTGCCAGTTTTCGTGTCTGTCAAAACATTTGAGATTTTAAAACGTCAAGTGTTATACAGACAACACCTGTATTATGCACTAATAACAAATTGTTGATCGGCGTGCAACATGTTGTAAATACAGCCTTATCAAAACTGTATTTACTACATTTTGTCAGCACACTGACGAAATTATCTAATCGTAGTACCTACCCATCATTACGTTTTGAATATGGTCAATTAACCATTGTATTTAATCGATTGTATTATTGCAGAAATTTGATCTTTAGCGAAATTAAAACCCGATTTCATCTTTGCACGTTTTGTGTATTATGTATTAGTTAGCTGTTTTTTTTCGCTATTGTTGGGCTTGATCTCCTTTTAGTTCTAAAAAGGTACGATCTGCCTAAAGTACATTGTCGTCCATAATCGCCCAGACCTCAGATGAAATGTTCATTCTTTACTTTTCCTGACACTTGAATGTTATAGTAAGAGTCTATAAATGAAAGTCAGTCTATAGCTAGTTTGCGAGAAAATATCTATTCATAGACGTTACATAGTCTATAGCTAGTTGACTATATAATAACTATTCATACACGTTACATATTCTATAGCTAGTTTACTATATAATAACTATTCATAGACGTTACATAGTCTATAGCTAGTTTACGATGTAATAACTATTCATAGACGTTACATAGTCTATATCTAATTTGCGATATAATAACTATTCATAGACGTTACATAGCCTATAGCTAGTTCACGATATAATAACTATTCATACACGTTACATAGTCTATAGCTAGTTTACGATATAATAACTATTCATAGACGTTACATTGCCTATAGCTAGTTTGCGATATAATAACTTTTCTTGACGTTACCTAGTCTATAGCTAGTAACGATATAATAACTATTCATAGACGTTACATAGTCTATAGCTAGTTTACGATGTTATAACTATTCGTACACGTTACATAGTCTATAGCTAGTTACGATTTAATAACTATTCATAGACGTTACATAGTCTATAGCTAGTTTACGATGTTATAACTATTCATACACGTTACATAGTCTATAGCTAGTTTACGATATAATAACTATTCATACACGTTACATAGCCTATAGCTAGTTACGATATAATAACAATTCATAGACGTTACATAGTCTATAGCTAGTTTACGATGTAATAACTATTCATACACGTTACATAGCCTATAGCTAGTTTACGATGTAATAACTATTCATAGACGTTACATAGTCTATAGCTAGTTTTCGAGAAAATAGCTTTTCACAGACGTCAGTCCATTGCTAGTTTACAAGAAAACAACTACACACAGACGTCAGACCACTTTACCACCACTTTTACAACAATCCGTTAGATAAGACCTTATTCCATTACCACACAGTAAAATTTTAGATTGGTGTACATTCAAAGAAGTTGCAGACTACAATTTTATGTTGGTAGGATTTGAATATCTTTGTCTTTTTGGGTAGAAAACAAGGTTGAAAATGAAGAAATTGCTTGTTACAAGCAATTTCTTCATTTCCAACTTTGTTTTCTCAATTTTTTACAATGGAGCCGTATAGAGGCGTATTTGTTCGGGAAAAGATAAATTCATATTACATCATCTATTGTTGGGTTTGTTATCAATGACAAAGTTTTGACAATTCCTGCATATCCCCCGTCGTTCACCGTTTGATCTCGCATTGTGACATCAGTCAAGTGAAGTAAAGGCCGCAGCCTTAGAGAAAATGATAGCGCAAAGGACCCCAAATCTTAGGGTTCTGGTTTCGATCCCCGACCGCAGCGAATATCCTTTTTGGCATTTTTCTTCACCAGATGGATGGATAATCGTGAGCCGAATTAGGATTAGTAGCTGGATGATCGGAAAGGATGTGTTAGTGGTACTGGTGTGCGAAATACCAGGAATCTATTATTAGGTGCTCAAGTCTTCGTGAAATGACTGAAATACTATTAAGATGGGGTTAAAGCCCATCCTATCCATTAATCAGTCAATCAATTGATCAGTCGTTGTGATAATACGGATGTTTTAAGCCTTGCTATGGAGAAAGAAGTCTTCGGTGACACTAGTAAAACAGGCAATATGCAAATAGACTTCAATCTGATACCCCTTGTACCCAAAAAGAGACTATATCTATAATCCAACACGACATGGTCTCTTTTTTTCACATCTGTACAGATTAGTTATGAAGAAGGAACATTGTTAGGAAATTTGAAATTGCTGGTAACAAGAAAATAATTTCTTCACAAGGTTTCTACTTTACGTGCACTTAAAAATATCGACTGCGAGTTCTTTCAACTTGTGCTATCTAGCGTAAGTCAGGTCATTTCTCAATCGTTAAACCCATTACCAGAAGACAAAAATTTTGACTTGTCAAAAACGAAAGAAGCTTCAAACGAGATTCCAGAGTATGCTAAAAATTGTAAAATAAGGTTAAACATTTCATTACGAATTGCCTGAAACAAATGAATTCTCTTTTTCACATTTTTTCAACAAAATACATAGTGTCTTGAAGGTGTGAAAAGTCGGGATCTTATGAAAATGGCCTAAACCCATTCCCATAAAATGACGCTTTTGGACGCCCCCATGGAAAACAATTGAGAAAACATTGTGTAAAATGAAGACATTCGCTTGTAACAAGCAATTTCTTCATGTTACACAATGTTTTCTACCAAGAAACTCGAAAAAATCTAAATTTCACAAATTCTAAATTGACGCCTGCAACTCCTTTCAATTTTGACCACTAAAATTTTGCCGTCTGGTAATAGCTTAAATGAGTTAATAGTCTTGAATAATCAGTGTGCCTGAACAGATTTTTAGAGGGTGGTGGAGAGGGAAACTCTTATTTCTCTATAAAGATGTCAAAGGGCAATTTGGTGCTGTCTCAAGATCAACATTATAGGCTTAAAGCATTTCGTTATTAGTTGAATAAAACGTCGTAGCTGCAGCCTGAATAAAGCTGTAAATACGAAATTTTGCTCGTCCACCAACGATTTGATAACCTTAATCATTATCTATCAATAATTTAATCTTTTCGTAGAATAGACCACCGGTTTAACCCAAACTCAAGACTCTTTTTCAAATTCGCATGAATCCCTTTTGCAGTCCAATATTTTCAAATACCCCCTTTGGCAATTTTACCGTTCCATTTATAGGGTTTAATGTTACCTATTACATGACCGTAACCTGTACTCGTGGAGTAAATTCTTTCCTTTTTTAAAATCTTACCCATTTTATTTGCACATAAATATATATTTCGAACCGTTTATATGTTAACTCATATAGATGTATAGATATATGTTTTTTTTTTTGTTTTTTTTTTTTTGTTGTTGTTGTTTGTTTGTTTGTTTGTTTTTTTTTTTTTTCTTTTTCTTTTTTTTGGGGGGGGGGTCGATGCAGAGTTTTTATTGGTTTTTTGTTTGTTTGTTTGTTTGTTTGTTTGTTTTGTTTTGTTTTGTTTTTATTTGAGTACATTTTGTACATTTCTTTCAAATTCGAAGGGGCTCTCTGAGACAGATCAAGATATCCATATTTCTTATTAAAAGTTCGAAATATCTATATTACTAATTCTCAATAATTGGAGATCATCAGATATCCATATTTGGTCTTCTCACCTAGATATCCTTAGATCGTCTTCTCGTTTCCAAATTTGAAGAGAAAATATAACTTGCAGTCACGTTTGTATCATGAACCTTCCTTTGATCAAAGAAAACGTAATAGAAACTAGGAGAAAGTGTTGTAGAAGTTTGTGCCGAAAGGACTCCTAAGCGGTCGCAACTACTTGCAAATTTAAACCATTCCCTCACAATCCCAGATTTTTACGCCCTTACTAAAAAAGCTTGAGAAAACATGATCAGCAATTTCTTCATCATCTACGATGTTTTCTACCTCAAAAGACACAGAACTTTAAAATTTCATCAACTGAAAATTGTCGCCTGCAACCTCTTTCGATTTGGACTACCGTAAAAGTTCGTCATCTGGTAATTTGTTAATAAAGTAGACAAAACGGTTTGGCTGTAGTTACGATGTTTTATCGCCATTAAACGAATTGTCACTTTTAACACGTACTTGTATCGGAGATTACAAAGATAGACGTTATTATCATATCGGCAGTCAGGGAGGGACAATATCCAAGGTTATATCGTTAACTACATACCCCAGGGTAATGTACAGTTTATACCTTTACCACGCTACAAAATTGTGGACTGTCCTAAATCCGAAAAAGCTGCAGACGATATTGTTTCATTATTTTTGGGGTAGAACATGTTGTAGATAATGACGGACTTGCTTGTCTGAATGTTTCACGAGGATTTTTTTTTTTTTTTTTTTTTTTTTTACTTAAAAAACAAGCGTGTTTGTGTGGGAATGGGTCAAACATTTCCACAGATTTCCCAGCTTTGTCGAGCAAAGAAAATCATTAATTCTCATATTTCTGCTCCACGCACCATTTCTTCTACATTTTATACCTTTCTGCAATATAGGTTATATAGAAGATAGCTTATTAACCCTTAAGTTGAAGACTAACTTTTAGAGTAGTCCAAATTGAAACAAGTTGCATGCAAAGATTTTTGGTTGATGAAATTTTATAAAACTTCGTTTTAAGATTACGAGTTAAATAAATGCGAGTGCTTATGATCAAGATTAGACACTAGTCATGATACGAATTTATTTTTTATTTTTTATCGACAAAATTCTTTAAATTCTTGAAATCTCAATTTTTGAAATTTAGAAATAACATAGGCTTATTCTCTCTTTTTGTAAAATGACGTCATTACATAGAAACGGTTCCCATAGGCTTCAGCTTATTTCGGAGTAGATATTACACTGTTGAATTATCCAAATGTATTTTACTCTTGCGCCGAAAATCATATCATTCTTAACATTACAAAGTAGTGGGTAGCGTTATAAAAAATAAACAGATGCTTGAAGGGGAAGTTTGAAAAAAAATCTTCATCCTACATCTAAAATACAGACAACAAACAAACCAATTATGATATGCGGAATTCCTTTGAAAGAACAGGAAACAAAAATTATAAAATGGATTAACAGAAATCATGAATTGAAACTAGGGACGTTATCATGTTCGGTTTCGAATCTTTTACAACTTACGGGAAAACATTTGTTACCCCTCCACACACACACAGACGCAAAACAACGTGAAAAAAAAATCTGTTTGAGTGTCGCTATTCTCACAAAAGGGCCGATACAAGTATAGACAATGTCAAAATTGATTTTTGAATTCAACACCAGGACAATCAAGTTCTGATAATTGGCAGACAGCTCAATATTAGTAAGTTAGTCACTTGTAAGACCGTGAGTTCTATTTAGATAGTCTATTATATAGTCTCCATACATTTTAGTTTTATCAGTACTTTGATTTATCCAACTTAGGCTGTATAATGCCACATTTTGATCAATTGCAAATATTCGAAAAGTCATCCGGCTTGAACACAGGAATGCGATCTTCTGAACCATCGAGAATTTCAGTGCAATTAAAGCTTTAGTACATGTAGGACAATAGCATTCAGACCAATGAACGATATTTCCTTTTGATGTATCTCGTTACCATCAGCACTTTGAATATGCCACTGGTCACTCTGTTCAATTAGGTCAATTATGTTTCGATCAATGAAAGATAATTCTAAAGTAAATAGTAAGTCATCCGAGTGTCACTTGGGCAAGAAAACGAGATCTTTATTTACATTTGCTAATAGTCGGACAATGCCCATATTGGTTATATATTTGAATTATACCAACATTTCTTCAGTCATAACCCCCTTCCATCAAAATAGATCTCATACCACGCTAAGTTTGATAGATCATCGCTGTCAGTAAAGCATCGATTGACCAGTCAATAAGATCCTACATCAATGGACCGGAAGAGCAAAATGGACCTCGGACAATTACCCAAACAATTTTGTTGGTGAGTTTTAATCCGAAAATAAGTTAGTTAGTCGGGTCAGAGCTTTGCTCGAACCCGCGATCTCGATGTTTGAAGTCGAATGCTTTACCAACTTAATTAACTAAAGGGGACTGACAAAATTGCACGATTTGATTGACCAATCGATTTTATGATTGACCTCGGCGACCCACCAGTTGTCTTATACAGATTACCGAAATGGATTCTAACAATCCACGGGAAAATCTGATATTCGGAACTCCGCCCATTCTTAAACTCAAACAGAATTTGATATTCATTTGTCACTATGGTGACCAAAACAGTTGACAGGTGGACAGAATGTAATTATGGGTTGACCTTTAGTAACCGCTGTAGGGTCAAACTAATTGAATACTATCACACGGACGACAAATCGTCATTCAAGTTGTTGTCATTGAGATTAGTATAGTATGCAAAATTGTAAAAGGTTGAACAGCAATGAAACCGAGAACCATTAAACGATTGTTGACGAAGTGCTATGCAATGGACCAATATAGAACTCATATTGTTAATTTCATATCTATAGCCCGAATAAGTTATTTGACCAGGGATCTTAACCCTTTCCCATATAATCCATCCCACTTTTAAAGCTCCTCAGGATAAAGCTTTGGAAAACATTTTGGAAAATGACGATATTACTTGTCACTAGCAATTACTTCATCATTCTCTATGTATTCTACCAGGAAAGTTGAGAAAATTTAACATTTAATAAACAGTAAACTCCTTCCAATCTGGACCAGTCCAAAATTTTGCCGTCTGGTAATGGACTAATACATTTCTATACACGACACTTTTCAATATAGCGAATAGGCTAACACTTGCACACAAAAGACTCGAGACTGTTAAGGTGGGTTTACAACCATCTGTTAGAGGTTTCCAGTAAGAAGTTTTTGTTCGTCAGGCACATGAATCTATACACTGCATTTGGTATAGATCATACCCTTAGCCATGCTTGTTTTGTTTATGGAGTTTGCTCCTAGAGCAGGTGTTCATGATTATTCATTTCGCGATTTTGACCATCGACCCTTTGCTCGTAGCCTTTTTTTCAAATATTATTTTACCATAAACATTGTAACATTTCAAAGGTTTAAAGAAAAAAAAACAACTTTGGTTATATCTGTTTTCTGTTCTTACTTTAACCCACTCCAACACAATCACTCCTTTTTACGCCTGTGAAGAAAAATGACTTGGACAACATTGTGAAAAATGTTTTCTTTCCCCAAAAATGAAGAAAAAAAATAAATAAATAAATAAAATTCCACCAACTTGAAATTGTCGTCTGTATGTTCTTTCAATTTGGACCAGGCTAAAAAGTTTTGTTTGGGAATGGATTAACACAAAGGCTCCCATAACTTTATTTTTCCTTCGCCTCAAAGACGACACTGATTGGTTAACCGTTTATCTTAGTTCGTTAGTTCATTCCCACACAACACGGCGTTTTACGAGACTCAGATGAAAAGCTATATTACCCGTAACAAGCAATTTCTCTATTTCTCACAATGTTTCTAAAAAAGACAAAAAGAGATTACTTTTGATCTCCTAAAATGTGTCGTCTGCATATTCTTTGAATCTTGAATAGTATCAATATTTGTCGTCTTGTAATAGGTTTAAGAAAACGACATTGCACTTCAGCCACCTGAGGTTACAGTGCAGGCAGGAAATACTTTTTTACATAGTACTGCCGGATTGCTTGTTTTAACGACAAATAAAAGGATAATATTAGCAATAAACAACAATATCATGGTCCCTAGCTTTTGTTCGAGTATTTCTACTCACGGAAAGGTTCAAACTTGAATCTGTTTACCTACTATAAGATGTTTGGGACTTTTTTGTAAGACAGGGTAAAGGTCAAATGTGAGGATAACTTTGTTTCTTCTGTTTATATTTCCGGCAAGTGATCTCTATTAGCCTTTGGCAGTTTCCACTATTAAATGAGTTGGCCCTTTACCTCAATTTGAATGGTGTTTTAGTTTATATACATTTTTCTTTCACTAAAATTTCGGTGGTGAAACGAAAGTATGAGGTAATTAAATTACAATTGGCCATTATTTCTTATAGAATCGTATAAGAAATTGGAAGCAGTGAGAAAAAAAACTTGTAAATAAAAATAGGCTATTTCTCTGATTATTTTTGCGAAGTAACTTTAGTCGATTCGTGTTTTCTTCACGTTTGTTAGTTTAAAGCTATGTTAAGACATATTAAAATTTTTAGTAATCTTTGATTGTCTTTTAAACTTTTTTTGATCAATAAATGGTATTTACGTCCATGTTTTTTATATTTGGGATAATATTGTGGAACAAGTAGAAATTGCTTGTAGCAAGCAATTTCTACTTGTTCCACAATATTTTCTACCGTACTCTTTCATTATTTTTCAAATTGAACCCACATTAAATTTTCATCTGCAAAACCTTTGAATTTGGACAGGTCTAAAATTTTGTAAAACAGGAAAGGGTTAATCTCCGCTCAAGCTGTTGTTCAAATGAGTGTAGTGTCTCTTGTGCTTATGTACAGTGATAAACATTATATATCATCATTATTATATTCTCTTTTTTTTTATTACTGTCGTAAATATTACGAATTATAATTTCTATTATTATTTTTATATCTATTCATAAGCTTATTATTTTGGTGATGACATATCTAAAGATACTTTCTGCTAGTGACACGTGTATATTATACTTTAATCTTATAATATCTGTCAGAGAGTTGGTCACTTACGCTGCCCATTTTTCGAGCCGTACTTACAATGATTTGTAATCTTTTTTGAAAATGATAGGAAGACATTGTTAGATGTAGTACTTGTGGCTATTTACAAAACATAACCATTCTTCAACCACAAAAAAAGTTAAAACATCCATACATCAGGTTTGCAGGTTTGTAATATGATAGTACATGTACTATAATTCAATCTATTTTTACGTTCTTAAAATTCCTGTTTAACATTAACTATTATAACCAAAATGTACATCTTTTCTTACATGTCTTTCTAAACGGAGAGTGTTTAACAGTATTTTTCACTACAATACTTAATCAAAACTTTAACGAGTCTGTACCAGACACTGGTTTCCGACATTTCGCATGTGCACAACGTGAAGACTCGGATCAGCCTCACGCAAGTCTTATCAGAGTCTTCACTATGTTGATAATTTCTGTCTCAATGCCTCTTTAATCATTTCCTGTATCATACCCGTTTTTACGCCCTTTGGTTTTATACTTGAGAAAAAATGTGGTAAAAGAAGAAATTGCTTGTAACTAGCAATTTCACCTTTTCCCACGATCTTTTCTACACTACTGAATGATTATTTTTCAAATAAAATGATTTTTAAGTTGTCGTCTGCAAAACTTTTGAAAAAATAGTAAAGGGTTAAACGAAACACTCTGCGAACAATCGTGTTACTGTCCAGACTGCCTATTGTTGGTCCGTCATATTTACTATAGAAAATATTAACGTGACGCTTCTAGACTTCTGCTTCGGCTTAAAAAATAGTTTATATATTATATAAGACACTAACACGGTATCTGCTTAGCCAGGCTCTACAGTTGGTGCAGTCTAAATAAGTTGACACTAAAATAGTGACGATTTTCTCATCCTTATCCGATATTGTGTATGTAGAGTGACCATTCTTCCTTACTCTCTATTCATTTGTGAACGTGGTTCACTTACTCAGGATCCGGTCTCTTTTTCGTATTGGAGTATTATGGAGACCCCGTTTGGTTCTTTTTTGCCCGACGGATCAAAATAGATTTAAACCCTTGCGTGACGTTTGCGTGAAATGCAGACGCTTCGCAGCTTGGACAGCCACCCAGGGCATTAAGATTGATCGTCGAAAGAAGCCTTGGGTCAATGTCTATCTATAGACCGTACAGTAAAGACTCAGGTCAGCCCACTCAACCACACATACTGACCCGAGTCTTCATTGTGCATCTCTAGACAGCTATCGATTTACTGTTTCTATAGACGACAATGGGATATAACAAGTGCACAGTATGGGCTGCTAAATCTCTTCGGCGGAGGCATTGGAATATGAAAATTCCATGTATATGCTCAATTACAGATCAAGTTTAAGACAAACAAATGGTAGGCCTGATCTTTTTTCTTTCTTTTTTTTTTTTTTTTTATTTTTTTAAATTTTTAGACTTGTCGAAAACCAAGGGGTTACAGAAAACATTGTAATAAAAAGTAGCCATCCTATATGTGGTAGAAAAAAATGTGAAAAGAGAAGAAGTTGCAAGGTATTTCTTTTTTTATTCACAACGTTTTCTCAAGTATATTATCACAGGGGCGTGATAATCAGGGATTTTACTGATTTTACACATATCTCTGAGCTCCTTTTTAAAGCCCAAGCAACACTTAATCTCCAACCTACGAAAGACCGGTGGTGACATAAAGAAGAAAAATTCGAAAGATTCCAGGCTAAAGTAAACGTTATATTTTCAGTCGTTATCAACAATATGTATGCTATGAATCCGAACGTGACGTCTTTTGAAATCGAAAACATGATAACATATCGCGATCTATACCAGTATGACAAATAGACGTTAAATGTTCGGGCTGGACAATTGATTACAAAGGTTGATACATTTGACTTAACCCGTTACCGGGCGATAAAATTTAGACAGGTCCAAATTCAAAGATGTTTCAGATAGCAATTTTAAGTTGAACGAATTTTGAAATCTTTATCTTATGGGGTAAAAACATTGTGGATAATGAAAATTTCGTGTAACAAGCAATTTCCTCATTTTCCCACAATGTTTTGGAAAGTTTTTTTATGGGCGTGAAAAAGCGTCATTGTGTAGAAATGGATTAGACATTTATCCAAATAAATCATCAATAAACGAACACTTCAATTTGACTTTGTGTAACCATGACTTTAAAGTGTTTCACTCCAGATATTTTATAACGTTGCCAGTCAGGCAAAAAGGGGACCTCCCCTATTCTAACTATTGACCTTAATCAGACTTTACGGACTTTTCATCTAGATTGACCGAAATGGTCCAATTGTAGAAAAAGACTTAAGTTTGAATTAGATACAATGGTCTATTTTCTATTCTGTAGAGGACACCCTTTAAGTTTAGATTTGTAGGCCATTCTTCGAGTTGAGAAAGAGGGACGTAATGTGAAATCTGTAAGCACCCCTCCCCTCACAATAAAAATCATTTTTCGAACGTGATTATGCGATTAATTACACATAAAATTTGTAAAATAATGGTTTATACAGGGCAGATTTAAAGTATGCAGCCTAAGATGGGTAGAAATATTTAGGTATTTGTAATTTCCGACTGATTGATATTCATTCAGAATAGGATGACCAAAATATCGTAACTGCAGCTCAAATAAGCCCATCGATATCTGTACCTGAACGCACAATACATCGGGTACACGTATACTTCTGTTTCCGATCTGGCTTAAAACTACTCACCGTACTTGATCAACCAATTATCACACCATCTATATTAAACATTTTCTATTTTCAAAATTTCAGACTTCTCCAAATTCAAAGTTTCTGCAGACTATGATTTGAGCCGCCGCCATAGCGCATTCGGTAGCGTTTCAGACTCCTAATCTTCAACCTTGGGATGGCATGGGTTCGATCCCCGGCGGCGGCACATATTCTTTCCGACATTTGTCTCTCACCAATGGGTGGATAATCGTAAACCTAAGTGGGATGGCAGCTGGAGGCTAGGAAAGGATAAGTGGTAGTACTGGTGTGAGAATTACTAGGAATCCATTGTTAGGTGCTCCAGCCGCGGCGATATGACTGAAATACTGTTAAAAGTGGCGTTAAACCCCATTCAATCAATCAATTAAAACTGGATTTAATCTGAACAAAAATAATTCGGTCCGGTAGAACAATGTTAAAGGTGCCATCTAAAAATAATGTAATTGGGATCATCTTCTGAAATGTGAGAAATTATCTTCTTTTGTTTTCCATCGTATACCATGTAATATTTAATGATTCATTTTTATATAGCATTTGGAAATTAAAAATAAAAGTCAGCATTTTCTTTGAATTTCGAATTTGGTAAACAGTAAACGGAGTTCAAAATTACAAAATAAGCCCCTTTCCACATAACGGGTTTCGTGTATTAACCCATTAACAGACGGCAAAATTTGAGACTGGTCCAAAATTAAAGTAGTCGCAGACGACATTTTAAAGTTAATGGAATTATGGATTGTTTCAACTTTCTTGGTAGAAAACCTTGTTGAAAAAATGAAGAATTTAAATTGTCGTAAGCAATTACTTTAATTTCCACAATGCTATCGATGTGGTTTTTTTTGTGTTTTTTTTTGTTTTTTTTTTTTTTTTTTTTTTTCTAAAGGGGTGTCGTAAAGCGTCAGTGTGTGGAAATAGGTTAAATTTCAAGAATGTTATGGGTGTAACCCTGTGTACGAGCTGAAATTTATTTCAGTTGACAGCCAATTGTAATTATACCCCCGCCTATTGTTGAAACTGAGTCAATGGGATGGCGCGATATTTTAAACTTGTCATATTTTAAACAGTTCACAGTGTACACTTAACATAATTTTCATTTTCTTTTACCCTTTTCATTTTTTTTACCAAACATTTTAACCGAAATTCAGTCAACTCCCACAAAATAACACTTTTTGACGCCACAAGGAAACAAGCTTTGGAAAAGATTGTGGACAATGAAGAAATGACTTGTTACTAGCAATTTCTTCATTATCCTATATGTTTTCTTTCACCAAAGATGAACATTTTAAGAAAATTCACGAAGTAAGAATTGTCGTATGCAGCTTCTTTCAATTTGGACTAGTCTACAATTTTGTCGTCTGGTAATAGGTTAAATGTAGCCCAACAACATCAAATAATACAAGGATCAATCATCTGACGTCTGAGAATGGTTTCTTCACTTTGTTGAAAAAGGACATGTTCATTGTAAAGGATATTTTACGACACTGTTAGAGTAAATCAACTCACAGTATTAACCCATTACTGTTTTACAAAATGTTAGACTGGTCCAGATTCAAAGATTTTGCAGGCAAAAATCGCAAGTTGATTTTATTTGAAAAATAATCGTTCAGTAGGGTAGAAAATAGTGTGAAAACTACTGTTTCAACACTGTTTTCTCAAGTATGAAAACACAAGGACGTAAAAACAGTGATTGAACAGAAGAGGGTTAAAGTATTTTAGCTTTGCACCACCAAAGAAAGATAATCTCTTACATTGTATTGAAATGTATTTTGATTTACGTCCCTTTGATATATTTCTTTTTCGGTCGAGTAATGGGGATATTTTTTGTGCGTGTGCGTGGGGGGGGGGGGGTTCTTTGTACTTGGAATGACCCCTTCAATGTATCTTATCATCACTTTTTATATTTATTCTTTATTTCTATAACGAAATTTGGTTTAAGAGGAAAAATCGCTTGGAACAAGCAGTATTTCCTTTCTCACAAAATGTTATATCCATTATATTTCAATTTGAACACATTTTAAATCGTCTGTAGCCCTTTTAGGTTGAACTTGTCTAAAATTTGGTAATGGGTTTTCTCACGCTAGCGTTGATTTCCATGATAGTTTCTTTGTATTATGACAGGTTTGTATTTTTGTTGTCTAGTCGGTGCTTTGAAGGGTTAAACTTGTATGTTAAAGATAATAAACAATCTATCGGTATTTCTATTTTCAGATACAGTTCCATGACGTATTTGGTGAACCAGACGAGACAGTTTTCTCTTTTGACTTTATTTGGAGATGGGCTTTTAAGGTTTGTATAGTTTTTTAGCTCACCTGCACACAACTTGTTCGTGGTGTTGAATGTCCGTCGTCCGTCATGCATCGTCCGTAGTCTACAATTCAGTGTTACCATTCTAACTCGGCCCAAATATCTCAAACTCGCTGAATATGTTTGTATGATCATGAGGAAGAACCCTACTTAATATGATGGTAATATTAATCATATCAAGGGAGAATGGGCCTTATTGACGATTTCCTTTTAACCACAATTTGGCTCATTCTTTCTGAAACATACTGAAAATATTTGCGTGGTCATGAGAAAGAACCCCCCCCCCCCCTGGATATTGTGATCTTTAGGCCAGTATCAAGCTAAAGAAGATTTTATTCACAATATCCTTGTAACCACTCTAGAGGTCATAATTTTGGCCCAATATTTCTCAAACTTTGCTGAAAATGTTTGCATAGTCAAAAGGGAGATCCTTATTGAGTAAGGTTACATTCTTGCCAATAAAACAGGAGGCCGTATTGACAGTTGCCTTGTTTCCACTCCAAAGGTCACAACTTATGACGATTGTTAGCTCCACTGGCTGAAAGCCTGCGAGTTATTTTCATGGCGATGTATCCTTCGTGCTTGCGTCCGTCCGTCCGTCCGTAAACCTTTATTTAAAAACTCTTCTCCTCAGAAAGTACTGAACAGAATTCAACCAAATTTCACAGAAATGATCCTTGGGTGACCATTTATCAGATTCCTCCAAAACATTTTTATCGGATGAAAAACATGACTTTAATGGTCTGGGCTAATTTCCATATATAGTGAAAACTTTAAAAATCTTCTTCTGAGAAATCAATTGATGGATTTCAACCAAATTTTACAGGAATGATCATCGGGTGACCCTTTATTAGATTCCTTCATATAATTAAGATCGGATGAAAACATGGCTTTAATGGGCGGGGCTTATTTCCATATATATGGTGAAAACTTTGAAAATCTTCTTCTCAGACTTGATGGATTTCAACCAAATGTCACCGGATTGATTCTTAGGTGACCCTATCAGATTCCTTCAAAGAATTTTAATAGGACAGAAATCATGGCTTTAATGGGCGGTGCTAATTTCCATATATGGTCAAAGCTTTGAAAATCTTCTGCTAAGAAACCATTTGATTGATTTCAACCAAATTTTACTGGTGACCCCTAATTAGATTGCTAAATAAAGAACTGTTTGGCTTTAAACATTGATTTCATGGATTGGGTTAATTTCAATATATATGGTAAACAGTGAAAACCAACAATCTTCTCAGATTACAAACGATTACACGTTATCAACAAAACTCACAAAATGATCCTTTGGTGACCCTTTGTAGGATTCCTTCGTAAAATATGTCTAAGATGAAAATTATGGCTTTCAGGGGGCGGGGGGGGGGGGGCTTGTTTCCATATATGGTATATAGTGACATTTTGAAAATCTTATTCTTGCAAATTGCAGGATGGTTTTCAACCAATTTTCTCAGGGATGATAAGAACATTCAAGTCGGTGGAGCGAATCAGGCGCTCAAGCGGCTGTAGTTCTCAAATTTGTCGAAAATGTTTGAAAACGGGCCATGAGGAATATCCCTTTTAAATACAGAGACATTCTAACTTGTAATAGGGGGAAAAGGAACTTATCGACAATGTCCTTGTTTCACAATATCGACTGAATCTTTCTCGAACTTACTGTAAATGCCTGTACTGCCATAAAAGAAGACCCCCCATTGATTATTTTGACATATCCTATGGTATATGAAGTAAAAATATCACTGGCGGCAATGCCATTTTTCACAACCTTTCGTCTTTATATTCATTTGAAGTTTTTCTCATTTTTAGTTGATTCGGATGTCTGAGAAAGTAAATTCAGGTGTGTGATCTAGGGCCAAATGTGTTAAGTTTTAGGTATGAAGTATGAAGTTTGAAGAATAAAGTGAGAAACATGAAGGTGAAGTGTGGAGTGAAGTATGAAGTTCGAAGAATGTGTGTGAATAATAGTTATTATTTCGTGTGATTAAGTTATCGTGTTATCATTCATTGTTCACATTCAATATTCCTTAGTTAAAACTTCACACCTCCCGATTCTAATCATTTCTCTTCTTTATAACAGCTATTCACGAATACCAAACTGTGGTGTTACAGAATTACCTCCCTTATCTGCGGTCTCCCACTTGCTGTCTATTGGGGTTGTTACTTCGCCATCTTGTCCTTCTGCACAATCTGGTGCTGCGAGCCGTACATGAAGGCATTCACAATCGAACTACGATGTTTCAGGAGAATCTACGAAGTCTTGCTGATGGCCATCTACAGGCCGTGTTTTGAGGCGGCTGGTTATTGCTTCTATAATATTAGAATAACAAAACAGTAGTAACCCATTATCTCATTTACTCGAAATTTGAAAAAGATATGGTTTTATGCATTTGTTGAAATAGAGGACAGAAAATTCAATAACAATTAAAGATTACAATTGAAAAATGTATAGAATTAGAACATTGAACAAGGTGTAATTTTCCCCAAATTTAGGTCGTTTTTTAAAATGTTTTGTTAGTAGTAAGACGTAAGAAATTGCATCAAAATATGAAAGGTTTACGTCGCCAACCAACTATTTCACTGTTTTGTTACATACTACTGGCGATGAACTTTGCAAAATAATGCCGTTTAAAATCCAAGTGGAACTTCCTGTCCGAGTCAATGAACTTTTGCAAAATAAAGCCGTTTAAAATCGAAGTGGAACTTCATGTCCGAGTCAATGAACTTTTGCAAAATAAAGCCGTTTAAAATCTAAGTGGAACTTCATGTCCGAGTCAATGAACTTTTGCAACATAAAGCCGTTTAAAATCTAAGTGGAACTTCCTGTCCGAGTCAATGAACTTTTGCAAAATAAAGCTGTTTAAAATCTAAGTGGAACTTCCTGTCCGAGTCAATGAACTTTTGCAAAATAAAGCCGTTTAAAATCTAAGTGGAACTTCCTGTCCGAGTCAATGAACTTTTGCAAAATAAAGCCGTTTAAAATCTAAGTGGAACTTCCTGTCCGAGTCAATGAGCGGAGTCAAAGGAGTAAGTGGGCGGGGCCAGCGATTGGTCAAATGTTCAGGTTTCCTAGTGACTGCGCCTCACCCATATGTATGTTACCCACATGGTCGAACGATTCCATGTAATGCCGCTTCAATGCAGTCTTAAGTGGTTCTGTACATTAAATGGTCCCCATTCATATCTTATCCTAAACGCCGTCATCCATATCTTTAACCCTTTTCCGTACATTACCTGATTTTTACGTCCTTGTGATATTATACTTGGGGAGATATACTGGGGAAAAAAGGAATGGCTTGTTATTTAGGGTCGTTATTTTTTTGTAATTGTACTTACTTGTAATGGCGTTTGCTGCCTCTTTGAATCTGGACAGGTTTTAAATTTTGAAAAACAGTCAATGTTAAGAGAAATTGTTTTACTATAACGGCTATCTAAATCTTCTCGATTTAAAAAAAGGAGCGGTTTTCGAATAGGTTAGCAACATTTTATTTAATAGTCTTTCGTCGAATTTCTCAAATGCATAAAATTACATTTTTGACAAAGCAATATTATATCTAAATGCATATTATCTGTTAAACTAAGCTTTTTCAGACAATCGTGTTTTTTAAATTGTTTATTTGAAATATTCTTATTCGTAGAATATAGAAATGTTATTCGAAACGAACTAGGGGGCAAAATATTTGGAAGAACCCATAATTACAATTAAACTCATTTTATGTTAAAAGTTTATAATCTACAGACAAGTTACCTATGGATGAGGTGGCTTCTTGTCAGCATTCGCATTCGTTTACGATATCTAAAAATGAAAATCATGCCATTGAATTTAGATTTTAGGCTTTCCCTTAATTCTAAGGGAAAATATTTCAGATATATCAAATGTAATTATAGATGTTTTATAGTACATGTAATATATTTCATGTTGACTGGAGAGCCTGTCCTAAGCTAATATTCGTAAGCAACGTAGATGGGACAGGTTCACCAGTCTAGAATGTATGGATAGTAATTGTATGTAGTATTAGTGCCATGTAATTTTCCAGTTATTGTTGGGTGTTTAGGTTCGATTTTGTGCAATGGGTCAATAGCGTGGATTCATTCGGGTCAGTTAAAAGCCTTCGCAAAATAATCGGTTTGTTATCAAAACATGATAACAACATCTTATTAAAACTGTTGTTATGATTTTTTGTTAGCGAGCACTTGACACATGACTTTTTTGTACCGATTTAATGGATCAAGGGAGATAACCGCAGAACTTTTGTGACATTAGAAAATACCTCGTTACCTCCCCCAGTTTTCAAAGACTCATTGGTCGTATTAAAATTATTCAAATAAAAAAAGAAACTCATAATTCCCTTTGTTCTCTTTTTTCTTTTTGCAAAGCACTAACCGTTTAGATTTTAATACGGTTTCAATACAACACTGTTGTATTTTCCTTTTAAGACTGTAAAAATCTCTATGCTTCTATCATTCTTTAGCGCTGTACAACATGTGTTGGTATGCGACATGTTAAGTACCTTACCATATTATTTCATCCAAGCACTAAGCCAAAAATGTATTTATTGAGAATTTTGTTTTTTGAAATCAGACCAATGACAAATATGTTCATCACGTCATTTAAAGTTTCTTGACGAATCGACGATGTCAATAAAAAAAATTCGACTAACCAATGAAATAATTCATTTAGACCGTAAGTTAATGCCGACCTCCAAAATTTACATCAATCATTTTGCTGGTTTTGTCAACTTTATGCCGTAACTACAGCTTATTCAAGGCTAGGTTGCCAATGAGCGAGTTGCTTTTTGGTTTACGTTCCCGACAAAATATTTTGCAAACTAACGTTATCTCTCCCTCCCTCCGCTCTCTCTCTCTCTCTCTCTCTCTCTCTCTCATTCTCTTCTCTTCTCTCTCTCTCTCTCTCTCTCTCTCTCCTCTCTCTCTCTCTCTCTCTCTCTCTCTCTCTCTCTCTCTCTTGTCGACTGAGATCAGCTCGCGTGGCCAGCGATCCGTCAGTATTCAGTAGTGAGAGAGATATGAGAGATATGACGAAGGATACTAGGAAACTGAAAAAGGAAAAGAGAAGATGGACGAATGTGTTACCTAGATACATGTTTTTTTCTCTTTTAATATGATTATTTATAGACCTATGTTGTTCCATAGCTTTAAAAAACACAGAAACAGTTCGTGTTGATAACCGACAGTCTTCATATAATGACTAAAAGACACCTTATGTTGAAAATCTAGATTCTTTTTAACAAATTATCATATCCTCGATGCTCGAGCAAAACGCCGTAGTTACAGCTTTCATAAAGCTTTGGTTACGACAGTTTGCTCTCGCACCGACGATTTGACACTTTTGATAGAAGCTTGGAACTTATAGTAGGAAAATGAATTCCGCCTTAAACAGTCATCAAACATAAAAGATTGTTGAAAGATGTATTATGGTGGTTACAATGATTTCATTATTTTAATCTCGTCATACCGAATACAATCCTTGTTCATAATTGCTGTATCAAAGGGCTGCAGCACTGAAAGGCCCTACTAGTGGGTAAGTGTTTCTTTTGTTAACTGATATTTAGCTCACCTGAGCACAACGTGGTCAATGGGAGCTTTTGTGATCACCTTTGTCCGTCGTGCGTCGTCCCTAGTAAGTCGTAAGCAATTCTTTAAACATCTTCTCAGTAACCACTTAGTCGATTTCAACCAAATTTTACAGAAAAGTTCCTTGAGTGACCCTTATCAAAAGTTGTTCAGGAATATTTGATTGACCCCAAAATATGATACTTTTGATAGAAGCTTTCGTCGTAACTACGTCTTGAAAAATCTGCAGTTACAACATTTAAGCCTCCAAAATAACAAACATGCTTCACACAAAACGACGGCTAATATCGGAGTTCAAAGTTAACATCCGAATTTGTCGATGGGTGTGGCGGGGCGAGGCAGTCTTTTACTTTGAAATCTTCTCCTCTGTGACCACCGGGCGGAATTTAACCAAACTTGACAGAAATGTTCCTTGGATGACCCACCTAAAAACTGAAGGTCAAACATGTTCTTCTAAGAATTTGTTCGATCATCATAATTTAGTCAAGTGTGCGATTAAGGGCTCTCTTATTTAAATCATCTATGGCTAGAAACATCAAATAGGTGATGTATACTATGATCACCCTGCACATGTGAGCATGCTGATCTTAGACTATACCTCCTGCCAAACTCGGCAGAAATATTCCGTGTTAAGTATGACAAGGGTTACTAGGCAATTATCCAAACCTTTCTTTCTCAAACATGAGCATAAATAATTCACATTCCATCACCAGAAACCAAAATTTGCATAGATACAAACATTCTTCATGAATGGTTTTCCTTAGTTTTTCATTGGTATCGCATCAACATTATTTTGCAAAATTTGCAGCTTGTATCAAAAAGTTCAATTGCTGGTTTGCAACCTGAACGTCGTAACTACGTCTTGAAAAATCTGTAGTTACAACATTTAAGCCTCCAAAATAACAGACATGTTTCACACAAAACGACGGCTAATATCGGAGTTCAAAGCTAACATCCGAATTTATCGATTGATTCTTTTATTGATTACCTGATCCTTCTGGCAAATGATTCTGTAAAAGTAAAGCGGAAACGCGCAGTGCTTCGTTGTGATTCAAAATTACATTCATTTTGAAGACCATTCATTCCCCCTTGAAACCCATGCTAAGACCTTGATACCATTAGAGCTATTTTTCCACATGTATTTGTATTGGACACAGCAACCATCGCAATTTGCTTAATTCAGGACTCGACGGTGCAATGGGGCGGGTGGGGGCGGGTAGGGTTAAATCTCAATAGGCTTCTTGATTTCGTCTTGCTGTCGTCTCGACCAGAAAACGTTCTGCCAAAGGGAAATCGTGAAATTTTCTAGAAACTGTTTTAGGGAACAAACTTGTGGAGTAGAGAGCGGAGACTTACAGCGTAACACTGTTGTCCGTTTACCACTAATAATCATAAAGTAAAAAGATGTCAATTTTTGCCGTGTTTAGCTATTTTCAAAATGTTTGATGGTAATCAAAACTATGTTCATGCTGAAGAAGGTTCTTATGATTTGAAATACCGTGTTAAGAAATCGATACCCTAAGGTATAATTAGCGACTTAAAAACGGTTTAATGAAACAGTAGTTATGACGTTCACTGTCTTGTTACATGTTGCGAAAAAAAATTAATAAAACCAAACTAACAATACAAAACCGAAAGGGGGAAGAACGCCGTTGGAACTTTTTTTTTGGGGGGGGGGGAGGGGGTCAGTGGGCGTGGCCAATGACGGAGTCGTCACGGTTGTCGGACCAACCAGAGCCCGATTGCTTACTCATTCGGGTTTCTCACAAAAGACGATGATAAGTATAATGCATATATTGGATTATATATGTCAATAGGAATCAAGTCTGCACTTTTCGGAATATCTATCCTGCGTTCCGAATAACAAGACGATTGCGACCGATTCACTAGTGGAATTAGTAAACTTTTCGAAATAGAGCTTGCTACATCTCTTGATTATCCTCTTTAATCCAGAAATGTTCAAATAATCAATTTTCAAAAGAAATATTGACCCTCAATCAGAATTTCAGTGCTGTTAGTCCTTTGATTTTAAAGCAGTACTGTATAGGATTTAAATTCAGCATGACAATGATTAATACTCAATTATTCGAAAATGATGTCATAAGGGTTCGTTTTAAAACGGTAATCTTATTCATGATGACATCACATTTTTCAGCAAATCCGGGAATTTAACACACTGGGGAAAGTTGGTTTTCTAAAACATTATGCAAAAAGGAGAGTGTAAGCAACTAATAATCATTCCTCTTCTCACAATACTTTCAATCTTATATTTATGGAAATATATTTTAAAGAATATAGATACTTTTAATAGATTCTTTTTTTTTTTAATTTCTTCCATTAGGAAAATGTGTCGTCTGGTACTGATTAGCTCCCTAAATCCGGAGAAAAGGACGAGCAACACGGGTTTGCATTGCTGGAAAGCTGATGGAAACGTCGCTAAATCTTCGTAGAGAAAGGCTAACCCTGATCATTGATTGGGACCCTAGCACGTATTAAAAGGGAGATAGTTCGTCTGAAAGACAATAAAGATTTTTTTTTTTAAGTTAAAGTTCCTTTCCCCCTGTTTTACGCATCAGAGAGAGTCGCGTGTAAGGCGTATGATTTTTTTACTTACAATAGTTTTGCTCTAACTTAGGGCTAACATTTTGCAATACATATTTTTATATAATCATTTGGTAGACAAAGAAAAGGACCAGACAATAATGGATTGTCACGCTATAAAGCGAGAATTAATTACATAATGCATTGTTAGCCTCCCGATAGGAGTTCATTACGCTAGCACCAATTTATCAATACCACATGGTCGAGTCGATTGGAATTTCCCCTATTGGTGCCCCGAGAGTTCCCCGGCGCATCTGTTGTGGAACCATTCAGTAAATTTCCGATGAGATCTATACGTGTTGTGGTTGAACGGGAGTGGGTTTTATATTTAAAGTTCCGAAAGGTTAGTCTTAAATTGCTTGTTTTCATTCATAATTTGATAATCACCTTCGTTAATATCTATTTACGTAAATATCATTGTACATGTCTTGGAAACAGATTCTAAGTACATGTATCTAAGAGCCGGTGCCCCTTTAATCGATCCACCGGAAAAATTTTACCTAATTAATAATTTAGTTGAATTTATTTTAGGTTTCTTTACACAATGTCTTGCATTTGACTACACAAATAGTTCACATATAAATGCTCCCTATTCCGATTCCAAAGTGAAAATAAAAAAGCAGCTCACTGAAATCATGCCCTTTTCATATAAGGGTCAATATTAATATATATGACCTCTAGTCTCACACGAACTGTGTGTACATGAGAGGCGAGTTTGTCTTACGAGCATTGATCAATCAGTTTACGTAAGATTATAGATTATTATGTGTAGCCTTTACTTTGTGCCTTTGAAATAGGATCTATTTACAACCAACACTTTAAATGGTATTTTATGGAATATTGATTTACTGAACATTTTTGCTTTATTCAGAATGGCATTAAACCGATCGCTAGACGAAACTGACCGATCGCTGTCAGCCAAAGAAACAATGGGGTAATCAAACCATTCATCTAGACCGAAAGTGGAGTTTGAATTCCGATATTGGTCCTCCATTTGTGTGAAGCACTTTTGTTTGGTTGGCGACTTAAACGTCGTAACAACAGATTATTAAAGCAGTAGTTACGACGTTTAGGTCGCAAACCAACCAATCTACTTTTTGTTACACGGCTTAAAAGGGACAATTAAGTGGTAGAGACTAAGATCAGACTACACATATGTGCAGGCCGATCTTGTCTATTTTTCCTGTAATTATATATATGTTATATGGAAAACGAATAATTATTCTGTTTCTTTAATGAATGAAATATGACAAAATATTATACCTTGGGACGCGCGTGAGTTACATGGCGAGCTGATGATGTCACCAGTGTCTTTCCCCCCTTCCCCCCCCCAAAGACGTTCAGTAGCGCGAAGTGACTAAATTTTTTGGTTTTGTTTTGAATGGGGTTTTACGCCGCTTTCAACAATCTTTCAGTTATATCGCGGCGGCTGGAGCACCTACCAGTTGAATCCTGGTATTTCTCACACCAGTACTACCATTACATCCTTTCCTAGCCTCCAGCTACTATCCCACAGAGGTCTACGATTATCGACTCTTTGGTGAGAGACAAATAGTCGGAAAGGATGAGTGCCGCCGTCGGGGAACGAACCCAGGACCTCTAGATTGACAGTCCGACGCGCTAACAATTGCGCTATGACGGCGGCGAAGTGACAAAAGCAGGGCTAAATCTGCCAAAACAGTGAGTTTATCATTTTGATAATTTCACTGTTTTGGGTGAAATTATCGACAGACAATCTTCCGAGAATATCGATAATTTACCGGAAAGCATTAAAGGAATAATTATAAAACTTATATTTTATCACAAAATGTTTGTCTAAAAAGATCATCGGAATCTGCATCAAAGAAAACGAAGACTGTATCAGATGTCCACTGTTTTTGACCTAGCAAGGACTATTCTAGTCGTATTACAATCGATTTATTGGCCCACTCTTCACGGGCCTATAATTAGGTCTTTGTAACTTGGTTTTGTGAGCGTTGATGGATGCTGCCAACAGTATCGATCCTGTTTGATCAATAAAATCTGATTAAAGGAATAACGCTGTTTTCCTTCTTTCACACACCTGCTCTGGGGTTTTGTTGCCAGGGTGTAACGTTCAAACAAGTGAGTAGAAGCGCGTGGATTCTAAACTTCAGGTCCGCCACACTACTCCACACCGTGCAAGTCCATTGCCGAACGTACTACTGAACACGGGGCACTTCGATATGTACAGCTTCAAAGTCCAACTGTGCACCCGAAACAATCTTAAAGAAGTAGGGCCTAATATAATGCTAACAAAAAGTAGCAGGCGTCGACAAAAGGAGGCATTCAAACCGATACAACATGACCTCCGACATGGCAGTTGGACGGAAGTATAAAATGAAAAACATTTTGTAAAATCTATTAGCCGTGGAAATATGATATACATAGATAAATCGTTGGTTTAAGTCGCAAACAAACGGAGTTGTTCTATTCCCAGACCGCAAATATTTAGACCGGCCCAAGTTAAACAGAGTTGTAGACGGCAATTTAAAGCATTCTTTACTTTTGTGGTAGAAAACATTGTGGATAATGAAGCAAATTCTTAATTCTCCACGATGTTTTCCAAAGCCTATTTCTGGGGGGGAGGGGGGATAGTCTAAAAGCGTCAAAGAGCGGGAATAAGTTAACTAAAGTGGCGGAATTCAACGTGTCTCTTCCCGTCTAAATATACGGTTTGATTGGTCAGTCAATTTAGTGATTGACAACACCGATCACCAACTCCAACCCTTACCAGCCTTGTCTCGTCTGCCTTGTTTCAAGTGTCGAGACGGTCCTTTTTTGTATGTTACGTCACGAATGTTCGACCACCTACCATTGTGAAAGATGGTGAAAGATAGATGACCAGACACATGTAGGACAAGTCTAACATGTTAATTGAAATGTTAAAAGGTGCACGCTGTCAATTCTTACGACAATCTTATGTTCATCTGTCACATAAAATATGTAATTATTGTACCCCTTGCACAGAAGAGATATACAGTGTTATGTAAACAGTGAAAGTAGTAAAGTTACCAAACGGGTATTAAACGATCCCGTCCGTAAACGTTATGGTATGAATGTTCCCCCTACTATCTTCTTTCTTTTAACCATGAGGTCCAAGGTTCGACACCGGGTCGTGACAAATACGCTTTCCAACATTTTCTACAAATGGATGAGTAAATCTAAGTGGGATGAGCAGCTGGGGGCTTTGAAAGTTCTGGAGTGAGACATGCCAGGAATCATTGGTTAGGTGCTCCCCTCGATATGACTGAAAAACTGTTAAAAGTGGCATTAAACCCCATTCAAACAAACAAACTATCTTCTTTCCTTACCCTCTAATGGAAATATATTTAATTCGCTAACTTTTGGTGAATTAGGTTAACCGTTCAATTTGCTTTGTTTCTAAGACTCTATTTTATACACGTAGAGCACATGGCCATGGGATACAGTATCGGCTTTGTGGTCAATAGATATTGGGTTTGATTCCTCGGATAGGCTTTTGATCTCGGGTGTTACAAAGGCCCGGACATTCGGCCTGAATAGTAAATCTCTGGAAATATAAAGGTAATCGATAGGTACCAATGTAAGTTGTAAGAATTTTATACCCAACCGTTGTAATATGAAAGGGTTGGCGGCTGAAAGAAGATACATTTAATAATTGACCAATCACTGGCCCCGACATTTACTCCATAGGCCATGCCCATCGACCCCAAAAGGAAGTCCCGCATCGATTTTAAACGGCGTTATTTTGCATAATTTATGGCCAGTAGCATGTAACAAAAAGGTAGAATAGTTTGTTGGCGACCTAAACGTCGTAACTACGCCTTGAAAAATCTGTAGTTACGATCTGTTTAAGTCGCCAGCAAATAAAACTAATTAAGACAAATGGCGGCCAGTGTCGGAATTCAAAATTTATTTCTGGTCTCAATGAATGATTTCATTGGTCGACTTGCCATTCGAATGACAGCCATGATGGGTCAATTGATTCGAATTTAGTGATAAATGTTTAACCATGTTTTGCAACCGCTTCTCACATTGAATTCATACTGAAATGTATTTTCAATTTCTTTCGAATTGGACGATTCTATATTTATATCATCTTGCAGTGCGAAAGACAGTGAATGAAATTAAGCTCTGGCGAGTTCATGAATTCAAACTTTCACAAATTGAAACTTTCAAGGGTTCATGTGCCGCGGCAATAACGCAGTTGATAGTCATCGGACTCTCAATCATGAGGTCCAAGGTTCAATTCCCGATATTTTGTATCCCATACCAGTTGGATGTGCAGCTGGAGGCTTGGAAAGAATGTAAAAGTAGTTTTGCGTGAAATATCAGGAGTCTGTGATTAGTTGCTCCAGCCGCCGCAATTTGAAATAATGATAAAAGAGGCGTTAAACTCCATTCCAACCCCAACCCCTCCCAAAATACAAAGCTTTTTTGTTTTACTAACCGAAGGCGATTTTAAGACACTTTATCAGCGGGTTGCTTTTATTTATAGACTTCGCGTCATTTGGTTGTTATGGTTTCCTCTCATTTTCTGATAATTATCGAGGAACATCACAGGAAATTCTATACAAGAGGGATTTCTCGACGATCACTTTAATTGGGTTCTGCTAAATGGCTATCAAATATTCTGAAATATATCCAATGCTTTGTCCCTTTGTTTTAGCTCCTCTTGCTAAACTAGCGGGCTATTCTAACGATGTAGTGTCCGTGCGTCGTTCCATGTGTGCGTCCGTCCGTCCGTAAACTTTTACTCAAAAAATCTTCTCCTTAGATGTAAATGCACAGATTTCAGGAGAATTTTATAATGTCCTTGTTTAATCTTTCATCAGATTCTTAAAAAAAATTGATCCGCTAAAAAGCATGGCTTGTATTGGCTGAGCTTATTTCTTTTTATGGTGTATATTGAAAACTTTGAAAATATTCTGCTAAATAACTAGAAGATGGAATTCAGTGAAATTTCACTGGTGTGATTTTTCTATGAGTCTTTATCAAATTCAAAAATACTTGATCCTTAAAATCGGATAACCTTCCTGTCGGAAACTAAAGGATGGTTTCCAATTAAATTTCATAGGAATGGCCTTTATGGTAATCTTTTTTTCAGATTTCTTGTAGAAATTTCACTATGTTTAATGATATTGCTTTGTTGTGTTGACCTAATTTCAGGTACAGATCATATTGAGATACAAGGGAAATAGTTGCTATCGCTTTAATCCATTACCAGACGGCAAAATTGTAACAAGCAATTTTTTCATTCTCCACTATATTTTCCAAAGCTTTTTTCATATGGGCGTCTGAAAGCGTTATTGAGTGGGAATGGGTTATTGAGAATATTTGTTGCATAACATAAAGTTACCTCCGTTAAAGTTTATTGCAAATAAGGTATTCTTTCTAGAGTTTGTTGCCCTTTTGGTTAGAGAAAACAAAATTGGTCTTCGTCAGGAAAATCAGGAAAGAAAATCGAATTTATCCTTTTAAACAACGACCACTTTTATCACGCCTTCACTTTCAGCTTTTTTCAAGGAAGAGGGGGCGGGGCGGGGATTCCCCTCATGCTTTTTTAAAGATCCTCCATATTTTCAACTTTTGTAAAGGATGTTTTATTCTAAAACAGCGTGAAATACCAACATTTCTCGATTGCCTAGATTGAACTCCCAACAATTTTGTAATCATAGTATGAGTACTAGCCTTTCATTTCACTTGCTTCTTTTTGAAACGGGGTGATAATCAAGCCGACGATAAGCCCATTTAGCTCAGTCGGTAGAGCACTCGACATTTAACCTTGAGGTTGTTGGTTATCAAAGAACCAGGCGAGGCTTTCAACAGTTTCGTTCTGTATATCCTTGCACTATCCCCAGTAAAAACTAACCGTCTTCTTGGGG
Source organism: Fragum fragum (assembly GCA_946902895.1). Classification (NCBI taxonomy): domain Eukaryota; kingdom Metazoa; phylum Mollusca; class Bivalvia; order Cardiida; family Cardiidae; genus Fragum; species Fragum fragum. The sequence continues at coordinate 33,189,234 of OX336371.1, forward strand.
CGTCGCTTGTATGGACATGTGCTACAGAAGCGATGGCAAATAAACGGAAATATAGTAACAATAAAACAGACGATTAAATCGAAATAAACGAAGTGTAGAAGGGACATATCATTTTTATTTATATTTTGTGCTATACATTCCGATATAAGATACGAATGAAATAAGATTTACTACATAAAATCAGTTATCCAGGAAAATCTGTCTAAATACGACACACATTTTTTTTTCAGATTTGAGAATTTACTGTCTTTATAATGTCCATATCTGAAAAAAAGAAAAATACAAAAATGTACTTAATTGTGAATATTTACCCCAATTTGCGAAAAGGTTTCAAACATTTTGCCAGAACTTTATTTGTGTCTTAGTATCGATTTTCACGGGTTAGGACACTATAGACAAATTGGAATACGCAGGGAATACATCCGAGTATAAATGGAAAACAGTGGTATACGTGACGTCGGCACGCAACTGACAACTTTACATATTCAATATCTATTTCTGTTATTGTAATTTAAATTTTATCCAATTTTATCTATAATGGGTTATTGAAAAGCTTAATTCATTATCATTCCTTTGGGATTTTGTTCAAAAATATTTTCTGTTATTTGTGATGTTTTTAATCTGAAAATAGAAAATGAGTTAATGGCAAGTTCGAATTTGTTCAGTTTGATTATATTAATTCCTTTTTCTTACACAATCAATTGAATTACTAACTTGAAAGTTATAAATATTGTTAAAAAAACATATAACCTTCTTAACTATTTTAAAGGATCATGATTTTTGAACTTCCATTTCCGATAATTAAGCCTAATAGGTAGATTTTTAGTCTTTGTAATGTGGATGAGGTAAAATTCACCTTTATTTTCATTAAAAGATATCCTGAATTTTTGCATGTGTACAGCTAAGGGTAGGATCTAGAAAATACAAATTATTTCGGCGAATTTTTAAATAAATGACCAATTGCTGGCCCCGCCCATCAACTCCGACAGGAAGTTCCGCTTTGATTTTTAAAGGCGATTTTTTAAATGTATGGCCAGTGGCATGTGTCAAAAAAAGTAAAATACAAATGTAGTTGGTTGGCGACCTAAACGTCGAAACTACAGCTCAAATAAGCTGTAGGTAAGACGTTTAAGTCGCCAAAGCAACAAAAAAAGGTTAACGAAAATGGTAGCCACTGTCGGAGTTGAAAGCTCAAGTTCGGACTGAATAAATGATTTGATTGGTCGGTGGATCCCTAGATTGACAGCCGCGATTGGTCATGTAGAAATAAGTCATCCAAAAATGAATCGACTTTGAGCTTTGTTTAAATGTCTTATTGGATGCGTAAAAATGCGGGCTTTGTGAGAGAATAAGTTTAAAGAGAACGCAAATCAAATTATATCCAATCAGTCTATCTCGTCATTTTCACGTTTCATGGTTTGGCTACCAAAAAGAGTTTATCTGGAGGCTATACAAGGTGATGCTGTAGTTACAATGTATGATATATACTGCGAATTGTTGTCCATAAAAAGTGCAAGTTTTGCACCCTGGATACCTGTCGAAAACTGTAGTAATGAATAGTTTACTGTCTCGTGACATGATTTATCTCCCAGCAACGACATTTTTACAGCCAATGCAGTTGTGGAAAATGATGCAAAACATTGTGATTAAAGGATAACATCTTCGGGAAAGGATTACCAGTGACAATAAATTTTTCGACGAATCCCGTTTACCCATTACCAGACGGCAAAACTTTAGACTGGTCAAGATTGAAAGGGTCGCAGACGACAATATAACGTTTATGAAAATTAAGATTTTTTTCTTCGTTTTTCTGACTAGAGAACATTGTGGAAATGAAGAAATTCCTTGTTGCAAACAATTTCTTTATATAAAAAAAAAATCTAATTGATTTTTCGGGGGAGTGTTGTCAAAAAGCGTCAATGTTTTGGAATGGAAACCCCCGTTTGCATATAGAGATTGGATATTTAGAAAACGGCAATGAAGTTTTTGTAACAATCATCCCATCCTTTAACATTTTCGTCGATATAAACTTCCAATTCATAGCAACGAAACGGGGAGGGGGCTTTTGACATTGCTACTGTTGGGTTTAAAATATGCGTGAACGTATCCAATTTTACAGACGACAATTTAAAGTTGATTTTATTTATAAAATAATCATACAGTAGGGAAGAAAATATTGTGGAAACAGTAGAAATTTTCTCAAGTATAAAAACACAGGAACGTAAAAACCAGGGATTGTGCGGAAGAGGGTTAAAAAGCGTTTGTAATACGTGTCACTTTCAAACTATGTTGTTGACATGGAAAGACGGCTTGAACAAAGGCAGTGACTATTGAAATGGTTTGAAAAGTCACCTACATTAAAATAATGGAAAAATAAGGAATATGCCTGCCATAGACCAGTTGTAATTTTTGCACTCAGACTGGCCATTAATTTGACAGGTAAGCATCCCAAGGTAACTGGTCAGTCTGTCACACTTCCTGGCCGGGACACGTGAAAGTCGCCTACAACCTGCTTTTACATTTACCTAAACGACAATAAAGAAAACGATAGCAATCTCTACTCAAACCTGGACACACGACGAGTCCACATCAATTTGTTTTTTAGATTTTCGCAAATGGCTTATATAAGATCTGTTATAAGATTTTGAGACAAGTAAGAAATGAAGAGAATTGTTGTTGTTGTTGTTGTTATTGTTTTGTTGTTGAGGTATGGTCCTAAAAACTTAGTATGTATATTAAAGCTTCAATGAAAACAAAAACAAAACAAAAATTTCTCTTATATTTTATATTCAATTCCATCAAGCAAAGACAAGCAAATATTTTACTAGTTTTAAGTATTTTCATTGCGGAAGAAAGCATACAAAATAGTTGCGAGCTCAAAATTTTGTTCATGGTAGTATGAAAAAATCGGTGACCAGGATCGATACTTTAAATATTTCCCAGAAAATCCCTTTTCGAAAAGAATGAGGCGCCTTGCTGGATGCGTATCTTAACAAATAATTAGAATTTTGTCATATCCGAAGTTCCTTCTCCGGAGATCAATTGACAGACTCAGCGTGATTAGGTCGGATCTGAATATTCATGAGGTTCTACTAGAAATACGGAATAAGAATTTTGTGTGGAATCAAAGACGAGAACACAACTTTTAAGGGGGGGATTGAACTGATTCAACTCATTTAAACAACTGAACCAAATCTGAATGAGAACTTAGACTACATTGAACTTTTTTCCTGTTTTTCAAAAGTTAAGTCTTGTCCAATTTGAAATAAGTTCAGACAACAATTAAAATTGAGTGCAATTTAAAAAGTAACCAACCTACAAGGTAGAAAATACTTTCGGAAAAGAAGAATTTTTTTTTTAATAAAAGCAATTTCCTCTTTTCCTACAATGTTTTCTCGCGTATTAAAGTACACGGACATGCAAATAAGGGATTGTGCATGAAAGGATTAAAAGATTGGTTATCATCAAAGTAAATTAAAAGAAGGTATGAATAATTTTAGTCAATGGACCGATTATGTCTCGCACAATATATTTATTGAAATAGATTCCTATATTTATATATATCTTGGCGCAGAATTACAAAAGCTTTCTTTCAGTATACGTGGGGGGTTAGTATACGGGGGGGGGTAAATATCGGTAAGTCACAAGAAAAACGTTAGCGCTTCTGAACACACTATTACAAATGAAACTTTTTCAGTTTCAAGCATCTCACCTCTTCAGATCCTTTATTGCTTGAGAAGGTGGCATGTCATAAAGACCCCAATAGCAAACCCCTCTCGCGCATGCGCGCCCTTCGTTTTAGACAGATTCATTTATTACAGCCATTTGGCAATAAACTAAAATCCTTGGATATAATTTTGTGTATCCAGTTTGGATTCATAAGGAGAAATACATGTGAGTTAACATATAATATGGATTACATTTTCCCCTTCTTTTGTCCCCCTTTTCCTTTTCTGATCTTCCTAACGGTCCTGCACTGCTTTATTTTTGTACTCATACTGCAAGACAAATGATATAGGGGAAATACTTTTGATGAAACGATTATGTAAATCGTTGTGCCATTCCCAAAACCAAGGGGAAAAACATTGTGGGAAAATGCAGAAATTGTCTGGTACAAGCAAGTTTTCATTTTCAGTGTTTCTACACAAAGACTTAGACAAAAGAAATATTTTTGAAAACTTGCAAACTTAGATTCGCTGTCTGCATTTTTGTCGAATTGGACCAGTCATAAATATTTTCATTTGGTAACATGAAAATTTTTTAACAAATTTATATTTTCCTAATGAGGCGATTTCTTCCATTTTTTTTTCAAAGAGAGCGTGCATATTTTAAATATAGGGGATTGGGTGGAGGTCGTAAAGATTCGGGTAGGTGTGTTTTCTATAAGATTTTTCAGTAGCCTGCGTAATTTCTCATATGGGAGCACGTTTTCTAACTCAGAAATATCTGTTTCATGATTTTTACAAAAATAAAATCATAAAATGCTAGATGTATCTATACAGTTCAATCAACTTTTTAGAGTTGTCATGTATTATGCCATCCGCCAGAACTATCCGTGATCGAGGTACCACCCTCATCCCTACTGGAACCCCGTTTTATCCTCCCGGCTTGAAGTGGACACTAACAGGACAGATCGTTCCAAATTCGATCCCCTATCAATTTCTTTCAATAATCTCCTCCAAAAGACGACAATCTTGATCTCTTGTTTCTGTTCAAAACCCTGTGACCTTTTTAGACGATTCCAGTGGGTACCCACACCAAAGGGTTTTGATTTGATATTATGAGGTTCATCTAATCTGTCAAGAGGCCGAGTCATTTTCATCGGCCTAGCTGTATTAACAACCCTATTCCAATTAACATTGGAATTGACATGTAGTCCAATATAATCACTGCATGGGACATGCCGGTTCAGACATGGAAGGGAAACAAAAAATGGATATGTTTTAAATTGTCCGTTTACAAACAGACATGGGTTTATTTACCAATCATTTAGCAACAGCCAGAAACACACCGTGTATAAGGTTATTAAGAGAAAATCTCTTTTATTGCTATTTGATGTCTTTCTGTAGTTCTAACCGATAAGTACTGAGCTATAAAACACACTTCAGCGGTAACTATCGATTGGATGTAACTGTGAAATTAGAAATATACATAAAAATTTTCCAATTTTAGCTCCACTGTCTGAAGGCCAGCGAGCTATTGTCATGGCGTTGGGTCCGTCGTGCGCCCGTCCGTGCGTGTGTCCGTCTGTCCGTAAACTTTACTTTAAAAATCTTCTCCTCAGAAAGTACCGAACAGAATTTAACAAAATTTCACAGAAATGATCCTTGGGTGACCCTTTATCAGATTCCTTAAAAGAATCCCAGGCATCCTAGCAGGCCAAGACAAAAATAAAGTTTTTTATAAAGGCTCCAATGTATGAAAATAAAGGCATTTTAGTGTAAAATATGAAAAAATAAAGAGTGAATAAAGGCTATTTTCGTCGAAGTTCTCATTTCTTTTTTAAACCCACAGTCATACCAAAGTCATTTTTTGATGTTATTTACTGTTTGAATTATGCAATATAATACATACCTTATTTAATGTGTATACCTATTTTCTCTGCATATTTATATCATACATAGCTCCTGTTTTACAGTGTAGGAAAATGCAGAACAAAATCCATTACTTGCTTTAAGCTAGCGAGGCAACCAGTCAGAGCAAATATAAAGGTTTTGAGTGAGAATTACAGGCTATTTTGGCGTTTTAAAGGTTTTCTGGGAAAATGTAAAGGTTTTAAAGGTTTGCTCTGAAATTAAAGGTTTTTAAAGGTTTTTAAGGTTTCACTAGGAGGCCTGGAATCCTGAGTGGATGAAAGGCGTGGCTTTAATGGGAGGGGCTAACTTCCATTTAAGGTGAAACTTTTAAAATCTTCTTCTCAGAAACCAAATAATGGATTTCAACAAAATTTTACGGGATGAACATTGGGTGTTACTTTATCAGATTCCCGAAAAGAATTTTGATTGGATGAAAAGCATGGCTTTATTGGGCGGGGCTAATTTCCATATATGGTGAAATCTTTAAAAGTCTTCTTCCCAGAACCCAATTGATGGATTTCAACCAAACTTCACAGGAATAATCATTGGGTGACGCTTTTTCATATTCCTTCAAACAATTTAGATCGGATGAAAAACATGGTTTTAATTGGAGGGGCTAATTTCCATATATGGTTTTCCATATATGGTGAAATCTTTAAAATTCTTCTATTAAGAAACCAAACAAAGGATTTGTACAAATCTTTATGGACTGCTCATTGGCTGTCCATTTATCAGATTTCCTCAAAGATCGGGTGTAAAATATGGCTTTGATAGGCGGGGGCTTATTTTCATATATGGTGAAAACTTCGAAAATCTTCTTCAGAGAAACCAATGGATAGATTCAACCAAATATCACTGGCATGATCTTTTGGTGATCCTTTCTCAGATTCTTTCAAAGAATTTCGATAGGAAATAAAACATGGCTTTAATGGCAGGGGCGTTTTTCCATATATGGTGAAAGCTTTAAAAATCTTCTAAGAAACCAATCTATGAATTCCAAACAAATATCTCTGAATGATCCTTTGGTGACCCCCTTATTAGATTTTTTTTTAAAAAAAATGATTGTCTGTTAACATTGCCTTAAAGGAATGGGTTAATTTCCATATATGGTAAATAGTGAAACCTACAATCTGCAGGATGGTTTTCAAACAAATTTTTCGGGAATGATCAGTAAATTCAGGCTGGTGGAGTGAATCAGGCGCTCAAGCGCCTCAATTTACTTTTTTTTCTTCTTTCGATATCTCGAAATTCGCGACATCTCTGACGACGAATGTTATCGTAAAATAAGATCTCAAAATGACACTGTCGGCTTGACCATCCTATCTTTTATAAACCGTCGAGTGATACTAAAAGTATTATAACTACAGCTTTAACCCGTTACTTTTTATCGTGTAAAATAATACTAAAACATGTGGGAAAGGGAGAAAAGGCTTGTAACGGTGAAAAATAAATTTGTAGGTAAATATTTGTTGATAAAAATCAACATAAGTAGCCGTAACATATTTGACAGTTTTCCGTATTTTTTTCTTTCTACTTATAGTATCGCACCGCATCAAGCTAGAATGGAGCTCGACCACGAGACCCTTTACGCATTTGCGATGGCGCCGTGAAAGTTTTTTTCCTGAAATAGTATTGTATTGTTTATTTGGATTGTTTTCTTTTCAGTTTGTGGCGCCGAAAAGTGAAGAAAAATGACATCGACACATATCCTAAAAATGCCTGTGATATCGGTACTATTTGTTATCACCTTGCAGTCATCGCTCAGCAGTGGGAAAGAGCATATGGGTAAATATTCATGACTTTAAACTTTATAGTTCAGCGGGAATAAATGTCACTTGGCTACAAACAAAAATATTCAAAACCTCAACATTGGCGACTAATTAAGTTTTCTCGTTAATATGCTATAAAATCGGAACTTTTTAACTTGCATTTATTGACCCTAGAGCCAAGTAGGTCTTTTTCAAGTGATACAATATCACTGTAGGATTATCAAAAATCTCAAATGTTCATGGAAAGACATATTCGAAAAATAATTGATAAAGAAAATAAGTTCGTCGAAAGGCTACCACAATATTGCAGCTAAAACTTGAAATAAGCTACAATATCAGTTGCATAATTTTAGTCATTTACATCGAATAAAATCATCAATTAACGGTAACTTTTATTTCGATTTTATTATTTTGCAGACCGATATTATCTCCTATACCACCCTACCAGCTGGAAATGGTTGAACATTGTTACTTAGCTTTTTCTTCTTTGTGTCAAATGAATTGCTAAGTTCTCAATTGCATTTATCGAATATCAAAATTCATCCGAGTTTAATTGTCCCTCGGCAAGTACATGTAATTGAAAGGTTAGACCAGCTATAAACATGTACATGTAACCATAAAATAATTTCACTGTCAAGTGATTTATTGTCAGACCTGTTTGGCCTGTCAACCTTCACTATTTTTCAGATATGACAAGCTTCGGTGTTTCTAAAGCGTTAACAAATAAATATACATGTCACCCTATAGTTGCATGTGTGTATCGTCATGTATAAATGAACAACACAATGTACACGTTAATGTGAGTGATCAAAGGTCAGTTTTGTCTATACCCGTACAGACAAAATTGACATTTGATCACTCACTGTAACTTGTACATCTACACATATGCAATTTACTGATAGCTGCTGTCATAACTCTTTGTTGAAAAGGGTTAATTCCAGTCAGAAAATTTTGTTGTTTTTCTGTGACATAGAGCCGTTTAGGGTATTATGCCTTCGCTGTACATACCCTATATATTTTACGTCACTGTGGCGTTATACTTGAGAAAACATTGTGGGAAAAGATAAATTGCTTGTTACAGGCAATTTCTCTTTTTCCCTCAATATTTTCTTCCGCATAGGATGGTTTTATTTCGAATTGCACCCAATTTCCATTGTCGTCTTTAACCTCTTTTAATTTAAACCAGTCTAAAACTTTTAAAAAACGAGAAAGGGTTAAATTAATCACATTTAGTGATAATCTAGTAACATGTAAAATCACGTTGTGTGGTATCTCATCAGAACTTACTTACCTTCGCCAATTGACCAATCGCTGGCCCCGCCCACTGACTTCTTTGGCCAAAGATCAGCCTTGACCTCTATTAGGTTCAGAGTTGTTTCTAAGATAGATTTTCATAGTCCCAGAATAAGTGCTTTCTATGCGTTCAGCCCATTGACTTTGATGAATTTATGTAGATAATTAATAGTTTTTGTTCAGAATGACAAGGGTTAAAATATATTATAGTCATAACTATCAATAAGAAGAGCATAATTGCGCTTCGTTGGTTATCAGCATTTATATAAGTTGAAATATTAACAGCTACAGCATCAAGCTCGTTTATACTTCACCGGGGATAAAATGTGACTTTTTTACAAGCAGAAACTTGGTGACCTTATCATGTGAGTGTAGACGCCTATATATCTTCGATAGGTGACACATTATCATGTGAGTGTAGGTGCCCATATATCTTCGATAGGTGACACATTATCATGTGAGTGTAGGTGCCCATATATCTTCGATAGGCGACACATTATCATGTGAGTGTAGACGCCCATATATCTTCGATAGGTGACACATTATCATGTGAGTGTAGACGCCCATATATCTTCGATAGGTGACACATTATCATGTGAGTGTAGACGCCTATATATCTTCGATAGGCGACACATTATCATGTGAGTGTAGACGCCCATATATCTTCGATAGGTGACACATTATCATGTGAGTGTAGACGCACACGTATCTTCGATAGGTGACACATTATCATGTGAGTGTAGACGCCCATATATCTTCGATAGGTGACATATTATCACCGTCGGATTATACAACGTTTTAACCCTTGTCCTGCTGAACCCGGAATATTTCTGTTTTGGCAGGAGGTATAGACAAAGATCAGCCTGCACATATGTCCCATTAAAGCTACAATTATTAAATAGATAAATTTTCATAATAAGTATCAACCCACAACAATTGCATCCAGTACTGTCAGCCCTTCGATTTTACTGAAATTCTGAAGACATTTGAGTATGACATGGGTCAATAACCAAAAAAGGTCAGATGATAGATACATTTTGTAAATGGTAACATTTATCATGTATTTTGCGATAATGCAACAACAATAACACAATTTTGTCTAATTGAAGAAACTTAAGACTTCTTTGACTTCTAGCCCTTGTTTCGTTTTCCAACAGTTAAACTCGACAAAGAGGGGGTCAACAATTGCGGCCGAGTTTTTACACTAAACCCCTCTCATGAAGTCAGACTTATTTCCACTGGTATGGCACCAGACGGGTACTGTGGGGTCACAGTCAACACACCCAAAAAGATTGATAATTATACCTGCGACGCTCTATGTGTGACCTTCAAAACGGCCTCCATCTCCACATGTGATGTGAAGGTTAAATTTGTTGGTCACGTGTTTGGGAAGAGTGGTGATCTAGTCAGGGTATGTACCCCCCCTTGGAATTTTCTTTTACGTTTTTTTTTTCCATTGTATTATTTCGTCATTATTTCGAATTAATCGATAAAGAAATTGTAATGTAAAAAAAGTAATAAAATAAAATGCATATACAAAGAATTTCTCAAAAAGTGAAAAACAGAGATACGAGAATAAACACTATAAAAGTGGGAATGTAAAACGTCTTACTTTCCCTCCAATATATAACAAATTACCAGACGGCAAAACCTTCGACTGGTCCAAATCGAAAGGAGTTGCAGATGACAATCTAAAGTTTATAAAACGTACGATTTTTCAACTATTTTGGGTAGAAACCATTTTGTAAAATGATGCAATTGCTTATTACAAGCAATTGCTTCATTTTACACAATGTTTTCCCAAATCTTCTTTGTCCAAAAGCACACTTGTATGGGAAAGGGTTAAATACATATTGAGTTATCTAGATATTTTTACAAATTCCGTTATTAGAGTTTTTTGTGTGTACATGCGTTCGTGCCTGTATGTGTTAAGACACACTTTTGGAAACAGGTAAGGTAATTGGTTGTTTTTATTTGTTCGTATATTTAAAGCTAACCGTATCTTTTTTGTACATCTGGTTTTCAGAAGTGTCGTGTAGCCTTTCTTAAAGAACTGAAGGTTCAGAGAGAACATGATTATCAAGATTTGAAGATTTCTTTTATAGACATTACTCAATTTTCTAGATAAATTAATTGAAAGACGGACTTTACAATCTTAAACAGCACCGAACCCCCCCCCCCCCAAACAACCTCGCTTTTAACGAACTCCAATAAAAGAGTTTGCGAAAATTATTGTGAAAAATGAAAAAGAGAATAAACTTTAAACAATCGGGTCCTTTCTTTTATCAAGTTGTTTTCTACCCAGAAAAGCAGAGATATATAAAGTTCTAACAACTTGAAATTGACGTCTTTAACTAGTTTGAAATTAGGCAAGTCTATTTATTGTCGATTGGTAATTGAATTTGAAACTAAGTACACGTGTAATTATAAACCTTGAAATGGATAAAACCATTCGCCTCTGTATGTAGAAATTTTACATTGTTCTCCTTTATAACAGGAATTCAGCTGCCACAATTCTGACCGAAGTTCTTTCTGTTGGAACGTTAACTCGATGAGGGTGGAGGTGATCGAAACCTACGACTATGCATTTAAATGGAACAAGGCCTTGTATGAATTCAATATCGATGTATCCGCTAGATGTACAAAAGACTCCATCGCCCGAAGACGTAAGTACATCAATATTTCGCTTTTCTGACCCCAACCCCACCCGACCCAAGAGGTAAAAATAGATTAATCAATCCCCACACTACAAAATTTTAGACGGGACCAAATTGAAAGAAGTTACAGACGGCAATTTCAAGTTGATGGGATTTTAATATTTTACGTCTTTTTGGATAGAAAACATAGTGGATAATGAAGAAATTGCTTGATACAAGCAATTTCTTCATTTTCACAAAGTTTTCCAAAATTTGTTTTTCTTGAGGGGCATAAAAAGGAGGGTTTGAGTGGGATTGGGTTAAAGGGGACCGACTTCAATGAATCGCATTTAGAGCTAATTAGGGCTGTCAATCGAAGAATCGGAAGTTAACTTTAAAATCCGATATAGGCCGACATTTTCGTGAAGCATTTCCGTTAGTTTAGTGACTTAGACGCCGTAACTACAGCTTATTCAAGACAAGCAACCATTTAGCTTCTTTGTTACATGTTACTGGCTTTAAATTCTGCAAAATGACGCCCGTTTGATTTGCAAGTGAAACTCCATGTCCGAGATAACCCGTCGAACCGTCAATTAAAGGTCTGTTTTATAAGATAGTCGTAAGATATATCGTACAAAATATCGTGCATGTTATCTGGGGCTAGTTTTATCAAATGTCGTATTATTCTAACTATAAAATTGGTCGTACAATGTTTGATAAAAAGGGTATCGACAAAAGTGTGTGTTGCGACAATAGCAAAACAATGTTAGTCGTACCATGCTTGATAAAACGGGTATCGGGTGCACAACATTATTTAGGCGACAATAGCAAAACAATGTTAGTCGTAAGATGTTTGATTATCTGAGAATCTGGTGCATGTCTTGTGACGAAAGCAAAATAATCTTTATCCTTCGTTGCTTGATAAAGAGGGTATCAGGTACAGGAAACTAGGTCTTCCGAATATAGCAACAAAGACCTTACTCGTAAGATTCTTGATAAAACGGGTATCAGGTACACAAAATAATCTTTTGCTTCAAAAGCAAAACAATTTTAGTCGAACGATGCTTGATAAACGGGGATCGGGTGCACAGAATCGTGTCCTTCGACAGCAGCAAAATTATCTAAGTCGTACGATACTTGATAAAACGAGGGGCAGATTTATGGAAAATACAAGTAAAAATGTATGGGTATTCAATCGAAAAATACATTTCATGAAGATTGACACCGATGAGTCTCAAATGAGGATCTTGTAAAGAGACTTAAAAATGCGATAAAATTTTTCATTGTGATATCATAGCCATCTAATCCTTTTAAAATAACCAGAGGACAGTAAAGTGAGATATACTATATATTGGCTTTACATACCTCATGCCGAACTTACAGTGTATTTAAAAAAAGATACAGACTTAAATTTGACTGATACGAAAGAAACGCAATGTCGGATCATAAACACACGACTTGTACATTAAAGTATCACATAATCGATTTGTTTTTGTTTGTTTGAATAGGGGTTTACGCCGCTTTTGACAATCTTTCAGTCATATCGCGGCGGCTGGAGCACCTAACAATGGATTCCTGGTATTTCTCACACCAGTATTACAATTACATCCTTTCCTAGCCTCCAGCTGCTATCCCACATAGGTCTACGATTATCGACCCATTGGTGAGAGACAAATAGTCGGAAAGGTATGAGTGCCGCCGTCGGGAATCGAACCCGGGTCACATAATCGAAGGGAATAAATACAAAATCTTAACCATAACTAGACAACAAATTTTAGACAGGCCTCTATTAAATGATGTTGCAGTCGATATTTTTCGGTGTTTTTTTTTTATTTATTTGTCTGTAGGGTTACAAAACATTGTGGATAATGAAGAAAATTGTTTGGTAGAAGCAACGTCTTAATTTCCTACAATGTTTTCTGAGACATTTTTCTTGAGGGGCATAAAAAGTCGAAATGTGTTGGAGTGGGTTAACATAACAAAGTATAAAAAGTGTTTACTTACGTATGCTGTTCGAGAACCAATTTAATATTACATGTTTCTTTATTTTGACCATTTTTAGTATTTCATGCCACTCGTGAAAAGCTGGAAGAGGATGAGAGACAGACCTATGTTGAGGGTATCGCCGTGGGTATATCTCTAGCCTGTGTATTCTTGGTGATCCTGTTTGTGATGTGGTGCTACACCAAACATCAGGCTGTCGTCAGGGGGCGCTCCGATAATAACAGTAATGGGAAGGAACAGGCACCTGCAAATGCTAATAAGAAAAAGGGTGAGTGGATACTTGACACTTTATGCATCGAAGAAAGGTAATGTTATTCAAGCTTTCTCTCAGAACTTTGAAATTAGTTGTTAAAAGCATTAGCTGACGTCCAAATTGTAGACTTGTGCAAATTAGAAGAAGTTCCAGACGACTTTTCATAAAGAGCTAAAATCAAGAAATTAATACAGAATAAGGAAGAAAAATTTGTGAGAAAAGGAAAAAACCAAGCACTTTCTCCTTTTCTCTCAATATTTTCCATAAAACTATTTCTTCCAAAAGAGGGAATGTGTGATAATGGCTTCATTTTTTTTCAATGTAAACTGCAGTTATTAATTGGTAGTTTCAGTATAAACTTTCTCACAATCAAATTTCTTCATTCTTTTGGCTTTATGATAATCTTCCTGTCTGACATTTATTGTTTATAATGAATTCACAGGTTTGATTTTTCCCTACTATCTCGAATTTGTTTACTTTTTGTTATAGAAATAAATTATCGGTTTATGATAAACACTACAATAAACTCATTGGATACCTAGCATACTGTAAATTAAACGTTCAAATGTTTATATCAAAAATGCAAACAGTGAATTCATTGAGATGTTTGTTTCTTATCTCAAAACCTGTTTAGCATATACCATTTCATCTTCAACTGTTTTTGTATTTATCTCTATCTCTAACTCTATAACAATCAAGCACTCTTCTTTCTTTCAATCATACAGAAAAATCTATTTTGCCGGTTACCGAAAATACAACTGAAAATGTAGAACGACCTGAAAATTCGGAGAAAACTGAAACCGTGTGATCTTCAATTTTATCAGGTCTGAATAAGCATGACTCATATGCATGGGGTTGGTTGAAATTGAATTTTTTAGCTTAGTATATATTTTGCAGCCTTATTTCATGCTATATTTTTCACACTAACATAACTAGGATTTAAAAAAGAAAACACCGCTTCGACTTCGGACACCCTCCGAGCTGATTCGGTTGTTTTCGGTTATATGGGCACCCAGTGTATCTATCCGAGTTCACATTAATAGAATGTGGATAATATAGACATGTTTGGAAAGTTTGGTTTTGGGACACTTTATAGCTCACCTTATCAGAATGATTTAACCCTAACCCTACTGTGATTAGCTTTGTTTAACCCATTACCAGACGGCAAAATTCTAAACTCGTCCGAATTCAAATGAATTCCAGACGACATTTTAAATTTTATGAATTTTTTTTAACTCTCTTTGTTGAAAACATTGTGAAAATGAAGAAATTGCCTGGTTCAAGCAATGCCTTCATTTTACACAAATGTTTTTAGGATTGTTTTACTTGAGGGGGGCATAAAAGCGTCATTGCGGGGAATCGGTTTAAATATATAACCTTGACTTAGTTCATGTTTTCAGTGTCATTTGTAAAAGCCCAATGTATGTGGTCAAACATTTTAGCTCGACTGGCTGAAAGCCAGCGAGCTGATGTCATGGCGTTGTGTACGCCGAGCGAGCGTCCTTAAAGTTTTATTTCAAAATCTTCTCCTTAAAATGTACAGAACAGAATTCAACAAAATTTCGTGAAAAGATCATTGGATGACCCTTTATCAGATTCCTTCAAAGAATTTGATGGGATGAAAAAATGGCTTGAATAGACGAGGCTAATTTCCTAATATGGTGAAACCTTTTAAAATCTTCTCTGAAATCAGTCGATGGATTTCAACAATATTTCACAGGTATGATCTTTTGTTGACCCATTATCAGATTCCTTCAAATAATTTTGATCGGATAATGAAAATTTCTTTCATGGGCGGAGCTTATTTCAATATATGGTGAAAGCTTTGACAGGCCCTTTTTCTCAAATACCAGTTGATGGATCTTAACCAAATTTTTCACAGAAAAGTTCCTTTTGTGACCCTTTATCAGATTTATTCAAAGATTTTGACCGGATGAAAACTTGGCTTCTCTGAAACCAGTTGATGGATTTCAACAATATTTTACAATAATGATCCTTTCGTGACCCATTATCAGATTCCTTCAAAGAATGTTTATCAGATGAAAAACATGGCTTTAAAGGGCGGGGCTAATTTCCATATATAGTGAAACCTTATAAAAAATCATCTCAGAAACCAGTGGATAGATTCAAACCAATTTTAACAGGAATCATCATTAGGTGACCATTTATCAGATTCTTTCAAATAATTTTGATTCGCTGAAAAATCTGGCTTAAATGAGTAGGGCTAATTTTCATAAATTGAAGCTTTGAAAATCTTTTTCTCACAAACTAGTCGATGAATTTCAACCAAATTTCACTGGAATAATCCACTGGTGGCTCTTTTTCAGATTCTATCAATTAAGTTTGATTGGTTGAAAACATGGCTTTAAAGGTTATGACTTAGGTCCATATATGATATACAGTGAACTATTTTTTTTTTAAATGTTAATACCTTTTTCGTCTGACTGCGTAATTTATTATATGAAAAGTTTGAAATATTAAAAGATTTCTTTGACAAAATTTATTAGCCACTCATGGTGAATATGATTTGGTTTATATTGAATTCCTGAATACACCATTTGTTTAATCAGTACAATTAGGCCTGTAGAGCGATACAGGTGCTCAAGCGCCTCTAGTTGTATATATGAAAGTGTATATTTAGTTTCAAAATACATGGTTATGTCTTTTTAAATTGCAGAGAATTCATTTATATTTATTTTTGCAAGGAAAACAAAACACAATGTTGATAAATTCAACACCACCAACTGAAGCTCTCGTATATGTTGACCTCCATTACAAACGCCTCATTTCAATAGTTTTAACATAGTTTAGGGACTATATGTATCGATAAGCCGTCTAGAGTAGAGGTCTTTACTTGACGATAAAAACCTCGTACCTAGTTTTGATAATCGAAGTTTTGTCGCCAAACGACATTAAAACTAAAGTGATCATCAATTTAACAGAATCATGATATGATGTCACTCAAAAGAAAGGGACCGAATTTGAGGCTCCTAACGGGAAATACAAGTTTAAAACTATAATAGTAAATGATTATAAATATTAAACACTGATTGGGCAAGGAGTCGTGAACCCATTACCACATGGCAAAATTTTAGACTGGTCCAAATCGAAAGGAGTTGCAGACGACAATTTAAAATTTAAGAAATTTTAGGGCTTTCAACTTTCTTAGAAGAAAGCATCGCGTAAAATGAAGAAAATATTTGTTAAAAGCAATTTCTTCATTTTACACAATGTTTTCTCAATGGTATTTCTTGTGGAGCGTCAAAAAGCGTCATTGTGTGGGAATGGGTTAATGGATGTCAATGTGCGTTTCGTTCCTTTCGTAAAGCTTGTCTCAAACTAGCAGAAACGTTCGATTTTCTTTTCCTTTTTTTGAAGAAGTGAACAAAAAATCCGAAAAATCAACAACAACAAAAACTCTTCAAGTACTTCAAGTAAACATGTTTTAGGAAAAGTCGAATGGTGAATTCATGCATTTTTTTTAAAAAAGTATTTTCGTTAGAAAGAGCTGAGCCCATAAGTTTGTTTGTGTGAGGTTTAACGCCGCTTTTAACAGCATTTCAGTCATATCATGGCGACTGAAGCACCTAACCATGGATTCCTAGTATTTCTCACACCAGTGCTATCACTACATCCTTTCCGACCCCAACTGCTCATCCCACTGAGGTTTACGATTATCCACCCATTGGTGGAAGACAAATGGCGGAAAGGATATTTGCTGCGATCGGGGATCGAACCGTCATGATTAGGAGTCCGACGCGCTACGAACTGTGCTTGGCCGCGGTCCAAAAGCCTAGTAGGGTCCTTGTATTGAATAACAACTAACTGTAAATGATTCCATTGGTTGTCATGTATTTGTTTACAATATCCTTGCACTAGAAATATGTTAATGCACTATTGCCATGGATGTATCTAAACGCACTCTATCTGCACATAAATTATCTTATGGCCCAGTATTGTCTATTTGATCATTCCAAACAAAAAGTTAACTTTAAATTGACATACATCAGGTCGGCTTTATGGTTATAAACACAAACAGATTAATGCTAGGGTCTAAAAAACAAAGGATTGTGAAATAAGGCTAATGAAACGGGAAATGACAATATAGGAAGTAAAATATCCGAAATAAGCTTTATTCAAGCTGTTTTTACGACGTTTGGCTCGACAAAGGACGATGTAGATTATACGTTTGTGTTGATTACATACCATAAGTAGGATGACAGGTTGTCTGACATTTTATTAAAAATGAAGTACATTTCTGACAGCAAAGGGTTTTTAAATAAATTTCTAATGCAATAAAGTATATGTATTTTATCTTTTTTCAAACAATATTAGGAAACTGGTCTTTTTCAAAAATTTCGATAGTCCATGTAAAAGGGTGACAATTATCCAGCCAGTATGCATTGTTTTCTCTTTGGTACCTTCATCAAAACAAGTAAAAGCAGTATTTTAATAACCCTTCATTTCAGGGAACCTTTTTACAACTTTCCGCGCTAAACTACACATTGGAAGGAAACACGCAGACACGGACGAAGAAGAATCTCAACAAAATGCAATTTATCGTAAAACGTCAGACGCAAAAAATGCCAAGCCTAACGATGACCCGGAAGCACAGTCAGAATTATCTCCCCTAAAGGCGGAAACGAAAGATGCAGACGGCGACACCTATGAACTTGCCAGTGAAACTCCATTGACTGAGAACGAAAATTCCAAAGATGGCGGACAGGATTCGCCGAAAGATGGCGGTGACGACGCTAAACTTTCACCACCGGAAGTAATAATTGTCCCAGGCACACCCGAACCTCCTGAAACACCATGATCTCGTTATCTATGTAAATATTAGATAGATTTGGAGTTAAATATTCTTTTTGTGAATCAGGGTAGACATTTGCAATAACATTCTTTTGTCAGTCTAGTGTAGTCATATCGGGGCAAATATCATCAGAGATAACCCCCTCGACGAAGCACGGGTGCCGTTCAAAAGGTTTCCCGTGGTCCGTGTTTAACAATCGAGCAGTGTAGATATTTAAATTTTGCACTCCTTGATAGATGCATGCGTTTGTCTCTGTATTTCTGAATGGCAGAAGGGAAAGTAAGCAAGTTTAACTACTACCAGGCGACACAAAATAAGAAATTGAAATAAGTTTTTTATGATAATTTGTAGTAAGTGAGGTTCAAAAACAATCCTCATCTTACAAGTTATAAAGTATTCTAGATAAGGAAGAAATTGCTCGTTTATTTTAAATTCTTCATTGTCCAAAATGTTTTACCGAAATATTTTTCTTTTGTGCATAAGAAAATGGGTTTTCTGGGAATAGTTCAAGCCTAGAAATATTAAAGTAGACAGCAAAAGTTCAGTAAGGGTTACACTAAGACGGTACCGGTAGACTGACCGGTGTAGAAATGGTTTAAAGTTTTCTTTCAAACATAGACGTTCTTCTAAAGACATATGAAAAACGGAGCTGATTTATTTGTGAGTTTCCTTCCAATATAGAAACATAGTTAGCTTAGATTTTAGAGTTTTATCAATTCCATCATGATGTCGATATCATCACACTTTTTCTCATAGATATCTTTTGATTCACAATTTTCTTTTTCTTAACAAAAGGTAACAAAAGCTATTTAATTGTCACAACTCAAGTTTTATGGATTTACAATAAAGTGTATACATGTATGGACACACACTTTTTTTTAGCCCCGACTAGGAGGAAAACTGAATTGACCAATCAATGTCCCCGTCTACTTGACTCAACAGGAAGTTCGTCTTTGATAATTCACGGCCTTATTTTGCGAATTTTATGGCCAGTAGAATGTATGAAAAAAGTAGAAAGTTAGTTGGCGACCTAAACGTCGCAAACACAGCTTGAATAAGCAGGGGTTATGACGCTTAAGTCGCCAAATCAATAAAATTGTTTCATTTAAATGGCGACCATTGTCCGAGTTCAAACTTCACTACCGACCAAAATGAATGATTTGATTGGTTGAAAAGTGCTTTAACTGACAGTCACGAACGGTCTTTTTTAGTACATGCATTTGATGTTGGTCATGTAGAGTATATATCTTAGGTATCTTAGATTGACGGGTCATTGTTAATGCCCTCTCCTCCGACAGGCAGTTAGACTATGAAATATAAAGACGTTATTTTGCAAAATTTATGGTCAATTATGAGACTTTGGCGACTTAAACGTCGTAACTACAGCTTATTCAAGCTCTAGTTATGACGTTTAGGTCACCAACCAACCATTAGATTATATTTGTTTAAACATTAATGACCATACATCGCAGAGGCATGGGCACCTAACAATGGATTCCTGGTATTTCTCACACAATTACTACCATTACATCCTTTCCTAGCTCCAGCTGCTATCCCACTTAGGTTTACGATTATCCACCCATTAGTGAGAGTCAAAATGTCGGAAAGAATAAGTGCCCCCACCGGGGATCGAAGCCATGACGTCCCATACTTGAAGATTAGGAGTCTGATGCGCTACCGACTGCGACTTCTTTTAAACTAAGTTGTTCGTTTTAGGGTATGTACTCTCTGAAAAAAAATCAATATTGCGAAGGAAATAAAGATTTGTCTTTGTCAGTGTGGTTGAGATGTAATACCATTCTGCTACAATGCATAGACTTCGACTAATGTATAAATAGTTCTGCCAACTTCATTCAAACTTGGTATGGTAGTTTCTCATATTGTCACATTCAACCCTTTAAGGTCACGCGATCAAAATTCAAAGTTACTAACCTGTACTTGGTATTTACGTTTAAGCATTCTCCGTCTCGCCTAGGTAGTACAACATTATCGTAAGTGTTTAAACAATGTATAGACACGTACGATGTTTTTGCATTAACTCGGCGATATATTTGTCGCAGTATAGCCATGTAGCCATGTCCTGAAAACAAACATTATCGACGCAGGTCATCATTACTTGTCGTTTATTACTAGTATATTCTTTGCATGTTAATTGTGGTTGAATTTCCTCTTCGCAGATTTCTAGTGTATATAGTTATTTAGACTATAAATAGACTACAGATAAAATGAATACATTTACTAACCTCTTAATTAATGTCTTTCCAACATTAAGAGGATGCTACGAACTCATCATTTTCGATAATTTCATATCACAGATAGCTAAACAAATTTCAGGCCAAAGAAGATCCCACCTATAAAACAACAAAGATCAAACACGCAGACAACAAAACAATATTATATCGAAATATTCAGCTTTTGAAAGACGCACGTAAAACGTGTATGAATTCTTGGACGATGCTCTATCATCTGTCTTCGATTTCAAAATGAAATGAATTTTTAAGAAATTGGTTTAGATTAGCCCTGAGAAAATCTAATTCCGTGGTATGTTTTTGTTGTATGAAAGTTTTTGTAAATATTTATGACTCCCTGTAAAATTTAAAAAAGTCTGTATATTTGTGTATAATTATGTAAAGAATTATAGAGTGATAGAAAGTTCAGTGGCGGATTTAGAAGGGGTTCGGGGGCGGGGGTCGTTTGTAGTCACATTGTTTCATATTGATAGGAAAATTCAATATAAAATTGAAAATACAGTCAATCTTACTCGAGCGACCACTTCTATTAATAGACCACATCCATTAGGCGACAATAACAGAAAACCTTTTTTTGAAAGCAAATGAAGACATTTTGATTAGAAGTAAAATCATAACCGAATTCTATGTTGTTGGAACTTATTAGAATCGTCTTCTAATGAGTCCCAACAACATAGGATTAAGCGAGATTTCTGTAATAATTCATATATGCAATCGAATCAATCCCTCATTCCTTTGACAGAAAAGTGTACTAAGCGACCATTCTCTTAAGTGACCACTTTTCCCTCTAATGGTCGCTTATTACAAGATTTGATGTTATAGGAAAACGAGCCCCTTTGGTCAGTTTGAACCCCTTTTACAGTAAACCTGAACCCGACATTGAAGTAAGCACGTTTTACGACATTCCCCTGAAGTTATCGAGCTATAAATTATGACAAATTATTCCAGAGGAGACAATACTGGTCAAAGAAAGAGTCTTTTGATACAAAGAACAGAATACGGAGTAATGGATATTTTAGCCTTTGTCATGCTGAATCCGGAATAGTTCTGTTTTTGTTGGCAGCATAGACAAAGATCAGCATGCAAATAGGTGCATTCTGATCTTAGTTTATTCTGTTTGTTCCTTTCAATTTAGGATCGAATCATGGAATTAATTTTCAAAGAAATATTGACCTATACACACAGGCATTCTGGCCTTTTATTTATAATGCAGATTGTATAAAGGATTTCTTTCAGCATGACACGTGTTCTAAGAATCTCATTCACATATTAACATTCGGTTAATTCAGATTGATATTCTTAGATAAATGTATTATCTAACCCATTCCCACACAATGACGTTGTTGACGCCTCCCAAGAAAAGGCTTTGGAAAACATTGAGGAAAATGAAGAAATTGCTTTTAACAAACAACTTCTTCATTTTCCATAATGTTTTCTACCAAAAAAAAGGAAAAAATAAATAATTAAGTTCCATCAACTTATCTATCGCAGTAAGAAGGTGTCACAAATGGACAACAACAAAAAATCGTAAAACTGGAATGCGCATAGTATTTCCAACAAATTCGCATGCGCCATAAGCAAAGATGTTAGACAGCTTAGACACCCACGCCGGTGTTTTCTCAGTCACTAGACGTTTAGGACGAACCAGTATCCGAGCATATAAAATAAGGCTACGTGGTGCACAGTGAAATCTGATCAAACTACGCGGATACGATACGTGCAATTGTTGGAAAGGTCTAATGTGAAGGCCCAAGTGGATGCATCGTCTGTGAGCGATCAAACCTTGTAACTACAGCTTGAATAAACTGCAGTTACGAGGTTTAGATCGCCCTCGTCAGAACAATTTTTGTCTGTCTAGTAATTTTACATTTTAACAATTTATTCATTTTTGCACCTTCATACATATAATTAAATTACTTTCTATACACGAATTTAACAGACTTCTTGTTTCGTTTAAATCCCTGTTTATCTACGTTTATCCCACTTCATCCGTCTCTATAGTTCATACTTTTTAACTGTTTGAGTTTTCTCCCTTTACTTACTTAATATCACTGATCGAAAGGTTTCATGGGCGCATTAAAAAAATACTATTCTTTTGCACCCGAATTCTTTTTTCACCGCGTCCGAAAAAATCGTGTTAAGGAAATCATGATGAGTTGTATGGATTTGATTTAACAAAAGGACTATTAAGGTCCTTAATCGTTCACCGGATTCTCTTTGTGAATAGAAACATATTTCCCCAAAACCGAGTATACTTAAGCATAATTATATCTTTTTTTTTTTTTGTGAAGATTTCATCCTTTATTTCTTTGTAAAGTACTGCATTATGGCGAAGCAGATTGAAACAAGTGGGGGATTATTTTTAACAACATTTGAAAGGGGTTATCGGGTGATCCAAACATTCAATCGCTAGGCATCACAAGAGTGTCTTACAAAACATCCTACGCTGTTTTTATTAGGGTTGTTAGGGGGAGCCCATACGGGACTCATAGGACATTATTTTACCAAGAGAAAAAGTAGTCAGAATCATGTTTTCAATGGCTTCACCAAAACATGTTAAGAATCACAGAATACTGATAATACATATGTAGGCCATATAAAGACAAAGATTTCGTGAAAATTTCATCAAAATCTGTCAAGAATTGCAGTAGTAGTTACATACACAATAATTTTAACAATAAGTCTCCATTTTTCCATGACACAGCATTGAATGAAAAACTAATCACAATATGCTGTACGCTACCTTATGACAAATATTTAATGAGAATTGTAAGAGTTGTTGCGCAAACAAGAAATTTGATAATAAGTTTTCATTACACATCAGTGAATCACAAAAAGCTGATAATATGCACTTTGCGGTAGGCCAAATAAAGACAGGCATTTGGTAAACGTTTCATCGAAATCGGCCAAGAACTGTAGAAGAAGTTGCGCTCACAAGATAAAGTTAACGCTCTCCGATCTGACTAGCGTGGGGCTGGCTGGAGCTCGAATGAGACCCATGGGGTATTATTTGAACAACCTTAGTAGAGGGTCACCAGACAATGCCAAATGCAAAATTTGGAATCTGTAGGCCTTATGGCTACGTAAAGATTTTTTAAGAGTTCATTCTTTGTTTCTATATAAAATAGGGTGAAAATAAAACGCAAGGGACATTGTAAACAACTTTAGTAGTGGGTCACCGTACAACGTCATATACAAAATTTAGAAACCCTACCACACAATTTCTCACCAGAAAATTTAAAAAATATACCTTCTTGATTTCTGTGTGAAGTATGATGCGCCGGGCGATGCAAAGTGAGATCACCGGAGCATTATTTAAGCAACTTTAGTAGAGTGCCACTAGACAATGTCGCATGAAAAATTTAAAACCTGTAGGCCTTACAATTTCTCTCGAGAGGATTTTCCTTATTTCGGCCTTTCTTTTACCTTTGCAACCACAGTTATCTAATGGAATTAAATTATTTGAACAAATTTGGTAGACCTTACGCAAAGAACTCCCATGTCAAGTTTTCAGCTTGATTTGTTTAGGACGAGAAGACGTTGTATGAAGTTGTTGACGGACCTTGCTTGATATTTTGCATGAGGTATCATCTGGAGGCCTCTACTGAAATCGTTGAAATAATGCCCCTCGTGTGTTATTAAGGCTCGTCCAAACCTGTTTATATAGAAATGAAGAATGGGCTATTTCAATATCTTCTCCTGACACACCATAAGGCATGGAGGTTCGATATTTCGCATGTTGGATTACCTTGTGCCCTCTACAAAAGTTTTTTAAAATAGTGCACCTATGAAAAACTTCTTTTGGCGAACCTAAAGGCCTACAGGTGTTATATTATATAGCTTGCACTATCTGGCTACCAAATATTGTTAAGACAAGGCCCTTTGGATATCAGTTTGGCTCTGCTCGAATGAACCCTATTTTCAAAAAAGGGGGGCAGAGCCCGATTAACTCAGTTGGTAATGCGTAGTGAATTAGAACCCCGGCCTGACCAATATCCTTTCTGAAATTTGACAAATTCATCACGACATACGGTATTTGTCTCTCGCAACATGGGTCCGTGGCCATAGCGCAGTAGTAGCGCATAGGACTCTTAATCATGGGGTCCCGTGTTTTATTCCCGACCGCGGTGAATATCTTTTCCGACATTTGTCTCCCACCAAAGGATGGATAATCGTAAACCTAAGTGGCAGCTGGAGGCTAGCAAAGGATGTTGTGGTAGTACTAGTGTAAGAAATACCACAAATAATATAGTTCGGTGCTCAAGAAGCCGAGATAAGACTGAAATATTGTTAAAAGTGGTGTTAAACCCATTCAATCAACAATTAAAAAAAAACTCACAAAATGGCGAATTCTAAGTAGTGCGCCTACGGTGGATGAGCAGCTGGTTGCTCAGGTTGCACTGGAATGAGAAAGGACGGGAATCCGTAGTTAGGTGAATCAGCTGCCGTGGTATAACCGAAATACTTTTGAAAATTACGTCGATCCGGTCAACTAATCGTTTGGAATAACGACTGAAAAAAAAAAAACGAAAATCTACCCCTGACAAGAGAAATGATATTTTCGTTGGCACCAGCTGGTGGTCTTCTTGTAAAAAACGAGATGTGTTTGTGAACACTATGCCCCCGAGACAGGAATTCTTTAGAAACGGGTGATTTTTTTTCTTTATTTTAGGGAAAAGGGTTAAAATTTTTACCTTGACATTGATGAAATGACCTTCCCCAGTTGCGCCTTGTTGAGACCTATCTACATACCAAATATTAGCATTGTAACGTAATCAGGGTTGAAGTTATAGGAAAATGTTTAGTTGGCAGGTTAAGTTTTGCAGACAGACAGACATAACATAACATAACATAACATAATCTTTATTCTCCAAGGTACAATATTTTGTACAATATTAGGAATATATCAATTTAAAATTAAACATTGTGAGAGAGGATCGACCTGTCAATTCTTTAAATATTAGTGCGGTTTAATTACGCCAATATTAGATTAAATATAAAGAACAGAACATAAAGCGGATAAGAAAGTTAACAGGTACCGGGAAAAAAAACATGTCTGGTTTAGGTGTGAAGTAATTGATTCTCGGTGACGAGCTTAAGTTGTTTATTTTCTTGTTTTCGAAAAAAACAACAAAAACGACCAGATATTCTAAATTTCATATGTATTAACAAAGGTACTTTATTTACACATATTAATCAATCTATAGACATTTAGATCGTCAAAAGATGACCAAAAGTGCGGCGGCTACAGCCTTATTCAAACTGAGGTCCCGACATTCACCCACCCAAAGACGACGTACCTGCATAGTCTATTTAACGCTCCAAATCCACACAACCACAGGTTGATTTCAAGCTGTAGTTACGAGGCCTTAGAACGACACCGACGACATATCTTTATCTATAAAAGACCGTTATGTACTCATGTAGGAGTGACTATGTGTAATTTATTGATTTTTAAATAGGTCTAAATAACAATAAAATATAGATTATCGAGGTCTAATTTTGCACGTGAGCGCAGAACTATCCCTCGAACGTCAAACATATCCATTCCAGACAGACGGACAGATAGACAGACGGACAACGGTAAAACAATAGTCTTCAGGTCCCAGTTGATTAATCGCGGCTGTCATTCAAGGAATATATCGACCAATCAAATCATTCATTTAGGTCGGAATTAGAATTTGAACTCCGACATTTTCCGCCGATTGTGCGAAATATTTTTGTTGGTTTGGCGACTTAAACGTCGTAACTACAGCTTATTCAAACTGTAGTTATGACGTTTAAGTCGCCAACCAACCAATTTACATTTTTGTTACATGGTGCAGGTCATAATTTTTCAAAATAACGCCGTTTAAAATCAAAGCGAGACTTCCTGTTGAAGTCCGTGGGCGTGGTCAGAGGAGTAAGTTGACAGGGCCAGCGATTGGTCAATTGAGCTTTTCCTGGAGCGATTTAGGACCATCTTCGCCCTCTTGTTCGCAATCTTATGCTTCATTTACTACGGAGAGAAGATTCATTTACATATCCTTTTTCGTGGTAGCCGCCTTCATAGAGCAGCCGGTACGCATCAGGCTCTCAATCTTCAATCATGGGAATACATGGGTTCTATCCCCGACGGCTGCACATACCCTTTCCGACATTTGTCTCTCACCTATGGATGGATAATCGTAAATCTAAGTGGGATATCAACTTGAAGCTAGGAAAGGATGTAACGGAAGTACTGGTGTGAGAAATACCAGGAATCCATTGTTAGGTGTTCAAGCCGCCGCGATATGAATGAAATGCTGTTAAAATTGGTGTTAAATCCCAATCATTCAATCAACCAACTAATCAATCAATCAACACATCCGTGGTTTCACTAGTGCTAGGCTGGAGCTCGGAATGGGTTTATCGGTAAATTCGGGCCCAGGGGCGCTTCAAAGGATCAAGAGTGAATGCCTTTTATATCCTCACTAAGAGATTTTTTGAGATGTATATATGATAGCCGATGTTTTCCCTTCATCTGCTGTCCTGAAATCGTTTATCGTTGACATCATCCTGCACATTTCGGATTTCACCAGTATTTAGGTCGAACGTGTAGGTCAATTTACAACAGATCTAAGCCGTTTTCTTGACTCCTACTCGATAAAGGGCTGAAGTTTTCCCGAACGGCATGATCATTAACAATTCAACTTTCAAGCAATATTTCGTTTAACCCCTTCACGGCTTGTCCGAATGATATCATTTTAACCCTCTCCTACGCAACCCCTCCTGTTTACGCCACTCAGGAAAAAAGCTTTTGAAAACGTTGCGGAAAATGAGGAAATTAATTCATTAATCACAATGTTTTCTATCCAAAGAGACGAAACAATTTAAAATTCCATCAACTTGAAATTGTCGTCTGCGGCTTCTTTAAATTTGGACCAGTCTAAAATTTGATTGTGTGGGAATGGATTAAACGATCTAGCGCTTTCTTTCACACTCCATATGGGTATTTCCTTATATGGTTTCACCTCGGCTGTTTTCGGACAAAACCACCTAAGCTATTTTGAGGCACAGATTGCGTAAGCACAGTTACGGTTGTGGATGTTTCAAGTCCATAACAACGTTTCCAAACGATCCGATCCGTATCACTAGGTTTTTCATATGTTTATCTCGGGCGTTTTCTTTTGATCAGTTGGTTATGTTGGGATTTAACTGTATATATTAATAGAATTATTCATTTATTTATTTATTAATACAATCTTCCTAATTTTGAGGAGGGGGGGGGGGTATTTTCGAGGTGTGACTCCTGAAGAGTGAGTGCTCTTTCTTTGCTTCAAGCTCACTCTCACCAGAATCCTTTGAACCATGCTCGCCAACACAATATTAGAATTGTATGAATCATGACAAGTTTATTGCAAGAAGTTTTGTGTCGGTAATTATTGATTGCGACCACTGTGGGCAAAAGAAGAAACTGCGTTTTTCAAGTAATTTGTCCGTGGTACATCAAAACATCGTAAATAAATGCACCATGCACGTCATGCACCATCTTAACTAACTAATAATATTTCATTATTTCAATGATATTGTGCATTTTTTATTCTTAAAAATTGTGAATGGAGAGATGAGGTCTTAACAAACAGTTTGTCTTTAGATTTAGTTTACCGGGATTTATTTTAAAAATATTCAAGAAAACACTCATGCTATCTTAAAGTTTTACCTTCTTAAATAAGGTAATTATTATTCTACCCCTTTATATGATGCACAAAAACGTCGATCTGGATGCTAGAACTTTGGCGACGAAATTGTCGACTAGTAAAACAGTAAAATTCTAACCATCCCTGGGGCGGCTGCTTAAATTGTTTTCATTTGCGTAGTCACGTGTGTCCGGTAACAAAGTGTCGCGAGATATTTCGAGATCTCAATTTAAGTACAGGTAGAGCGTTACAACGGGATTAATACCTGTAAAAAAGGTAAGACATGTTGCTTTTTTTACAACTTTCATAGGTAAAATAGTTTTTTCAAACCCTAGTCTTTCTTTTCATTCTAATCGCTCTGAATACTTTTCAAGTATATATGTGAACTTTGCAATAGCGAACTACAAAACTTCCAAGACTTAACCTTTACCTTTAACCCCGATATTAGCATGCGGTTACACTTAACGATTCAAGTCACTACTCATTCTCTTTCTTTTTAACCTACAAGTATCCTCCAACACAAACTTTGTACCCGAGATAGTTTACTTATCTTTGAACAATATGTTTCTTGTTTAGTTGAGTAATGTTTTAAGCCCGCTGTTAACGTACAAGGAAACGTGAAGAAAATAGCTACCGTGAAAAGAAGTGCTAACTGGGACAAATTATTATCGACCCCACTGTTCAAACAATAATTGACCATTGTTGCAAGACATAGCGGAACATGTCGTTACGATCTTTGCAGTAGATCTATTCTACATAAGAAACTTATGCATGAATGGCGGAATCGTTTACAATCTTTGAAAGGTTGAATTAAGAAAACTCATAAACTTTGAAGGTCATATTCAAATGTGTTATTCAAATACTCCATCCTTTTTCTCATGATCAAACGAGACAATTTAGGCTAGTCCCAATGGAAAGAGATTGCACACGAAAATTCAACTTGACACAATTTTTTAAAGTCCTTGTTTTGCTGGGTATAAAAAATTTTGGGAAATAAAAAAAAATAGTCAACAATGTTTCAGTCCAAAAGACAAAGATTTTTAAAATTCAACAAACAAATAATTGTTGTGTGAAACTTCTTTGAATTTGGACCAGTTTTAAATGTTGTCGTCTGGTAATGGGTAGAAGTCTTTGTGGATCAGTAGACTCT
The DNA here is from genome assembly GCA_946902895.1 of Fragum fragum. NCBI lineage: Eukaryota > Metazoa > Mollusca > Bivalvia > Cardiida > Cardiidae > Fragum > Fragum fragum. The sequence goes on from OX336371.1 coordinate 33,218,635, forward strand.
CAATGGTAATACCATCAAATCTGTTTAACCTAATACCAGACGATAAATTGTTACTGGTCCGAGTTCGAAGAATTTTCAAAAAAACAATTTAGATTTGGTGAAAATTCAAAGACCTTTGAATTTTCGGACAGGAAACATTGTGGACAATGAAGAAATTGCACGTAACAAGCAGTTTCTTCATTTTTCGCAATATTTTCCAAACCCTTTTCTCTGAGGGGCGTGAAAATGAAATTGTGTTAGAAAGGGTTAAGACAATCACCTAGTGAGTTGCTAGTTACAAAAGTGGCTCTGCTACAGAGGGTGCTGTCTAAAAGACAGTCACAATTAATTAAATAGGTAAAATGAATTATAACAAAATACATAAATAAATAAATGGATGAACAAATCAAACAAATGTTAATCGTTTAACCCATTCCCGCACAATGACGCCTCTTGATGTATCCACAGAAAAAAATGGGAAAACATTGTCTAAAATGAAGGATTTGCTTGTTTCAAACAATTTCTTCATTTTCCACAATATTTTCTACACAGAAAAGTTGAAAAGTTCTAAAATTTTATAAAAATTGTCGTCTGCAGATCCTTTGAATTTGGACTAGTCTAAAATTTTGCCGTCTGGTAATGGGTAAAAGGCCTAGTTTACAGAGAAAACAGTATATTTCTGTAGCCCTGCCTAACCGTTAGGCTGGATAACCTGTCCCATCTACACTGCCAGGATTAGGATAGACTCGACAGCCAAACTTAACCTTCTAAAACTGGACCTAGATATCAGACTAACTTATCTTAATAAAGTATCTGTGTGTGTTCGCACTCCTGTATATTCTTACGCATTGAATTTGTTTTTGTAGGCTAAATTGTATGTCGCCGGGTTTGCGACGACCAAAAAGCATTGAGAATAAGCTCAAGGTCGCCCAACCGGACGATGAGTGTACTTTAACGGTTTCATGATCTGGGTTCTAAAAAGAAATCACCAAGAAATGAATACGATATACCCCTTTCCTGTTCACACACAAGCACCTGATTTCACGATCATCATGGTAATAAAAACCTTCTCAAAAACATTGTGAAAGAAGTTTCTGCATGTAGAAAGATACTGTCGTTTTGTAACTTGTCGCTTGAAACTTCTTTTAAACTAGGCAAGCCGTTATTTTTCTGTCGTCTAAGTAAATACTAAATCTTCTGCAGAAAATCTATACATCTATAGGGCGATGGGTTTTGAAATATATATTGGTTTTATGCGGCTACACAGTATACAAAAATAAACAATATTTATTGACAAAAATGCTTTGAATTACGATGCCGTCTAGGCTATACAAATTCTTAACCAACAACAAGACGGCAAACTTTAAGACTGGCAAATATTGAAAGGAGTTGCAGACGACAATTTAAAGTTTACGAAAGCGTAGATTTTCTCAACTGTCTGTGTAGAAAACATTGGAAAAGAAGAAATTGCTTGTTACGATGTTTTCCTGAAATTGGGAATGGATTAAAGCTAAACAAATCAGGACTAGTAACTAACAAAACTGCAAGTGTGACATGTGAATTGCTGTTTCTAGGTAACTCGATCGTAAGACCCAAGTCTGGCATATCGTAAGGTCATAATGTCCTCATGTCCTGGTCTTTTATCAGAGAAAGACTTCAAAATCACCTCGGATCCACCTCGCGATAAGGCACCATCTTTATTGGGAGCGTGAAAAGTATCGATCCTTGAGAGACTGCGCGGATTGCACGGGATAATAAGTGTCCGGAAACTGTTCTTATTCGCCAAATTTTCTAGAAGAATGGTTGTGTGTATTTCCGCTTACTTACCGTTGCTACCGTAGCACATGCCCATATGAGCGGCGCTCCAAGAAGACGGTTAGTGCAAGGATACACGACGAAACTGCTGAGAGCTCCGCCTGGTTCTTTTACGTGTTCGGTGGATAGCACCGTCACATCCGAAAGACAATTAGTTGTGTTAGTTGATATGGTCAGCCCAGGACACGAACCCCTGACCTTGAGGTTTGAAGTCAAGTACTCTATATCAACTGAGCTAATCGGGCTGACTAGAAGAATGGTTGCTTCTTCACTAAACTTTTATATTTACAACAGACAACTCGGATAACCTATGCTATATTCATTCTCTTTTTCAAATATCTGCTTGCGAAATTCGCGGACAGTCTCTTTTCGCTTGATTGATAATGTGCTTGTTGTTAGTGGGAGGCTATAAACTCGTGAATGCAGCTAAATGAACTGTGAGAATAGAAAAATTAGACTTAAGCAAAATAGTTAAGGGTCCAATGTGTCTTTGAAATGATTAAAGGGGATTTAATCCAACAAACTTTGATAATTCCGCAAGGAAATAATATTACATAACTCTGCGAAATGAAAAAAAAAAATCCTTAGGTGTTGAAACACAGTTATGCCATTCTTGATCATCTGTGTTTATAATAGCTTTGCATACTAATCGCCTTTGTCACAATGTAACTGTCACTTGGTGCAAATCAATTAGTGTGGTTGGAACAAAGAGGATCGATGACCTCGCTCTCTGACCTCCGACATTGCAATCAGAGGACGTTTGTTCGCCAAGAAATAGAAAAACACAAATTCATGTCCAGGATAAAGGGTAAAAAGTTACTTGGCGATCTTAACGTCCTAACTACAGCAGGAATAACCTGTATCTAAATTAAAGTTGCCAACAAAAGTTTCATTTAAATATAATACACTTCCGGTCTAAAACGAATACTTTGATTGGTTAATCGATTTTTAATTGAATGAATACTTTGATTGGTTAACCAAATTTTTGATTGACAGCGGCGATCCGTATTAAACCAATTCTAAACAAAGACGATTTGGGCGTCAAAAGCTTGGGAAAATATTGCTAACAATGAAGAAATTACTTTTTACAAGCAATTTCTATATTGTCTACAATGTTTTCTACCATGAAAGGCAAAGAATTTCTCATTTAAAACCAACCTGAACATTAACCTCTCCAACTCTTCACCATTTGGACCAATCTTAAATTTTGTCTTGTGGCAATGGGTTAGATTTTCTTTCAATTTAAGGACTATCACGCGAACACATTTTTTTCAGCAGATTTTTATTATTTAATAGTGACGAATAGCTCTTGTTTGACTCGTAAACCAGTATGTGAAAATACCCTATTCTGACCCCTAGAAATTTCTCTCAAGGGGTCTTTGTTTTACCTCCATTGAGAAGATTTTCTACGGGTCAAAATTGAGATTTTTGATCCCTCAAATTTGCATTGATGTATCTTAAGTATTATTACAAATTATACGAATTGTTTTATAAGAGATTGAAAAAGTGAATCAACACACACAAGAAAAAGTTATTCAAAACTTTTTATTTGCTATTTTTGTTGGTTTGACTCATTCAAAATCAGTGTTAACCCCTATAATTTCACGAACAAGGAGTCAATGTCTATTTATTCAAGTTCAAAGGCTAGCACAAGCCATGCTTGGTGGCTTTTCGTTTTTGTCGTATAGAATCATTCCTCGCTTGGTAACTAATTTAGGTCTGTACAAATTTGTCCTTTTTCGGTATCTTCGCTACATGTTCGCCTTGCAGAAACTAGAAACCTTTTTGAAGAAAATAAATCACGATTTAACCTAGTACCTTTAAACAAAAATGAATATTGGTCACCATTCAGGAACTTTATCAAGTCAGCTTAAATTGAAACAAAGTAAAAGCGAAAACAGTTTAGCGTGAGAAAATCAGAAATTGTCCGTCCGTCAGTACTCTTCCCCTCCCCCGCCTCCGTGGTACTTTCTTAACCTATTATCACACAATCTCGCATTTTTACGCATATAAGAAATATAGCATTAGAAAAAAAATTGAGAAAAGGAGAGATTGCACGTAACAAGCGATTTCTCTTTTTCTCACGATGTTGTCTACCTCATATTGTACTAGGTTTTCAATTCATACCAACTCTATTTTGTCGTCTGAAAATTTTCGTTTGGGAATGGGTTAAATGTGTAGCTATCGCGTTCTCAAGGTCGTACAAATTGTGATATGTAGAAATTGGTTTAGATAAAAGGATCGATACAGTGGCACGAAAACAACTAATTACCAAATCAGTGAAGGGTCGATTCTGAATGAATCAATATTGACTCGCCGCTGTTACATCATATCTAAACCCCTCGAGCATTAATTCTGTCTGTCCATTTCTTATATAGAAATATTGTTTTTCTTCCGTTCAATGTTCAATCTTTATCACTTCAATCTCTTTCCCTCTAGGGACAAGAGCCCTTTCGTTTTGTTTATCTAACCAAATATTTAATCATAAAGTTTGGGTAAAAAAGTAATATGGCCCTGTATTTTTGCTTTTCCTTCGATTTTGGTAGAATGCATGTAGCCTACTCTGAGCCAATCTTTACTTTGCCATTGAAGTTTTCTTTCATTTGTGAAGACTTTTTTGATTTGCAAAAGAACGATAACAAAAACAAATAAGGCGCGCTACCTTTTCGACCTCCCTCTTTCTTTGCCCCCCCCCTTCTATTTCTCTCTATTGAAAAACTAATATCGACATTAATGGTCAAGGGTACTGTCTTATCATTACCCCGGTGCCTTAATTTCCTACAAGTCAGTAGCCAGATAAGTATCTAGTCACTTAACACCATCATAAAACGGCTTGATTGACCTTCCTCAGTAATAATCAGATTACATGACTGGTCTTATTTATGTCGCCGTCTGCTAAGGCAGAGTATTTGGTGATTTTTGTTTATCATTCAATATGTTCAGTACATTCCCTGTGATGGGAGTTTGAAATTTTACACCATTGATCTTAACCCATTCCAACACAATACAATTTTAGACTGGTACCAGTTAAAAAAAGTTGCAGACGACATTTATTTTCTTTGCGAATTATTTAAAATATTGCTCTTTAAGGCTATAAAACAGCATGGATAATGAAGAAATTGCTTGTTTCAAGCAATTTCTTCATTTTCAAAATGTTTCTCTGGCTTTTTTCGTGACGGCCGTAAAAACGGGATTCAAACTAATTTCGACATAATTGCAAATGCAACGAGGCGAATGATCAAATCAAAATGTCGTCTGCTATCAAACGTTGATCACTGTATTCATATTTGTTAGATATAGCCACGGCAGCTCAGTCAATACTTACGTACTTTCGGTTTTCGTGTTTGTTCGGATTATGTATATTGATTCACTCGCTGAGACGTTGTAAAGTTTGGATTCTTTTTCTTTTTAACCCCGTGATTAATAATTCCGTGTGTGCAACAAGCAGGGCAGTTCAATATCTAAACCGGAAGTGGTTTTGATTAGTTATCGTGGATTTGTTTTTCGAGGTAAATACGATATTATTTTTCGCAAGGTCAGCGTAAACTTTATTTATATCAATTAATTATTATGTTAATTTTAAATGTATATAATAATTATTTAGATTAGACGTTATAAAATGCTTTGAGTTTTCAATCCCACGTGGCATTTCGGATAACATTCAGTTAACCTTGAAAAGTATGCCGTCAGAGGCGTATAGTCTGTTCTAGGTTACAACCGAGCCATGGAAATAGGACGTTATATCTATCTTTCAATATATGTACGAACACCCTACATGTCTAAAACTTATTAATTTCTATAATGATTGACTTAATTCTAATAACATCAAACGATTATCTAGTATGTTAAAAATATTTCGATGGCTTAAAGTAAAAACATGGTATGGTTGTATAGACCCGGCCCAGAAGAATAGGAGCCCAATGTAATTTTTCTCTAAAAATTCATTCATTTCTTAACCCTGGCTGAATTACAAATCATCTACAGAACTGAATTAAAATCAAAGGTCTGAAAGCAATTAAGGATTAATTGTGGGTGAATATGTATTTTGAATTTTTGTCGTATAAATACTTCTAGCTCAAAAAGGACAATCAGGCGGTATAGACAGCGATCAGCCTGCACATATGTGCACGCTGATCTTTATCTATACCTCCTGCCAAAAGCAGAAATATTCCTGGTTCAGGATGACAAGGATTAACGATCCATCCTATGACAGTGCATCTTCTTGGTTTCAATATAACTGTTTGTCTGTAACATTTTCCGCGATGTTTATTACTCGGAGAGACTTTTTTTCTAATTTCACCAACTGGAAATTATCGTCTGTGCCTTCTTTCAATTTGTTAACAAGTCTATTTTGTTATCGTCTGGTAGTGGATTATCAGCCTTGGGCATGAGTAAGCGTACTGGGCGGGCGTCACCAAGCCAGGGCTTTGAGAATCAGACGAACCTCTTACTCTTCGATTAAGGCGTAGTCCAGCTAAGGGTTAGTCAATGCCCCGGCCAATGAAGATATCCGATTCACGGATATACGTATCACGTGCGATTGGATTTGACCACTCGCTGCTATCAATAAAAAAATCAACCGACCAATCAAATCTATCGCTTAAACCGGAAACGCAAACTGAGCTCTAAGATTGTCCGACATTTATGTGAAGCATTTTGGTTGGTTTGGCGACATAAACATCGTAACTAGCTTATTCAGGACTCTTGGTTCGCCAACCAACAATTTACTTTTTGTGCCAAGTTACATGTTACTGGTGAATAACGCCGTTTGATTTCGAATTAGAGTCCGAGGGCGTGGCCAGCGGGCTCGATGAACAGGGCTAGTGGAATACGTCAATTATCAATGATTGACACAAATTCTTATCAAATCATTTATCAATCTAGGCTCGCTTGTAATACATTAATAATACGAACACGAGCAGGTTTTAAAAGTCAGAATCTAGAGGTCCCGGGTTCGATCCCCGACGGCGGCACTCATCCTTTCCGACTATTTGTCTCTCACCAATGGGTCGATAATCGTAGACCTATGTGGGATAGCAGCTGGAGGCTAGGAAAGGATGTGATGATGGTACTTGTGTGAGAAATACCAGGAACCCATTGTTAGGTGCTCCAGCCGCCGCGATATAACTGAAAGATTGTTGAAAGCGGCGTAAAACCCCATTCAAACAAACAAATTTAAAAATCAGTATGGCTAAATGGAAGTTATGGGACCCCCAACAAAGGGGAGAAAACAGCGAAAAGAGAACTCTTACACCATCCTGACACCACCGGGATTTAAAAATAGTTCGAAAGCCTACGCCTTAGTTCATTTAACTTCACTTTTACTGACGTAGTGAAATTTGGTGGCCTAGGTTAGAAATACTGAATAAAGGCTACATTCTATATGCATACACAAAAATGTAAACCGTGAATCTACTTGGCAGATGACAGTAGCTATATCATATATTACATCTTGTAGGGCTCCAGATAAAAAGCTCCATAGGTGTAGTTTCAGTTTAATCCATTCCAACACAGTGACACTTTTATACACCCCTCAATATGAAAGTTTTAGAAAACATTGTGGAAAATGAAGAAACTGCTTGTAACAAGCAATATCTTCATTATTCACAATGTTTTCTACCCCAGCTTTATTACAAATACTTTAAAAGATGTTACCAACTTAATTTTGTCCCCTGTAACTTCTTTGAATTTGGACCAGTCTAAAATCGTAGCGTGTCGGAATGAGTTAAGAAGTGTAGTTACGACCGTCTTTATTTTGCCCTAGAAACGGATCGCAATTAATGGTTTTGGTCACTGAAGCCATTGGCACATTATCACACAGTTTTGTCTCACAGTAGAAACTAAGTTGCAGATCATACTGATAGTTAGAAAAGGAGAAATGACATCGTTAAAGCAAGCCACAGTTTCTTATTTTCTACCGTATATTACCGTTTCCCATTTCTTTACCTCATTTTGAACTCTGTCGTATGTAACCTGAGTTGTGTCGACAGGTAATGGGTTAAGGCATTTTTCTGACCTCAAGGTAAAATCAACTCTCATCCCTACTTGGTGCTTTGCCAGAGACTGTTTTCTGTAAAAGATTAGCATTACAAACCTAATTATGTCTACTATTTGAAGTCGGCTAAACTCATAATAAATATCACTGAGACTTTTGGCGAAATAATCTTCGATGAATATTCTTGTGCCCCCAATTTTACTCATGGCGATATGAATTTACGGATATTTAACTCATTCCTACACAGTGACGCTCTTTGATGCCACAAGAAAACATAATGGAAAATGAAGAAATTTCTTGTTACAAGTAATTTCTTCATTATCTGCTATGTTTTCTGCCGAAAGGCGATATTTCAGCAACTGAAAATTGCCGTCTGCAATTAGAACCAGTCTAAAAATTTGTCGCATTCAACTTTTTCTTCCTAATTTAACCAACGCCTAGAACGTTGGTCAGCTCTTTAAGCTGCTTTACAAAACTGAAAGAAACAACAAAAAACTTTTCATATCTCTCCATAAAAAGAAAATGCCAAGATCAATGGGCCTTGCAGGACAATGTAGCCCTCTGTCTGATACTCTGCTGGCGAGGACCATCAGGAAAAGGGTTATGAAATAGTAGCTAAGAAGAAAGCTGTGGGATGACAGATTCCCAATTAGGCCGCTTCTACTTGAAATCTCATTGTAGTATAGTTAATATAATTCCACAGTTAGAGGAAGGCAAACCCAGCGATGAAAGTCATAATAAACGTGTTTCATGTTCGGTAATATTAGACTAGATTTTTAGGAAAATCACCCAGTCTAGGGAGTACCACGTGCACGTGTTTTGGATTTTTTTGTTGGGTTAAAACTTGTTTCTTTATAATTTCAGATTACCCCACTATGTTTGCTCTACGATTAGTAGCGGTTTTGTCAGTGTGTATGGTTCTTACTTCTGCAGAAGGTATGGAGTTCCTGACCAATAACTTAACCTTGGCTGATTGAAATTTTCCGTTATCTAAATTGCAGTATTGTTTCATTCATTAATTGATGGGGTCGAAACATTTTTAGCTCACCTGAGCACGTAGTGCTCAAGTGAGCTATTGTGATCGTCTTTTGTCCGGCGTCCGTCCGTCGTCCGTCGTGCGTCGTCCGTCAACAATTTCTTTAAACGACATCTCCTCCCAAACCACTGGGCCAATTTGAACCAAATTTGGCAGAAATGTTCCTTAGGTGGTCCCCTTCAAAAATAGCTGAAAGAATTGAAATCCGTTAAAAACTCTGGTTGCCATGGCAACAAAAGTGAAATTTTAAAAAAATCTTTAAAAATCTTCTCCTCCTGACCCAGAAGGCATAGAGCCTTGATATTTTGCATGAAGCATCAGTATATTGACCTCTTTCAAAATAGCTAAAATCATGATCCTCGGATCCCCAGGGGCGGAGCCCCGGGGGGGGGGGGGGGTTTATATAGAAATAAACAACGATTTTTTAAATGACTTCTCCTCTCAAACCCCAAGGCCGATTTAAACCAAATTTGACAGAAATGTTCCTTGGGTGGTCCCCTTCAAAAATAGCTGAAAGAATTGAAATCCGTAAAAAACTCTGGTTGCCATGGCAACAAAAGTGAAATTTTAAAAAAATCTTTAAAAATCTTCTCCTCCTGACCCAGAAGGCATAGAGCCTTGATATTTTGCATGAAGCATCAGTATATTGACCTCTTTCAAAATAGCTAAAATCATGATCCTCGGATCCCCAGGGGCAGAGCCCCGGGGGGGGGGGGGGGGTTATATAGAAATAAACAACGATTTTTTAAATGACTTCTCCTCTCAAACCTCAAGGCCGATTTGAACCAAATTTGGCAGAAATGTTCCTTGGGTGGTCCCCTTCAAAAATAGCTAAAAGAATTGAAATCTGTTAAAAACTTTGGTTGCCATGGCAACAAAAGTGAAATTTCAAAATAATCTTAAAAATCTTCTCCTCCTGACCCAGAAGGCAGAGAGCCTTGATATTTTGCATGAAGCATCAGGATATTGACCTCTTTCAAAATAGCTAAAATCATGATCCTCGGGTCTCCAGGGGCGGAGCCCCGGGGGGGGGGGGGGTTATATAGAAATAAAGAACGGTTTTTTAAATGACTTCTCCTTCCAATTCACAGGGCCAATTTGAATCAAATTTTGCAGAAATGTTCCTTAGGTGGTCCCCCTTAAAATTAGCTAAAAGAATTGAAATCCGTTAAAAACTCTGATTGCCATGGCAACAAAAGTGAAATTTCAAATAATCTTTAAAAATCTTCTCCTCCTGACCCAGAAGGTGTAGAGCCTTGATATTTTGCATGAAGCATCAGTATATTGATCTTTTACAAAATAGCTTCAATCATGGGTGTCATGGGTTCGATCCCCGGCGGCGGCAAATATTCTTTCCGACAATTGTCTCTCACCAATGGGTGGATAATCGTAAACCTAAGTGAGATAGCAGCTGGAGGCTAGGAAAGGATGTAGTGGTAGTACTGGTGTGGGAAATACCAGGAATCCATTGTTAGGTGCTCCAGCCGCCGCGATATGACTGAAATACTGTTAAAAGCGGCGTTAAACCCCATTCAATCAATCAATTTACAAAATAGCTAAAATCATGATCCTAGGGTTTCCAGGGGCAGACCCAGGGGGGGGGGATGTATAGACAGGAAGCATCAGTTCATAGACTTCTTTCTTATTTCTGAAATTATAACCCATGGAAAAAGTTTTTTCCTTCTTTCAAATCAGCACTAAAGCCTTGGAATTTGTAATTTAGACTTTTGGATCCCCAGGTTCATAGTCTTTATATGTAATTGTGGCCCACTTGTTTCATAATCCTAACCTTAACATGAAATTAGACTGTTGAAAGAAAAAGAGCCTTTATCTCAGATGAGCGCCCCAGGGCCAACGGCCCTCTTGTTTATATAAATTGAGTAATTTCTATTTAACCATTTGAAAAAAAAAAACCAAAAAAAACCCCCGTGAATTAAGTCCCCCCCCACTTTAACCAGTAATAAATTTAGTTATCTCCCTTTGACCTTTTCCCAGCAATGATAGCTGCTATATTATCGTAGCCTTCTTTCTGATAACTTCGCTTACAGATTATCAGGAAGATTGAACCTTTCGATATCGCAGCCTAGCCCATGACTACGAAAAACGAGTCCTGATAGGTTTTTTGACCGTTTTTATTATTTGTTTTTAGAAAATAATCCTATAACAGATAATGAAATAAAATTTATAAACATATCATGAATTTTTGAAAAAAGATATCATTTGCTGTTGTTTAAGTTTATTCAAGAACTGTTCATGCCTGAAATGACATAATAGATTAATTCTTTGAAAATAGTTCATGATCAGTGCATGAATTGGTAAGCAACAGAAAACATTCCCAAGTCTTTGAAAAACTCTTGTAAAAATTCATGAGGTTTAATGGATTTAGATAATCAAAATTTAGAGATGAAAGCATGAAAGGCCTATAAGGCTATAGAACTCTGTTGAAAATAATTCATGAACAGTTACTTTATGTGTGAGTTCATGAACTGTAGAAGAACTTGAATGAATCTAAAAGAGTTCTAATTTCTTTTGAAAAATTCAAGGTACATATACTGACAAAAGATCATGATGCAAACAAATTAAGTTCATGAACTAGTTTTAGGAGAGTATTTAAAGGATAGTTTCTCATGCAATTCACTAAATGGTTATGAACAATTGAAGTATAAGTCATGAATAATTCACTCATTTTACTCATTTTGCATGAGCAGCCAATAAACTATCTTAGATATATTTTTACTTATTACACCATAAATTTGAAAATAAGTGTGAAATCTTGATAAATTATTCAACACCATTTTTTGTGGCTTTTTTTCCTTGAATGTATAATGTCAGTAAGTTAACCCTTGCCATGCTGAATAAAATATTTTTTCAGAATTGTATGAAAAATCGAAGGCAGAAAGCACTGGTGGTACTTGTTGTTCAGTTGGCAATACTTGTTTTGAAAATTAATTTCATAAACAACTCTGTTTTCAAAAGGACAGACAGGAGGTATATACAAAATTCAGACTGCATTTATGTGCAGTCTGATCTTTGTCTCTACCTCCTGTTAAAACCGGAATATGCCGGATCCAGCGTGACAAGGGTTAACATAAAAGGTTTTCAACTCCCTGCCCCTTAGCTGCGATATCGTAGCCCTCTTTCTGATAATCTATTAGTGACAACAGATTATCAGGAAGAGGGATCTGATATCGCAGCTACCTTACTCCCATTGCTTGCCTAGCAAATGTTAGATGAAGGTCAATGCCAATCTTGGATCTTTCAGGGGAATTGAGTACCCCAGTGCTGTCATGAAACAATAGGCATTATTACACATTATTTAATCCTTTTTTGCTCATAAGATATTTCAGATGAATTTTGATTTCAATTGAAAGAGTAAGTAGTCAGAGTTTGTGCTTTTACTTGAGGATTTTTTTTTAAAAATATTTTATTAATGTTGCATTAGCAATGGGGCATTCTTCAAAGGAATGGAATATCATTTGTTTTTAACAGTATTCAACAAATTTTGAAAGTTTAAGACAATTCTTAGATTAAGTGTGCCATTCTTTCAATTTTCTGGTCCTAACATTTTCTGCTACTTCACAAGTTGTTTTAGCATCAATGCTCATATTTTGCAGCTTCAATGCTCATATTTTGCTATTATCAGGGCATTTGTATTTTTATTATCTTACAGTAATGAATGTCCACATTGACGGCAATACCAAGCTATGCAATACAACACATACAGTTGGCAAAGACACCGTTACCATTGTCTCCAAGGGAAACATTCCTGGGGCTAATTGCAAGCTTACATTCAACACTCAAGAATCAAATTGTGGCATATGCTTCCAGTTTGAGAAGTATGCCTTTTTCAACTCGTCCATGGCTGGTCTTGATGTGACTGCTGGCAGCAAAACAGTTGTAAGTAGTTGTCAGCAATATTTCATGTATACTGTAATTCATAGATTGGTGCTGTCAATCAAAATGTTAATTAACCCTTTCCTGTTTAATGAAACTTTAGACTGGTCCAATTTGAAAGAGGTTGGAGATGAAAATGAAAGATGCATGCAATTTGAAATCTGACCATCCTATGTGGTAGAAAATATTGTGGGAAAAGGAGAAATTGCTTGTTACAAGCAATTTCTCCTTTTTCTACAATGTTTTCTCAAGTATAAAAACACAGTGGCGTAAAATCCTGGGTTTGTCCAGGGAAGGGTTAACTAACCAATTTATTCATTTATGCCGAGTGCAAACTTTAAACATCCATATTGGCCGACATGTATGTGAAGCATTTTTGTTGGTTTTATGTCTTAAATATTGGAACTATAGATTATTCAAGCTGTAGTTACAATGTTTTGGTCGTAAACCAACCATTTTACTTTGTAGCTCTCCTGAGCACAAAGTGCTGTTGGTGAGCAATTGTGATCAGTCATTGTTTGCATGCGTCCATCTGATCACAATTACAAAATTTTCTCCTCCTTAACCCATTCCAACACAGCAAAATTTAGACTGGTCCAAATTGAAAGAAGCTGCAGACGACAATTTCAAGTTGATGGAATTTTGATTATTTTCGTCTTTTTGGATAGAAAACATTGTGGATAATGAAGAAATTGCTTGATACAAGCAATTTCTTCATTTTCCACAATGTTTTCTAAAGTTTTTTTCTTGAGGGGCGTAAAAAGGAGGGATTGAGTTGGAATGGGTTAACTAAACATAGAATTTCCTTAGGTCATGCCCTTTTAATTACTTCGATGAATTGAAATCCATGAAGAATCTTGGTTGCCATGGAAACAAAGTGAAAAACTTAAAAAATTTCTTTCCCCAAACTATAAGGTCTAGAGCTTTGATATTTGGTATATATCATCATCTATTGACTTTCTACCAAAAGACTAGTATAGAAACTTTGAAAATTTTCCCTTTTCTGTGTGATCCCTGATTTTACATAGGAATAAAGAAGGAAATCTTTAATCTTCTTTTCCCAAACCATAAGGTCTAGAGCTTTGATATTTGGTACGTATCAATGTCTATTGACCCTCTACCAAAAAACTCCAAAGAATTACTGTACTCTGAAAATAAGCCCTGTATTGTGGGATCTAGGATTAAAGGAGAATTTTTAAAAATCATCTTCTCCAAAATAATTATGTGGAGAGCTTTGATATTTTGGTAAATATCATAACGCCTTGAGTATTGTACTCAGGTGAGCCATATAGGACCATCATGGTCCTCTTGCTTGTAATATGTTACGGGCCATGAATTGTAAAAAGTACACAAATATTGAAGTTGAACTTCCTTTAGGAGCTCAGTGAGTGTGACCTGTCAATTGTTTACCCATTACCAAAAGACAAAATTTTAGGACAGTCCAAATTGTAAGAAGTTACAGACACAAATTATCATTTTATGAAATTTAAATAGAAATTCTAAATATTTGTCTTTCAGGGAAAATCATTGAGAGAAATGAAAAAAAATACTTGTTTAATTTTAATATAAGCATTTTCTTCCCTTTGCTGTCATTCAAAAAATCGATTTACCAATCAAATCAACACAATTTGTAGATCTGGTTACTTCAATTGCAATTTATTTTACATAGCACAGTTGGTAGTGTGTAGTACTCCAAATCATGGGGTCCTGTTTTCTATCTCAAGATGTAGCAACATTAATGATCACTATATCTTGTACATTTATATTATTTTAGATGATCAACAGTATGAAAGAGTTTCCAATGGAGTCGATATGCTCGGATAGTAATAAGATGGTTTTCACTTTAATGCACGAGTCTGGCTATGTGTACGATCCAAAAGAACCAGGATACATGTTTACACTTGATATCTACAATAAATGTGGATATCGTGGATCAGCATCAAGCGTGCCGTTTGATGACGTCAAGGATAAAGCTAAAGGTAATGTCAAGGTTAATTCAAGTTCTAATTTTTATATTTTAATATTTTTGGACGGGCCGAAATTCAAAAAAGTTGCAGAAAACAAGTTTTAAGCAGTGAAATTTAACAGTTTTTGTCTTTTGGGGTAGAAAACATTGTGGAAAATGAAGTCATTGCTTTTTACAAGCAATTTCTTTATTTGTTGCAATGTTTTCCAAATCCTTATTTTTTTAAGGTTTGAAAAAAAGTGGGGATGTGTTGGAATGGCTTTTTTGCTTATGGCCTTATACAACACTTTTATTTTTCCTCATAAGTATAGATATACTGTCGTAATCATGTTCATATTTCAAGGTCAGCTTTATTTCTCCAGGGTTATGTTAATCACCTGTTCAGCTATGGAATCATCACATTGTTTTTATGTATCCTCAACTTTTCAAATTTTGAAATGCCTACACCCAATGGAATACTTTGTTGATTATATCACTCACATAGTAAAGTAAGCAATATTAATTATGTTACCACCAGCTTTTGGTCAACAAAGACTATGTCTGTCTGTTTGATGCCTCTGGTCAAAGGAAGTTTATATTAGCTTTGGTTAGTTGCTGTCATGAATAGGATAAAACAAGTTGCTGAAATGCATAGAACCCCTGCTTCTGCTGGGTGAAAATCAACTCATTTATAGCTGATGGTGCTTGTGTAGTAAAGCTGGGCCTTCTGTGTGGAGTTGGAAAGACAAAAATGAATAATTTAATTTATAATATTGTCTATCAAAAACAAGCGCTCTGATTAGTCAAAAAAATATTCATACCATGAACAAAATTTTGAACATGCAGCTATTTTGTATGGTTCCACACAAAATAGTTCCATACAAAATAGTATCAAAATTTGTAAATTATTCGCTTTTTTTGCTTGATGTTATATTATGAAAAATGAGGAGGATTTTTTGTTTTCATGGAGGTTTGAAACAAAAACATAATTACACTAATGTACGAATCTGCTTCGTTTATTCATACAGTGTGATTAGTTTTTTCGTTTCATACCTCCATGAAACAAAAGGTATTCTCTTCATCTCTTAAATCAGATTGTACAGAATTCAAATATCGATATTGCTATGATCTTATCTTTTATGATTTCAAATTGCTGATTTAATTTTCATGTTCCACAAAGTCAAACTCAAGGTCACTTATAGAATTATTGATAGTTAAAAATTATATTCATTCCCTCACAATGACACTTCAATAAAAACAACTGGAAAAAAAAATTGTGTAAAATGAAGAATTTGCAAGCAAGCAATATTTTCTACTTAGGAATTGTAAAAAATCTAAAAAATTTAAAATTTAAATAGTTGCCTGCAACTTCTTTCAATTTGGACCAGTCTAAAATATTTGCGTCTGGTTATGGGTAATTAAGATATTTGTTTTGTCTTTAACAGGTTACCATCATGGAGAAGAGAAAGACAGTCGTGAGCAGCAGACACTAATTACTGGGTTGGTGGTCGCCCTCTGTCTAGCCTCCATATTTCTAATTGTCCTACTAGTGGCCTATTGCTATGTAAAGAACAGTCCAAATAGAGGAGCTTCCAAGAGTGTAGGCATGCCCAAAGGTGAGCAATATTATCAAAATATTGCAAGTACATGAAGTTATGATTGTGAAATATTAACTCATGTCATGCTGAACCCAGGAATTCCTGTTCTTTCAGGTGTAGGCAAAGACCAACAATTTTTCTTTTTAGGTTATCTGGCCTATGTTGTGTGTTGTGTCTTAATTTTTTACATTTTGACTGCTTCCTAAGAAAACTTGGACAGATTTCACAAGTTTGACATAGGTCTGTATAGTGAAAACTTTACAAATCTTCTTCTCCCAAACAGAGAGGCCTACCCCTTTGATATTCAGTATGTAGCACCATCTGGTGAACCTCTATCAAGCTTGTATAAATTATGGCCCCAGGATCAAAATTAGCCTGTTCCCAGATGTCACAAGTTTAACATACTTATATAGTGAAAACTTTAAAAATCTTCTTCTCCCAAACAGGAGGGCCTACAACTTTGATATTTGATATAAAGCAATATCTGGTGGACCTCTATCAAGATTGTATAAATTATGGCCCCAGGATCAAATTTAGCCTGTTCCAAGATGTCGCAAGTTTAACATAGGCTTATGTAGTGAAAACTGTAAAAATCTTCTCACAAATGGAAAGGCCTAGAGCTTTGATATTTGCTATGTAGCATCATCTGGTGGACTTGTATCTGTTTTTGTGCTCTTTGGACTCGGGTGACCTCTTGTTTGTTATATGTTACTAGCCATTAATTTTTACAGAATAACACTGATTAAAATTGAAGCGGTACTTCCTTCAGAGTCCGTTAGAAAGTGGGCGTGTAACACGCAATTTCTTCAATGTCAACAATGTTTTCCAGCCTAAAAAGGCGAAAATTTTTTAATTCTAATTATTTGAAATTGTCTATAAAATCTTTCAATTTAGACCATTCTTTATTTATGATGTGTGGGAATGGGTTAAGGTTAGGAACATAAAAATTTAAATTCATGGTTGGTGACCTAAATGCAGTAGCTACGGCTTAATTAAGCTGTACAGTCGAATCTGTGTACAGCAGCCAGTCAAGGGAGAGGGCCAAATTGGCTGCTGTACACAGATTGGCTGCTGTTCACAGTATCAATAGGGCGGCCATTTTGTCATACCATTTTGGGTTAGCTCATTAACAGATCACAAAACTTTAGATTACTCCAAAGAAGTTCTAAACTTCTATTTCAAGTGTCTTTCAAAAAAGAAAAGGCACTTTGTACCATTCAAGATAGAAAATATTGTGACAGAAGTGAAAATATCCTGAGAAATTCTCGTTTACGTTTAGCAACATTTTGGACCTGGGTACGAACTACACCAAACTCACTAGCAATAATCCTAGAAGAACGTCCAGAGTCAAGCATACGAACCACTTCCACACGATCCTCTAGAGAGAGGAACTTAAGTTAAGAGAGCAAGATTTAACACCAAAAGCAAGTTTTCATCCATTTTAAAGACCTCAAGAAATCGGTTTGCTAAAAGTGTAAACAACCTATAATGCTCAAGTTCATTTTATTTAAAGAGACCCGACAACTTAAAAAATTCTGTCTCCTCTGATCAATAATCATCGCTCAAATAGATCAAATCGACCAAATAAATATTAATGGCTAATTACACGTCAATAAATCAACTACACGGGATTAAGTCGATAATTAATTGTTTATATCTTGTACATTACGATAAGGCGACTTCGGCAGTTACTATAGTAGTGATTATCGATTTTTTCGAACACGACTAATTAAGTCGCGTGTTTTGTTAGATGACCGTTGTTTAGGTGCGATATACTGTTGACAATAGACCAAATAAGGTGACCGCTGGCCGCATTTCAGGAGATCACGCTATTCACAGTGCAATTAAAGAAGGAATTTGCACGGGGGGAACTCAAGTGGCCGCTGTCGGCAGATTGGCCGCTGTGCATAGTTGGCCGCTAACACAGATTTGACTGTATTTACAAAGTGTAAGTGGCCAAGCAAACCAAAATGCTCGATTTAAATGTTGTAGATCAATATTCACTTCCAAACAAAATAGATAATTTTATTAGTCAATTTAATTATATCCCCCGTCTTTGAAGTAGAGGGGTATATTGGTTTCACCATGTCTGTCTGTCTGTCCATCTGTCCATCAAACCAAAGGTCGTGCTCTAACTTAAGAACCAATTGACATACAATCTTGAAACTTTACACAATTGTTGCCAATGATCCAAAGAAGTGACCTATTGTGTTAGGGTCACCAAGCTTTATGGTCAAAGTCAGAAGTGAAGTTTGGTTTAAACCATTTCAATACTCTAGATTAAGAACCAATTGACCAACATCGTTGTAACGTAACAAAAATTGTTGCTAATGACCAAAGGAAGTTCCCTATTATTTTTGGGTCCTTAGGTCAAAGGTCAAAGTCATAATTGAACATTGACCACAATTGAACATTTGAACATTGGTTGAGAACTGTTTCCATGCTCATACTCAAGAGCCAAATGACCAAAAGCCTTGAAAGTTCATACAATTGTTGCTTATGACCCAAGGAAGTGCCCTATTGTTTTGGGATCATGGGTCAAGGTCACAACTGAACTTTAGTTGAAAGTATTTCCATGCTCTAGCTCAAGAACCAAATGACCTATAATCATGAAACTTGCCAATGACCTATGGAAGTGCTCTATTGTTTTTGGGTCAAAGTCCCAATTGAACTTTGGATGAAAACCAATTCTTTGGCTTTAAACCATAAGCCATTTGACCTAGGCCATTGAAACTTTATACACCTGTTGTCCATGACCAAAGGAAGTACCCTATTGATTTTTGGTCATGTAGGTCAAAGGTCAGTCACAATTGAACTTTGCTTGAAAACCATTTCTGTGCTCTAAAGCCATGACATAGGCCCCTGAAACTTTATACATGTGATGTCCATGACCCAACAAAATGCCCTTTCTTTTGGCTTTTGTAGGTCAACGGTCAACTGTGTTGTTTCAATGAAAAAAGCTAGCAGGGGTTACTAGTCCACTTTGCAACAATTCTAGTTTTGATTGACAGCTGCAATCAATCAATTGTAATTCTATTGTTACTAATTTTGTTAGTAGGAGGAAAGAAAGGAATGGATGTAGGACATGCAGAAGAAGGGAGAAAACCTGATGTAGAAATGACAGCTTATAAATCTAAAGGTAAATGACCCTACACCAGAATTTTGGATGACTTAACTACAGTAAAACCCCTCTATTACGACCACTTGCTGTACTTACTAAAAGTGGTTGTAATAGCCGGGTGGTCGTTATACTGAGGTTTGGTTGTTTGTTGTTAAGTAATTCGTGTTTATCTTATTTTCATTTTTTGAATATATTAATATTATACATACAAAAATAAAACTAGAAGAACATGTATTACAGTGGAATCTTATTTACAATCTTTGATAAGTTCTACTTTCTCTATTCTCCAATTGGATCTGATTCTGAAGACCGACCTCAGATTGTTTATTTGCAAGTACAGGTTCAAAGTGTCGAACTGTTGATATCATATCTTCTATAATGCGAATACCAAACATCAATTACGTTGAAATAAAAAAATTGCTAATTAATTGTTTGGAACACAGTAACTTCTCAAATACTTTTTCACTTTCGACTTTATCACTCGAGTCAAAACCCGTGACACATTCAAATAACAATTAAAAATAATACAAGCTATAATTTCTAAAAGTGATCTGCCACTCAGCGTTCGACACTAACGGGAGTCCGGGAGTCCGAGACTCCTAAAAAACGGCCCGGACTCGTAGAATTTCTGTCTAAGCAGTCCGACGGACTCCTTTAAAATTCACCAGTAACCTTGTTAAAGTGGTAGCCCGTATCGTTTGACAAAAATCCTTACAATCATTCTTACTCGACACGTTTTTCCGCGATTGGAAATTATTTCTGTAGTTCAAATTTTCCAGTCAAAAAATCTACCGGTGTCAACGTAAAATCACTTTAACAAATTAAATGTGACTAAAGGTTAAATTCGGTAACGAACCGTTCTATTTATATCACTCGTAAATATAAACAAACGTGAAATTATGGATCGGTTTTTGATTGGTTATAGGCTAAAAACAAAAAGTAGATCTAGACAAGGACAAACAATCAGCAGCGTTGGGGATTACGAGGGAGAGAATGTTTCAGTCGTCATGGCAGGCATCTAGCTGCGATATCATAGCCCTCTTTCTAATAACCTGCTGGCGAGGGCTACGACACCCCCTTCCTTGCTCTTTTTTGCAGTGCCCGGAGTGAATCACTCCGGGCACTTCGAGGTTGATTATTGGAAGTTGTGTAAATAGTACAAACACAAGTTTAATATCAAAATGAACCTTAATCATTTATCTATCCATCTAAAGAAATGTTAATCTGCAAAAAGTTGGATATTTTATGCATTTAAGTCTCTTTGTCACGTCATCGGAAACTCCAAGTTTTCGGCCATTTTGAATCAAATGTCAGCCATTTTTGCTGTTTGACAGCCAGATCCAATAGGAACCCCGCTTCAATTCTAGGAGATCTCGGGCTTCCCGCCAAAACGATAGCAAATGAAAATCTAGGTCACCATATTTGGAAGGCATAGTATGTTTTGAAAATAGGACAGTTCTGATAGAAAATAAGAAAAAAATGTATAAAAATAATTCACGAGTTCATTGAATTTGATAGAAAAAAAAAAGATATTGACAATTCAGTATCTTTTAAGATAAAAAATTATCATGGTAGGTTAAAAAGGATACTCTGATTTATTACGAACAGCTGTTTTGACAGCATGACATCAGTAAACGTGATGTAATAATAGATCACATGGCCAACCAAATGTCATGGCTGCCAAACATAGGAAATATTTTATGAACTGAAAAGAAACCGGTATTAAATGCTTGATACAATTGATTAATTATTTTGATATAATTTGTTCATAATATTAACATATGTAAGGAATTAGTCCGTAGAGTCTCGCTTATCACAAAACATACAGTATTAGGACTTGGAACAAAGCGCAAAGAAGGTGGTAGTCGTAGTCCTCACCAGCAGATTATCAGAAAGAGGGCTACGATATCGCAGCTAGCAGGGATCGTACACCTATCTTATGTATGACTGAGAAAAATGAAATGTAATGTTTGTACTAAGTATGAGAACTTTGGTAGTTTTGTAACAGGTTGCAGCAATTTTAGAGTTGAGGTAGTGAAGAGGCACAATACCTTCCAGAGTCACATTGACAATGTAACAAAAGAGAATGCTAAACAGCACACAGAGCTAAACCAATCGACTGCTGGTTGTTCATTACTCCAACTAAATAAATCTATTTTTGAAAAACTTCCAAAGCCTGGCAAGTTATTAAATTCTAGTGCATTGATTGAGTATTCTCATCACTGTCTCTTAAAAAGTGGTTATTTTGATCAATGTTCATGTACAAAGATAAGATTTTTCCAGTGTACATTTTCAAATTAGCATTTTACATTTTTATTAGGATATGGAGATAAGCAGTATCAAATTATCATATACCAGTTTTGATGATGAATAAATTAATACATGTTAATAAAACAAATTAATTTAAAGACAATTTTCAGAATTTTATTGGACTCCTTGATTTTCCTCCGGACTCCCTGACTTCTTAAGTTAGGAGTCAGATGGACTCCTTGCTTGGAGAAGTTAGTGTCTAACGCTGCCACTTTAATCTGTTTAATAGAAATAATGCCTTTTATAATAAGGGTTCGATATCACATAATCAAAAATCTGATAATGTATTGACAATGCATTCATACCCAATTAGTGACGCTCCTATCAAGTGTGAAATTTGGGTGGTCAATCTCAATGTGTGAAGTTACTGGTCGTTTTAGTGAGGTTCAAAATAGTGTATCAGCTATAGTTGGTACTGAATTTAGTGGTCGTAATTCGGAATAGCGGGATGCCTGTTTTAGAGGGATTCGCGACCATTGAAATAAAGAAAAAAAAATCTGTTCTGTAAAATTTCAGTTGTAATAGCGGGGTGCCTGCATTTCCGGGATGGTCGTAAGGAGGGGTTTTACTGTAGATTCTTTTTCAACACATTGACACTCAGTGAAACTTTGGAAAACATTGTGGACAATAAAGAAATTTTCTACCTTAAAAGTGTTTCCACCAACTTGAAAATGTTGTCTGCAACTTCTTCTTTGGACCAGTCTAGAATTTTGTTGTGTGGTAATGGGTTATTCACCCACAAAATCATTTGTTTGAAATAAAAGATGGCATTCAATATGTGACTGCTGGTTTAATTTATTCAGTTGATTTTTTGATGGACAGTTGCAGTAATCCCTCATCTTTCAACATGATGCAGCTGCCATCATAGCGCAGTCGGTAGCGCATCAGACTCCTAATCCTCAATAAAGGGATGTCATGGGTTCGACCCCAGGCTGCGGCACATATCCTGTCCGACATTTGTCTCTCACCAATGGGTTGATAGTCGTAAACCTAAGTGGGATAGCAGCTGGAGGCTAGAAAAGGATTTAGTGGTAGTACTGGTGTGAGAAATACCAGGAATCCATTGTTAGAAGATCCAGCCGCCACGATATGACTGAAATACTATTAAAAGTGGCATTGAACCCCATTCATTCAATTAATTCAATATGATGCAACCTACACACATGTAATAATTTTGCTAGATGGTATTTTTAACATAGATCTAGTGGTATGAATATTGTGATTTTGTGCTTTAACCCATTACCAACAAGAACATTTGAGATTTGTCCAAAATGTAAGAAGTTGCAGACAACCTTTTATAGATTTTGAAATTTTAGATTTTTCAACTTTCTTGTTATAAAACATTGCAGAGAATGAAAAAATTGCTTGTTGAAAGCAATTTCTTTATTTAAAACAATGTTTTCTGATTTTTTTTTTTTTTGAGGGTCTGCAGCATGATTGCGTTGGAATGGGTTTTATTGTGTTTTATGGTATGATCATGCTTAATTTCAGGTGCTGACCGTCCTGAAGGTAAACCCTTACTCACTGGTGCTGCAGGTAAGGTCTAAATATTCAAACGTTCTCATTATGGTCTTTGTATTTATTCATTTGAGTTTTTATTCTAAATGACACCAAGTAAGGTTTTTGTATCAAAAATTCGACTGAATTCTGTTTCATATCATGTCATCTAGACTAGTCTAGACAGGATAATTTGTCTTTATAGGAATCTCATTGGTTGTCATAAAATCTTAATTCAAAAGTGAAAAAATGAAAGAAGACGTCATTGAATTGAAATGTTTGGTATACAGAAACCTCTCTTGGATTTGTAACAGATTCAAGTATAAAACTGAGTTAAATTCGTAAAAAATTATTGAATCACAATGTGATTTTTAGATAAAGCAGCTGTGATGACCCCAAACTTAGCTCACTAATTTTGTTAGCTATTCTCCAAATCGAATATTTAAATAGAAAAAATGATTTGTAAAAAACAAAAATTTGTGAACCATCATGCAATATTTATGAATTCTTTAAAACAAATATGAAAAAATCAAAATAATTATGTAAAAACACTGATTTATTATATGCCTACAGATTTTCCTTATAAGATACCTGGTACATTGATTGCAGGCAGACTATGTCAGACTCCACAGAACAAAAATTCATATCACACATACATTGTATATTGAACTGTTACAATATGGTTAGATGATGTCATTTGCTAATCACAGCTGCAGAAAATTAATTCCTATCTTTAACCTTCTATGAGTTATGGTTCCCGGGTATTGAAATTTAATTGTTGTTTGAGCCATTTTGTATGGAAATGAGTCTTACTGAAAATAAGGTGTTGATAAATCATATCAAAATTGCTGATAGCATAGTACTGAGCCAATCCTTTCAGATTGTATCAGATGGATTTGACTTGCAGTGGTTAACCCATTACCAACAACAAAATTCTAGCTTGGTCCAGACTGAAAGAAGTTGCAGATATATGTTTATTTTATATCTTTTGGGGTGGAAATAATTGTGTGAAATGGGTAAATTGCTTGTTGTGAATATGAAATGTGAACTTGTATGGAATTAAAATGAAGTTTTCTAGACCTTTTGACATGTAAAGCTAGGTGAAAATGGCTGTCAAGTGAATAATAGATTTGCAATTCATAGAATGAAATTTACCTATGTAACCTTATTTAGACTTCATATAATACAACTTGGCTCTAGTTCTTTTTTAACTCTAAGTTTTTTCAATGCACCTGTTGAGGGAGAAGGTATTCTTTTACAAGTCATTTAATATGAATGCCCTACTTTATTGCATATTCTTATGGTTTACCTTGTATGAAATTATCAAAGCATTATTCCTTTCTATCCCCTGTATAAGTGAGGGTAAGGAATGCATTTCGATAATTATGCATTTTAACACATCATACCAAAGAAAAACTTTGAAGCCTTTAGAAATAGTGGTGAAATGTTTGCAATTATCTTTTAACCCTTGTCATGCTGAACCCAGAATATTCCTGTTGAGGCAAGAGGTATAGACAAGAATCAGCTTGCTTGAATGTGCAGTCTCATCTTAATGTACACTACCTGCATGCCTTTTTGGAGAATCATCTATAAATATGTTTTCAAAAGAAATATTGACCTGCAACTAGTACTTCTGGAGATTTTTGTACTTTGATTATAGTGCAATTCTAAACAGGATTATATTCAGCATGGCAATGATAAAGTTGGCTCTTTTTGGAGAAAACCTGAGGTATTGCCCTAGCCCTGTAGTTATCTGCGTCTGTTGTCTTTGTTATATCTCCTGTATTACTGAAGGGATTCATTTCAAAATTGGAATATATATTCACTATCAAAAGAGCCGCCTGTACTATCAAGTGAGGTAGTTCTAAATTTTGTCCCTATCTTTACTTAGATTGTTATCTATTATCAAGCACCAAGTGTTGGGCACCCATAGGCAATACTCTTGTTTCCTTTCAATTAACCTTTGTCATGCTGAATATAATCCTGTTTAGAATTGTACTAAAATCAAAGCACCGAAATCTCCGGAGGAACATATTGCAGGTCAATATTCTTTAGAAAATTGATTTTATAAACAACTCAGTCTTGAAAGGTGCAAGCAGAGGTGTAGATAAAGATCAGACTGCACATTTGTACAGGCTGATCTTTGTCTATACCTCCTGCCAAAACAGGAATATTCTTGGATCAACATGACAAGGGTAAATTTATATTTCTTTATATTTAACAAACATGGGTTCATGTACTTTTTGCCTCTCTACATTTTTTTTTGTGATCTCAGAAGAATCTAGCTATTTATGGTTCTGTTGGAAGCAATGTTCTTGATAATATATGACAGATGTTTAAATAGACTTTTCTGTGCAAAAGGATCATCATGGGAAAGATGGGTTTACCTGTATGTATTGTTAACCCATTACCAGGAGCAAAAAATTTAGGCTGGTCCAAAATGAAACAAGTTATTGAAGACAATTCAAACTGGATGAAGCGAATTGATAACAAATGACAAAATCTGAGAAGAAAAAATGTCAAAAGGTGAAATTGTCTGATACAATGCCACAATGTTTTCTCAATTACTTTTCTTCTTGACAACAAAATTATGGATTGATTGCTAATGGATTATAAGGGGGTAAAAGTCAACTTACAGTATATTTAACAGAAAAAGTTAATAAAACATTTCATCCATGAGATAGTACTGTCTGCCATTTTGGAATTGATGCACTATTTTTTATAGAATCTGTTTGGATAGCTTATCTTTTTGTAATACTTAGAATTGAGTATGTGTGTGACAGTTCATAGAATTTCACATGTGTGCAGACATAGAGCAGCTTGGACACCTGCAAAGAGAATGAAGAATATTCCTTCATCTGCTTATCAAATTATAAGTCTGCAGCTATGTACGGAGCACTTAGTGAAGATTAATCAGTCTGCAGATGTACAGGCTGATCTGAGTCTATACTTGGCCCAACTGACCAAATGCTCGCCCTGCAATTTAGTTTGTTTGCCCTGCCCATGAATCTGACAGGAAGTTTGGCTTCGATTTTAAACAGCGTTTTCTAACAAAATTTATGACCAGTAGCATGTAACAAAGAATAAAATGGTTGGTTGTCTACCTAGATGTTGTAACTGCAGTTTGAATAAGCTATAGTTAAGACAAATCACCAAACTATCAAAAATTCTTCTCAAAAATGTCTGGCAATATTGCAGTTCAAAATTTACTTCCTGTCTAAGTGAAGGATTTGATTGGTTGATTGAGTCTTTGATTGACAGCCGTGATTGGTCAATTGTGAAATTGTTGGATATGTCATACAGAGGCTCAACTGATTTTTGCACTGTGTTTTGCTACTGCTTTAGATGTCAAGAGATTTGTGTAAAACTTATAAGTGCAAAACTAGTGAGAAAGCATTTATAAAACTTTGCACCAGTCCCTTTACATTCGCATTTTCTTTAAATCTAATAGATTTTGACTAATATCTGTATTGCATTACAAGTAAGGTATTATGTTGAACAATGGAAATCATTTGCTAAAACTACTTAAGTGGTTAAGAGAGTAGAGTTGCTTACAATATAAGACCATAAACAAGATTTATATCTATACAAGGTAAAAACATAAGCATCTTTAACCCGTTATGTCACAATCTCTCTTTTCAACAAACAAATTTAGTTCTGAAAAAATTTCTGAGAAAGAGGGAAACTGCATGTAACTAGCGATTTCCCTTTTGCTCACAATGTTTCATTCCTCATTTGGCACTAATTTCCTGATTTGAGCACAATTTCAAATATCTTCTGCAATTTCTTTCAATTTGGAGCAGTTTAAAATTATGTCATCTTGTAATGGGTTGATATGCTTATGAGAGTCTCTAACTAATCTTTCAAATTGGTTACATTTATCTAAATATATATAGTTAATTCTTGCCTTTCTCTCTATATAACAAAGTTATCTTGATTTCTCATATACATAATGATATATCTTAACCCATCACCAGATGACAAAATTTGAGACTGGTCTGCATTCAAAGACGTTGCAGACGTTTTTTTGGTTAATGAAAATTTGGTGACAAAAGTTAAATTTTAAAATAATCTTTAAAAATCTTCTCCTCTTGACCCAGAAGGCGTAAGCCTTGATATTTTGCATGAAGCATCAGTATATTGACCTCTTTCAAAATAGCTAAAATCATTATCCTCAGGCCGCCAAGGGCGATGCACCAGGGAGGCGGGGTTTATAGGTTCTTTAGTAGGTCTCCTTTCAAAATTGCTAAAAGAATTGAAATCCGTTAAAAACTCTGGTTGCCATGGCAACAAAAGTGAAATTTTAAAAATCCTTAAAAATCTTCTTCCCCTGACCCAGAAGGCATAGAGCCTTTTATTTTTTGCATGAAGCATCAGTATATTGACCTCTTTCAAAATAGCCCTGGGAGGTGTTATAGGCATGAAGCATCAGTTCACTGACTTCCTTCTTATTTCTTTAATTATAACCCATGGATCCAGAGTGAGGAAAATTTTTCTCATTTCACATTTGCCCTATAGCCTTGGAATTTGTAATTCAGCCTTTTGGATCCCTTGGTACATAGATTATATATATGCATAAAGTATGGCCTACTTATATCATAATCAATACATTAACATGAAATTAGATTGTTGGAAGAAAAAGAGCCTTTATCTCAGGTGAGCACCTGAGGGCCAATGGCCCTCTTGTTTTCTTGGGGAGGGGTGTCAAAAAGCGTCATCATGTTGGAATGAGTTAAGTGCCAAAATGCTCCTTCCTTAGGTTATTTACTTTTGCATATGCATACTCTAATCCCATGGGATGGAATTTAATACTCATCTGAATCCATAGGTTGCTTGACGATTAGTCAACAGACTCCACATGTATGATTCTGTCAGAATGAATGATTATATTACTCTGAAACACATAAACAGATAGGACTAAGGCATGATAATGTGGTTTTAAAAATACAGATACTCTCTCAGTCAAATTAAAGTTAACAGAAAAAATATTAACATCATAAAGCTAACTCCCCCCCCCCCCGATATTTGACAATGCTATCTAAAAAAAATCGAACATTTAAACCATTGTAAGATGTTTGAATGAATACTCATCAAAAGTGATGCCATTATTTGATAGAAGACAAAAGCATGCTGATCCTTTTGCACTCATATTTTATATCTTATCTATTTGATATTACCTCCCTTTACCTCATGTCAACTAATCCAAAGAAAATATTTGCTTGAATTTTCCAATGTTGTCAAAAACTACCTTTCTGTGTCCCAAAATATATTAAAATTTGCTCCAAATATCCTGGTATTGTGTATTGTTAGGTATTAACCCATTATCATACAATGATTTTTTTCCAACACCCTGAAGAAATATTATCATGAAAACTTTGTGAGAAAACGATAAATTGCTTGGTACAAGCAATTTCTTTTTGTTTTCTCACAATGTTTTTTAACCTGCTTGGATTTTATTTGCAAATTTGAGCAGAAATTGAAATATTTGCTACTCCTTTCAATTTGGACTAGTCTAAAATTTTGATGTCTGGTAATGGGTTGATAATATAATATATAGGTTAGGCAGGCTAGTTTAGATCTATCTTTCTTTTACCTAAGAACCATCATTCAAATTTTATGCCATTTCTGTTTTGAAATTACAGTTTAGGTCAAAATGCTTGATACAATATTGATTTTAATAGACATAGAGCATAATCTTTTGTTTCAGTATAAGATCGACTTATCTTTCATTTGGGTGAACAACAAAAGTCGCAGAGCCACAAGTGAAAGTACGCTGAACTTGTTCAATATTGGAAGATAAATAAATTGATAGATATGTTGTTTGGTGAACAACAAAAACTTCATTTTCGTGAGTGGAAAAGCTAGGGGTGAAAAAATATGCTTTAATTGTTTACAACATGAAAGATAAATCAATCTTGCTTTAATTGTTCACAACATGAAAGATAAATGAATCTAACACAAGAAACAAACAATTGTTCTATTTCTGAAATGCAAAAAGAGATAATAGTTGATGTTTTGGGGGAAATTTTCAAAGTCATGTCATTTCAAATTTGAATTATAAAGCAATCTGACGTTATCAATGTCTTTACCCTTGCCCTGCTGAATATTGATCCTTTCTTCGCAAAATTCTGATTTTTTGTCAAATGTGGGTCTACTTTGTATTCAAATATTTCCTAAACTCTGAAAGAACAAGCAGGTGGTGTAGACTAAGATCAGACTGCACTTCTGTGCGGGCTGATCTTAGTCTATACACCTGCCACAGCTATTGTCAAATCAGGAATATTCCGGGATCAGCATTACAAGGGTTAAATTTGGTCTTGGGAAAATGACTATTAGTAGAGTGCAATGAACAAAAGTAGGGATAAATTGGCCAAAACTTAGTTTATCATTTTGATAATAACACTGTTTTTTACATGAAATAATTAATTGCTAAATGAACAAAAATAATCCATAAACTACAAGAAAACAGATAAATAAGATAGGGCTTTTTGTCAAAATCAGATCTACAAATCTTCCCTCGAAATTTAAAAAATAAAGTCCATGTTGATAGACTAGCAGTATGAACCGATTACTTAGGTGTCTTTCGTAAGTCAGCTTAATGAAAAGTTGCCATGAGGTAAAGGGATTTTAGCATTTTGTTTTCAGTACTAAGGAGCCTTTTATTTTTGTTTTCTTTTTATGTTCGATCCTTGTAGAAGGTCAAAAGTAGAGATGGAGTGGAACGCACAGGCTCTGGTCATCTGATAACATCGATCAAATAACATCGAGATATGGATTAAATAGTGCCAGAATAAAATCGAGTGAATCTGTGTTCAAAACAAAGATTTATGCAATGACATATTTAGGACAATGAAATCTTCGTGATAATGTTTGTTTGCATGAGACTAGCTTGTCAAAAAAGATTCGAATTGTTATTGTCTTTTAAGGTTTTAAAAATAATTTACATAGAGTGTAAATCTTGTAAAGACTCTAGTGATAAATATATACCTCATTCACTGAAAGAAAAAAAATAAATTCTGTCTATCAACAGGATTCGTTAGATAGTGCAACTTGAATAGAACTTTAACCCATTAACCACAATTTTTTTTTTAGATTGGTCCAAACTAAAAGAATTTGCAGATGATAATTTTGAAGTGGTGGAATTAAGAAAATTTTTATCTTTTAGGATAGAAAACATTGTGGACATTGAAAAAATTGCTTGTTGCCAGCAATTTCTTCATTGTCCACATTGTTTTGGGAAGCTCTTTTCTTGAGGGGCATCAAAAAAAGCAGATTAGTGTGGGAATGGGTTAAAATGCATGACCTAGAGGACTTGATTATGTTAGACATGTATATATTTCTTTAATTAATTTTTGCATACTAACTACCTTAATCCATTACCAGACAACATACCATAATGGTCCAAATTGAAAGAAGTTGAAGATGATATTTCAAGGTGATAAAATCACAAAAGTCATTGTCTCTCAGGGTATAAAACACTGCAATTGCTTCATTTTCAGTAATATTGTCCCAAATTTCTGTCTTGAGGGTCGAAAAAATGACGGACTGTTTGGTAATGGTTTAACCAGCATTTCAAAAACTTTGTCGTTTTATATAAATACTCAACAATATAAAAAAAAGTACATATTGTAACAAATAATCTACACTAAACATGCAAACTGTCTTGACAAACAAAGGCTTAACAAGCTGCAAATATGCTAAATATTTAACTCATTACCATATTTTTGACTGATCCAAATTCAAGAAGTTGCAGAAAACAATCCTAAGTTAATGGAATTTTAAAAAAACTTTGTCTTTTAAGGTAGAAAACAGTGTTGATAATAAAGAATATGCTTAAAACAGCACTTTCTTCATTTCCCACAATGCTTCCAAAGTGTCATTATATGGAAATGGGTTAATGGTCACAGGAGTTAGTATAATAATTCAGCTTGAAGTGGTTCAATTCTTCAACTCTTACTCAGCCTGCTTATAATTACCCTGCATGCTATTCACTCACTGGTTATGGGAATATATTTTTTTGTCAGGTTTCTCTTCTTAATAACAAACAACTATTTTCTTCAGTAGCCATTTTACCATTTAATTATTGGGAAATGATGCAACATTATATACTTTAATTTTGGTTTAAGCATATTGTCTAGGGAGCTTTTCTCTCCTTTTCAATATTCAGCTCATTATACAGAATCTCATGTAAAAGTGCTCTTAATTAAATCACATAATAGAAAGAAAAATTTACAATTATTAGCTTAAGAATCTCTGGTAGTCTTTTGACGAATAGAAATATTCTGATATTTTTTCAGGTCTAAGTGAAGCAAAACCATCGTCCCTTTTAGGGAACATTATTTATGCTTCATTTTTAGCTCAGCTGTTTTTCGGAGAAAACCCGAGGAATTTTGATCACCTTGGCATCATTTATCGGCTTTGGTGTGACAAACTTAAACCTTGGTCATATCTCTGTTGTTATTGAAGATATCCTCATGAAATTTAGCATGTGTATTGACCATCACAAGAACTATCTAGACCATCAAGGGGGATAACTCTAAAAGTGTTTTCGTAAGAGTTATGCCCCTTTTTTGACTTAGAATTTTTGCATTATCTAGCACCTGCAGCTGAGCATTGGCACCTGTGGGCATTGCTCTTGCTTATTAAACCATTACCACACAATACTTTTAATCCCCTAAAGTAATATGGTTATGGAAAACTTTTTGGATAATTGTCGATTAAAAAGCCAGATGCACTGATTGATAAGAAAAATCAAATATACTGACTGATTAGAAAAATCAGATACATTGATTGACTAGCAAATTCAGATGCACTGACTGATTCAAAAAATAAGAGAAACTGATCGATTGGAAACTTCAGATGCACTGATCGATTTGAAAGATCAGATGCACTGATCGATTTGAAAAATCAGATGCACTGATCAATTAGTAAATAGATTTGAAAAAGCAGACGCACTGATTGATTGGAAAAATTAGATGCACTGATTGAAAAGAAGAATCAGATGCACTAATCGATTAGAAAAATCACAGATTGAAAGCATTGACCTTAGGTACAATCTTACAGGCACCTCATGTAATAGTCATGAAAACAATTTTGTATCTCAACTTAAAATTATGAGACTAGTAAAAAATTCTGAAAAATCTAGAGGATGACATAAAATGTTGAATTGAAGTTAGAAAAGGATAAGTAGAGTACCCTGATAAGCAGATTTCTTTCTTTTCTCACTTTGTAAGTGCTTTTAAATGGTTTTGTAATGAATAAAGCTTCTTGAGTTCAATGAGATTGCATGAACTCATGATGACTTATTAGGGCTTTATTATCTTGTGTGCATCCCCAAATTTCTGAAAATAAAATGGAGCACCCCTTAAATTACTCAGCTTTTTGGTGAAGGAGGATTATGAATTTGAAATTTCATAAATAAGCAGATATTTGTGTAGATGTAGTCAGAATGTGTATTGCTTGCATACGTGTAAATGGTACTTTTAGAATTGTGACTTGTCATGCATAAAAGAGTCATCGAGACATTTAATGACACCAACTCTGGCGTAATGTTGTAAGAGACAGAGGTGTATTATATCCAAAGGCTGGTTTTCAGGTGAACATTTTTGCAGAGTTTATAGACAGAAAATTTTACTACTCAATAATCAAAAAATCTGTAAATTCCACAAATGATTTCTAGTTATCTTATATACATTACCACAAGAACAAAACTGACATTGTTTATTATTCTCTTTGATAAATCTCTTGATAAAAATGTTTTCTATGACAAAGTTTAGCTAATATGTAAACAACTTTCTTAACCCATTACCAGACTACAGAATTTTAGACCTGTCGAAATTCAAAGAAGTTGCAGACAAAGATTTTTTGTTTATGAAATCTTAAAAATCTTTGTCATTTGGAGTAAAAAATGATTGTGGATAATGAAGATATTGCTAGCAAGAAGCACTTTCATCATTTTCAACAATTTTTTCCAAAGCTTTTTTTTTCTTGAGAGCATCGAAAAGCGTCACTGTGTGGGAATGGGTTAAGTTAAAGATGGTCTTTTATGCCCGAGTAGTCACACTTATTATGCTTTCACTGCAGACCTGTTTCAAATTTAATGTTGTAGAAAAAGTAATTTTGCTGTTTATGGAAAAAAATATATATACGTTATTGTACTGTATTGTTTAAGAACTGTCATTGCTTCAAATGATATATTTTAAAAGCTTTTGATTGTTTTTCTTCTTAGAGGTTTTCAGCCAGTAATTGCAACCTAAAATTTGCTTTGATAACACCCTTGATGAAAAAAATTTATTAAAGTTATGTTTTTTTAATCACTTCTCGATTGTTCATGGTTGTTTTTGGTTTGGTAAAAACAGGTCTATTCATTTAAATCTACTGGTAAACAACACGTTTGTACAATTTATTTTCATCCGTCTTGATTTTTGAAAATATACTTGTATTTGCTGTTAACCCATTCCAACACAATTTTGCTTTTTGACACCCCTATGAAAAGAATCTTGGGAAAACATTGTTGCAAATGAGAAATTGCTTGTGACAAGCAATTTCTTAGTTTCCCACAATTGTTCTAAACAAATAGGCAAACATTTTTTTTTAAAATTTCATCAACATGAAATTGTCGTCTTCAACAGCTTTGAGATTTGACCAGTCTAAAATTCTGTCATTTGGTAATGGGTTAAGCAGCAGAGTACAAATGGCAAAAAGGGATTATTAATCAGTCAATGAATCTTCAATGTGCAATTAAACAGAAATCCATATAGTCATCTGCAACTTCTTACAATTTGGACTAGTCTTTAATTTTTCTCATCGAGGAATGGGTTAAGAGAGGTTCAGCAAGAGTTGTTATTCTACAGCAAGAGTTTGGGTAGTAAATGCACATGTGCACATCATTATGATCACACATATAAAAGTAGTACAATATAGTAGTCGTAGATCTAGTTAGAAGAGCTGTGTTCTCACCGCCATTTTGTTATAATTTTCCAGACCAAACAAAACCATTCCTTATTTTAAGTGGCCTTCTTAGCAATTTGCATATATGTCCTTCAGTCAAAAGATTAGGGGGCACATTATTTTATCATTGAACATCTGGCTGTCAGTCCTTTTTGACAGTATTCATGTTGTAAAAGGCAAAAGAAGTGCCACCATTATTATTTTTTTTATTCATTCCTTATATGTCATTCAGCTGCAAATCTGTTTCATACAGGAGTGTGATTAAGTTTTTGTATCGTATGTATCTTAGTGAAAACTAAAGAATGTTCTCTTTATTTCTTATAAATTGATATTGAAAACATGAAAAATTACATGATATGGACAGTTATTTTTATGCAACTACTTTCTGAGCAAGTAAAGAAAAGTGTACCATATTCAGAAAATTTCCGAATAATGCTCTATTATGATTCTGTGTGCATTAGGTGCATGGATTGGATGGTGTGGTAGTACTGGTGTGAGAAATACCAGGAACAAATGGTAAGGATGACAATTTAGTTCTAAATACATGTACCATACACCATTATAAGGTCTGTCCTTGTAAAACCTCACTCATAATGCATTTGTTTGTATAAAAGTAGCTTTGAAGACTGAATATAACTATACACTGCTAAGCCATCTGAAGGAGACTATGTGCTTCATTTCCAACATTTGCATTTGTATACTCCTGAATGTGGGCATACAAAATGCAGATGGTCTGGGTAAGCCAGTGTCCTTCCATCGGTGCTTGTATTTTGAGCCCAAACTTGTACACTAACACATGATGCATTTGTTCATCCCCCATTAGGTCTAGGTCACATTTTAAAGCCCCAAATCTGGGCAATAAGTTCATGTCCACTCCAATACTCTTGTAACAACTTGGCATAGATGTTCACCACCACAAGATGGTCTAACATGCTATCTGGTGAATGCAATGCTGTTGTATGTGTTTATACAACTTATAGATACTTAAAACAGTACCACATACACAAGTCCATGTGTAAAACCCGAGACTCTTTAAGCCCAAGGCCACGCTGGGAGGTCAAAAGTAAAAAATTGGTCATATGCTATTTGTGTACTCTTCATATCTGTGTCATTTGGAGACAGGTTTTAGAATAATTCATCGATATTGTTTACCATCATGAGAAAATGTTTGCAAGCCTCCAATTCTAGCCCTAAGGGCAAGGTGATACTTAGAGGTCAAAATTGGGTTCATGTGCTGTTATTGTTTCACGATCACATCTTGTTATTACCCTGACCACATAATATAGTATTGTTGCTTTAAGGAAGAACTTTGAAGATAATAAGTGTTTTAATTTGTAATATAGATTTACGTAATATTTAGCTGTGTTTGCAATAAAGGAATGTGATTGCTTTGGTAAAATGTTGAAATATAGCAATAAATTGTGATTTCCACAGATTTCAATCTTGTCATTTTTTACAATTTTCTGAAATTCAAATTTGTTTCTGAGTGACCAAAATATCAGAACTACATGTACTTCTTGTAAAGCTGTATAATCATGTGATGCTCTTTGATATTTTTTTCTCCCAATCTGGTAATGCAATTATGCCAGTATCTACTATTACCCATTCCCACACAATCCTGCTTTTTATCGTCCTTCACAAATAAAGCTTTGAAAAACATTGTGGAAAATGAAAAAAATTGCTTGTTACATTTTCCACAATGTTTTCTAATGAAAAATAAAGATTCTTTTTAGATTCTATCAATAATTGTCATCTGCAGTATCTTTAAACATTGGGCTAATCTATATTTTTTGTCTTGTGATGTGAGCCAAAGTGCAGTTGGTAGCAGGTCAGACCCTCAATCATGAGGTTCTGGGTTCGATTCAAGATTGTGAATATCCTTTCCGAACTCTGTATCCCACCAGTGGGTGGATACTTGTAAACCTAAGGGGGATGAGTGGCTGGAGGCTCAGAAAGGATATAGTGTTAGTACTGGTGTGATAAATACAGGAAATCATTTTAGGTGCTCCAGCCACCCCTATAGGACTACAATACTGTTAAAAGTGGTTTTAAATTTCATTCAATCTATCAAATATTGTCTAGCAATGGACGAGACAACAAAATTTCTTTCTGGTCCAAATTAAAAGATTGCAGATAGCAAATATAAGAATGAAATATCTTTTAGGATAGACAACATGCTGGAAAATGAAGAAGTAGTTGTTACAAGCAATTTCTCATTTCCCTTAAATTTTCAAAGCTTTTTCTTCAGAGTCCTAAAAAGGGGCATAGTACAGTATGGGATTAATGTCAGAATTCACTTCTCTCTCCTTCAAACTGTCACAGATTTATGTTCATTCAGAAGGAAAGTACATGTACTTTGATTCTTAGGATGAGTATGTAGCTATTGTTTTGTCTGTCAGTCTGTCAATCCTTAAGTTGCCTCATTCCTTCCATCAGTTACTTCACACCCCTTAGGTCTGATTGAGAGAACTTTCTCATATAATTTATTAAACTGTTTATAATTCAATGAAGTCACATCTTTAGCCAGTTTGCCCTTTAAGTCCTTCTCAATGAGAATGGAATTTAATGTCAAATTAGTGTCATTGTAGGGTTCTAGTTAACCTATCCACACTCAATTATGCTTTAAGATGCCCCAAAGATAAAAAAAATCTCTGGGAAACATTGTGAAAAAGCAATTACTTCATTATCCACAATGTTTTCTATCCCACAATTTTATAAGATTTAAATTGACATCTGCAACTCCTTTCAAATCAAACTTGTTCGCTGTCTGGGAATAGGTTAATGACGAATCTTTTAGCTGTTGTCATGCTGAACCTTGAATATTTCTGCTTTGACATGCAGTTCAATCTGAGTCTGCACAATCTGTTTGATCTCTAATGACATAGTTGTTAATAAAGATAATTAGCAAAAGACTTCATTTCGAGATAAGAACAATTTTTGGGAGTATCAGTCTGTCTTTGGTGACTCTGATTTAACCCTTTCCCATTCAATCCCTGAATTTTATTTCCTTGTCATATTTTACTGAATAAACATTGTGGAAAAAGAAGAAATTGCTTGTAATAAGCTATTTCTTCTTTCCCCACAATAATTCTATCACATAGGATGGTTTCTTTTTTTAATTTTACTTACATGTTGTCTGCAAGCCCTTTGAATTTAGATATGTCTAAAATTTTGAAAAACAGCTATGGTTAATGAATTTATCTGAATACTGTTGGATCACCACATAAGATTTTTTCTAAAATTCAGGACAAGCTTGTGTTTTCTTGTTCTCCTGGAGCATGACTGTAAATCTTGTCAATCACTCAGCCCCCCAAGAAAAAGATTGTGGACAATGAAGAAATTGACTGTTACAAGCAATTTCTTCTTTGTTCAAAATGTCTTATACTCAGCAAAGAGCAAAGTACTTATAAATTCCGCCAACTCGAAATTGTCATCTGCAACACCCTTTAATTTCAGATAAGTCTAAAATTCTGTTTTGTGGGAATCCGTTAATGATATTAGTTTTATAACTAATTAGCCAACAAGCACCTTCTACAAATTTTAATCTTTCTATTTTTAACCCTTGTCATGCTGAACCTGGAATATTCCTGTTTTGACTGGAGGTAAAGACAAAGATCAGCCCGCACAAAAATGCCGTCTGATCTTAGTCTAAACCTCCTGTTTGTTTCCTTCAACCCAGGGTTGTTTATAAAATTAATTTGCAATATAATTTTTATCCTTAACCAGTGCTGCCAGTGCTTTCAGGCCTTTGATTTAATGCAAAATTAGATAAGGATTTCATACAGCATGACAAGGGGTAATATCAGCTTATATTTCAATACCTGTTATCTTTTTTCTCTTGTCTTGGTTTTAATAAATCTTCAATTGTTTCCATAAAATGCTTACTTACTTTTATTGAAGGATTAAAGATTTGAAGGATTCGTATTAACATGATATTCTCTCCTTTCTCAGTTTCAGTTGCTTTGGCGAAGGAGGACAAAAAGAAGGTGAAAAAAGAGCGTAAAGGGTCTGCATCATCTACTTCATCTGCATCATCTGATGACCATGGAGATCAACAAGCGGAGGAGAAAAGTAGGTCATTATGAAATTTAAAGTTGCAGGAGAATTGGTGATAACTTTCTCTTAAATCTTTTTTCTTTCTTACCTGTGTCAAAAGATTTACCCACTCCCACACAATTCCCCCCTTTGATGCCCCTGAACAAAACAGCATGGGAAAACACTGGAAAATGAAGAAATTGCTTAAAGTAAGCAATTTCTTCATTTCGTGAATGTTTTCTACCCACAAAATAAAGATTTAGCATGAAATTGTTGTCTGCAAATTCTTAGGACTAGACTAAGACTTTTGTCTAGGAATGGATTAAGAGAATATCAATAAGCTGATTTCCATACCACAAAATTCTCAACTGGCTTGTAATGAGGGTAGTTAAAAGTGGGATTGTCTGGAATTGTGTTTATAATTCCAACCATGAAGACCAATTGTGTAGAGTGAGAGCAAGACAAAGTTGTCACCAAGACAAAGTGTGTGTATGTCTGTTTGTCTCTTGGTCCATCTCCAGATCATAACACTTTGTTAATATATGATAAAACCTTGGTTCAAATGCTTTCCATTGTCAGTAGATGTGCCATTTGTTATATGTTCTGATAGATCGTAGGTGAATATCATATCTCAAGGTCAAAGTTTTGTTGGGACCATAATTTATACATACATGGATAAACTGCAATATAAATTTGAGCAAGCTAGTGGCTTAGTGCAAAAACATCATAAGTGTCTATACAAAGTATTGACACTTATGATGTTTTTAGACTAAGCTATCATTTTAATGTTCTCTATTATAAGTGAATGTGCATTTGTTTAGGTAGGATCAAGGTAAAGCTGAAGGTCAAATTTTTGAAGGCCAACACAATAGGTCATTGGACAACCTTGCTACCAATAACTCAAGCTCTCAAATTTATTTTACTTCCTAACCCTGCTAACTGTGTTTCTTGCCCAGAAAGAAACGTCTCAAAAGAGCTATTGTCAAACTCTCTGATGTTGGTGTCTTCATCTATTGTCTGCGTGACAAGTACCATAACCCTATCATCAAGACCTTTACCTTTGAACAAATTTTAAAAAAATCAACTTTACTCATAATTCCTGACACCTAGGACTAAGAAACTTGCCTTGCTTTCATGTCATACTGATCCTGTAACCTTGACCTTCAACCAACCTTAAAGAAATTGCCTTTATTTTGATAAATATTATATTTTTCAAGTTTATATCAGTCTGGTACTTAGAAAACTTTATCAGATCATAGGCTTTAACCAAGTTATTTTAACTTCACCTTTACTCTTTATTCAATTGATTGGTTGAGTATAACACCACGTTTAACAGTATTTCAGTCAGATCACTCATGACTTATAATTATCTGTTGATGTATTAGTTTATAAAAAAGATGTAAGTTTATCATATGCTGTAGCTTTGGTTTACTTTAAGTGAAAACAAAAACAGTTAGCTTTCGTTGTCAAAATTGCATTCATTTGAAGGCTTGAACTGTGTCTTTTTTTTAAATGAGACATGGAATAGATTATGCAGAGGTTACCATTTACACAAAACATTCATGCTTCTTACAGAGCTACTTATTGAGACAACACAAGAAACAACAGAACCATTGAAGGATACATCTGAACCAACTGTGCTCTCTGGAGGAGAAAGTGGCTATGGGGGAGGCAGCAGCGATTATACAAGTGGTGGAGGGAGCAGTGATTATACCTCAGGTGGAGGAAGCAATGATTATACTAGTGGAGGAGGGGGCGGTTATTCTGGAGGATATTCTAGTTATTCTAGCGGAGGGGGTGGTGGAGGTGGCAGCAGCTGTGGAGGAGGTGGCAGCAGCTGTGGTGGTGGTGGTGGCGGTGGATCTGATGATTAGACAAAGAAAAACTTTTAGCCAAAATGTAGTCAATATTTTATATAGGATCTAATCCCCCTTTTTACATATCTTTTGACAAGAATGTTATGAAAACCCTGTTGTATACATTTCACCCATGAAATTAATTTGCATAACCTGAGTAATGAATCCTGTAATATTAAACTTCTAATACTGTGAAACCTTATTGCTTAAAAAAAGTGTAACTGACTGTGGAAATGATGACAACTGTTTTAGAAGATAGTTTAGATTCAGAGACTTTATTCTCAAATGTCAAATGTTTCAATTTTAAATTATATTTGCACAGGTCCTTCCCTTTTTCTTTCTTACAAGTGTTATTCTCCTTGCAAAATTTGATGAAATGTTTATTAATATCAGGCAGAAAGTAAACAGTCAAACCTTAACCCATTCCAACATGAACTTATGAAGTATCGTCAGGAGATATCACATGTTCGTGAAACAAGCATTTTCTTCATTTTCCATGCAGTTTGCTATCCTTTGGGAGAAAGAAGTTAAAGATATTCAATCAAATTAAAATTCTAGTCTGCAAAATTGTTCAGTTTGGACCTAACTAAAATTTTGTCATTTTGTAATGGTATGAACCACTGTTTTTATCACTCCATAACAAATTGTCTACCATTTGTATGTTTCTTTTTTAACTTATATGTTTATTTGCACCCACACATTTTCTTAATAAGTAAATAATAAATATTTTTTTATTTAAAAGAACTTTTGCGTTTTCTTGGCCCACTACCCAGTGAATGACAGATCTATTGTCATCTTGCCTGATTAACCTATTACCAGATGGCAATATTTTAGACTAATCCAAATTGAAAGGATTTTTGAATTTTTTCAACTTTCTGGATAGAAAACATTGTGGATAATGAAGAAATTGCTTGTCTAGGAGGTGTTTAAAGGCGTCACTGAGTGGGAATGGGTTAACAGATTTCTAGCCACGCCGAGCTCAGACAGGATGTTTAGCTTTAACATTCACAGCACTGATTCATTTCTGGTAATGTGTAACACAACTTGAAATGGTTGGATCGCGACCTAAACATTGTAACTACAGCTTGAATGAGATGAAATTACAGTGTTTGTGTCTCAAAACTAACAAAAATGTTTCATATAAATCTCAGCCAATGCCGGAGTTCAAAGTTCACTTCTGCTCTAAATTAATGATCTGATTTGTCAATTGATTCTTTGATTGACAACCTGAATTATTCCATTCAGAAACATACCCTGCTCGTCTTACATAGTTGCCATACTCAGAGTTTTCCTATTTATGAGAACCTGTGTGTGGCGTTTCCAAATATTTCATATGACTTATTGTGGGCCATTTAAATCCCATTCCCACACAATCCTGCTTTTTTATGCCCCTCAAGAAAAATCTTTGAAAACATTTTTCAAGCAATTTCCTCTTTATCCACACTGTTTTCTACCCCAAACTATTTATACGCCCATTGAAGATGGGACATATGATGGGATCACCCAAGGTGGACGGGCATGCGGGGTCCAGTTTTTTGTCCAGTGAACAACTTTGACATCTGATGTATGATTGACTTGAAACTTGGCAGTTGTGTTCATTGCATGAATAAAGAGTGCAGTGTCTAACAACCATAACTCTACCTTGCTTACTTTTTGAGTGATTGCCTTTGTTGTTTTTTTGGATTAAATTCTGTCCAGAATATATCTCTGAAAGTATAGTTACTATGATTCTTGAAGCTTCATGGGTGGAAAGATCTAATCAAGGGGGAGCGCAGTGCACAAGAATTATAAATCTGCCACCAAAAGTTATTGAGTAATTGCCATTTGATGTTTTTTCAAACTAACATTTTGTAAGTCCAGGTCCTTGTTCAGTGCAAGACTTTGACACCTTAATATGTCCAATTGACTTGAAGTCGTAATCATTGCATGAGTATGGAGTGCAGTGTTCAAGAACCATACTTCCTGAACTCTGCCTTGCTTACTTTTTAGCACACTTGAGCACAACATGCTGAAGGAGAGCTATTGTGATTGGTAAATGTCGTCTTCTCCTAAACCATAAGGCCTAGAAATTTGATATTTGGTACATATCATAACCTGTTCACCCTCTACCAAAATACAATGTACTTCAAAGAATTACTGTACTATGGGAAATTAGCCCTTTTCTCTGCAATCCCTAGTTTTACAAAGGAATAAAGAAGGAAATCTTTTCAAATTTTCTTCTCCCAAAGCATAAGGCTTAGTGCTTTGATATTTGCTATGTATCAAGGTCTGTTGGCCCTCTATCAAAAAAAACTTGAATGAATTTCTGCTCTCTGAGAATTAGCCCTTTTCTGTGGGATCCCTGATTTTACAAAGGAATAAAGAAGGAAATCTTTTAAAATCTTCTCTCAAATCATAAGGCCAACAGACTTAATAATTGGTATATATCAGTATTTAATGACCTTCCACCAAAAAAATTCAAAGAATTACCGTATTCTGAAACTTAGCTCTTTTCAGTGCGATCCCTGATTTTACAAAGGAATAAAGAAGAAAATATTTAAAACTTTCTCCCAAACCATAAGGTCAAGGGCTTTGATATGTGGTTTGTATTCATGTTATTTGACTCAAGCTGTATCCTTTTATACAGAAAAACTACTGTCATTTGCACATGCCACAGGTGAGC
Source organism: Fragum fragum (assembly GCA_946902895.1). Taxonomy (NCBI): domain Eukaryota; kingdom Metazoa; phylum Mollusca; class Bivalvia; order Cardiida; family Cardiidae; genus Fragum; species Fragum fragum. Next base: position 33,261,328 of record OX336371.1, read on the forward strand.
AATTTAGGACTTTCATGGTCTTTTTTTTGAGTTAGCCCCCATCATAGCGCAGTTGGTAGCACATGCCCCTCCTAATATTCAATCATGGGATGTCATGGGTTCGATCCCCGGCGGCGGCGAAAATCCTTTCCGACATTTGTCTCTCACCAATGGGTGGATAATTATAAACCTAAGTGGGATAGCAGCTGGAGGAATAATAGTACTGGTGTGAGAAAAACCAGGAATCCATTGTTAGGTGCTCCAGCCACCACAATATGACTGTGAAAGTGAAGTAGCTATGATTGTGAAATTCCATGGGTGTATAATTAATATTAAGAGGAACTGCAGTGCACAAAAACCGTAACTCTTCTATGTTTAGTTTTTGAGTTATTATCCTCTGTTGTTAGTGCTTCAATAACTCTACTTTGTTGCATTTTTGAGCTAATGCCCTTTTTTGTTTTGAAACTTGAATTCTGAAGGGCACCCTTTTTGAAATTTAAGTTTGACAGGCGTGTCTCGCACAGTTTTTCCCATTTTAAATCATCATTCTTGAATGGCAGATTAATTACAATCATCTGAGTAAAGTGGAGTATGTAAATGGGTAAAATGTTGATAGTTTCTGAGACTACAAGGTTTTTAGCCTGATATTGTGTAGCTAAATCCGAGGCTAAAGTTACCAATGTAAAAATGTAAATCATCTAACGCAATAGATATAATATTCTGCCACATGGAAAGTAATTCAGGGTGAATTACATGACTGCAAGTCCTCTGTTGTTAGTGCTTCAAAAACTCTACTTTGTTGCATGTTTGAGCTAATGCCCTTTTTTGTTTTGAAACTTGAATTCTGAAGGGCCCCCTTTTTGAAATTTAAGTATGACAGGCGTGAATTACACAACTGCAAGTATAATTAACATGACTGCAAGTATAAATTGATAAGCTCGATTGAGGTTAGAAGGACAAAGGTTAGATATGATTTATTGAAAGCTGTCAGCTTGATGTACAGCACTTTTGTGTGAGTGTTCTGAATCTGGCAAAATCATCAAAACTTGATGAGTGAATGGATAGAAAGAAAGGAGATATATTATGTATTGGAAATATATGTTTTATACCAAAATAATATTACTTATTCTAGAGAAACAATGTTAAAACAGTCCGGTTAGACGAAGTTGCTGTATAAATCTGATAAGCGAAGCTGTCGGTTTTACGTACAATTGGAATGTGTTTTATTTAACAAATTAGCATCATGACAAAGGCCCGTTGGCTTTCAGCCAGTTGGCCTAGTGAGAGAGAGGGGGGGGGATGGAGCGTGTAGCCTGTTTCAAACTAGGAGGCTCTCACGTGCGATGCGAGTATTCTACCATACAGATCAATTTCGTTATATAAATATGTGCTTTGTAATCTCCAGCTAAAGAGAGCGAGACAGGGCGGGCGGTCATTTACCAGGTTAACATGATTATGTACACCTCTCAAAAGCAGTATGTAGACGTTGCATCCTTTAGGTAGAATCAGGAGGTAAAAATATATGGACACTAAGTCCGAGCACAAACAAACTGTTTTCAGGCAGTTCAAATATGATCCTATGAATGGTACAGGCTAAATTTTGCTTTTGGGGTAGAGAACATTGTGGAAATTGCTTTTTCTTGGGTTTGTCCAAAAGCATCATTGTGCGGGAATGTGTTAATTGCTCTTTGGATGGTGAAGATATATTCATAGACAGATCAATACCTATAAATTTAACAGGGAAACATATTAAGAAGAGGGGCTTGAGAACCTGATTCACTCCACCAGCCTGAATTTACTACTGGTATAGGTATTTAAGTGTTGTTTTTTTCAAGCGCAGGAGGCAACTCATTTAAGAAAGAATTAACTTCTTTATCAGTTTACTTTTAGGAAGGCAATATTCATTTATACAACAAATATTCTCAGTCAAGTGGTTACAATTATCTCTTTTGCATCACTATTGTGATTTCTTTCTGAAATTTGACCAATCCTCAAGAGCAATATTGTCATCAAAGCGCTGAAAGCCTGAGATATGCATACAGGAAGTATATAACCAGGCAGAAAAAGTTTGATTATTGGAGGTGCCACTTTCTTCCCAAATCTACTGTCCATTATGCGCATATCTGCCAATTTGTGCTCTAGGGGACACAACCTGCCCACATTAATTTTCATTCTACTTTTGAGGTATTGTAACGATATATTTACATTTATATATCGTTACATATTTTTTCACCCAATCAAAATGCTTTGAAGGGATCTTACTAAAGGCCACCCATGAATCCTTCCTTTGAATTTTGGTTGAATTATGTTCAGTACTTTCTGAAGAAGATTTTTAAAGTAAAAGTTGACGGACGGACAATGTACACAACATCATGACAAAAGACCGCTGGCTTTCAGTCAGTGGAGCTAGAGTGAGAGAACAAGATAGTGAGAGAGATGGGGGAATGAAGTGTGTAGCCAGGTTCGAACTAAGAGGCTACGCAATCTCAGGCTAAAAACTACCAAAACTTCTTGAAGAAATTAGATAAATGGTAATAAAATATCATTCTTGTGAAGTTTGGTCGAAATTCATCCTCTGAGAAGTAAATTTTCAAAGTTTTCACACTAAACCATAAATAGAAATTAGCCCCATTCATTGACTCTTTCCTTAACAAACTGGGGATTTTATGTCGCCATGATTTTATACTTGGGAAAACATTGTGGAAATTGAGGCATCTGCAAATTACAGTACTTTTCTACATAAGGCAGACACTACTTGAGCAAAGTAAATAAAACAAATATAAGATTTTGGGCTTTGTACATTACTATCCAGTAATGCTTTACAACAAAAATGAATTCCTATGGCTTTATAGTTTAATCCATTACCAAATTATCCAACATTTTGATGTCCTAAGACAAAATAGGTTTAAAAAGCATTGTGAGAAAGGGAGAACTTAGGTGTAACAAGCAATTTCTCCATTTCTCCAACCCTGAAATTCTTTGTATCTAGATTTCTCCATTTCTTCAACCCTGAAATTTTTTGTATCTAGATTTCAATCAAACTTTAATTACTTTATGCAACTTCTTTTAATGTGGACCAGTGTTAAGAGGAGAAGAATTTAATATTGCTCTAAATGAGCATTTTACCAAACTTGGGACCTCAGGGGATGGGCCATTTTGACCAAATGGGTATAATTTTAGCAACCTTGGTAGAGAACAATCTTTATGTACTATAAACCAAATATGAATGCAGTTAAACTTGTACAAAGGGAGAGGAAGATATTTGAACATGCTCTTATTGAGCATTTATCATAACTTTGGATGCCTTCGGAAGGGCTACTTTTGTCCAAATGATAAAAACATGGTAGATTTAAATAACATGCTATGTTTTTGATATAATAACTATTGGCCCTATTTATATTTAAAAAGAAGAAGAATTTTTTCAAATTAAGCGATTTATGCAATTTTTTACCCCTGGAACAGAGACGGTTTTTTTATCCTAAGGGCATATTTTCCCGTAACACAGTAAAAAAATTAATTAGTTATGCTACATATCAAATATGAATGTCCTTTACCTTGTATTTCAAAAGGAGAAGACTTTTAAAGTTGCTATAGTTGGGCATTTTCCCAAATTTTGGACCTCTTGGGCATGGCTATGCTTTGTCCCACTGCTTAGATTTTTGCTAACATGGTAGAGAACCATCAGGTTTATGCTATTATACTAAATTTGAATGCCTTAGACTTGGTAGATTTGGAGAAGACTGTTGAACATGGTCTAAGTGGGCATTTTACTAACTTTGGACACCAAGGGTAGGGGTGTTTTTTAACCTACAGGCATAATTTAATCAAAATTGATAGATAACAGCCGGGCTATGCTACATTCCAAATATAAATGCCTTTGACCTAAAAGTGATTTTTTTCCCCTAACTTACTCAATTTTTGCGTTTTTCCCTATTTTGGACCCCTAGTGCAGGGCTGTTTTTGACTCTAGGAGAGCAATTTTTAGTGATATTGTACAAAACTATCTAGTACTGCTACATTATCAAATATGAATATCCTAGAGTCTAGACCATATAGTTTAAAAGGAGATGTCTTTTGAACTTGCTTAAATTAAGCATTTTTCGAAACTTCGGACCTAGGGGGCAGTGCCTTTTGTAAACCAAGAGATAAATTATTTAAAAACTTGGTAGAGAACCATGTCATTAAGCTACATTTGAAATATAAATGCCTTTGGCCTCTTGTAATTTCTATTTAAAGATTTACTAAAATTTCCCATTTTTAAATGCTGCAACAACTAGTTTTTCATGGAATGTAATTCTTTTAACAACTTTTGTAGAGCTTCAACCATGGAACATCCATGCAAGTTTCAGCCTGATTGGCCTACTGGTTTAGGAGAAGATTTTTAAATAAATATGGACGGGCGGACAGATGGACGGACAGACTCAGACCGATCACAATAGCTCACCACACACTTTGTGCTCAGGTGAACTAAAAACTTGAGGATTAAAAACATGTACATGTATTTGTAACTGACCACATTTTTTATTGAATCAGATAAAGGGTCACCAGAGAATTATTCCTGTGAAATTTACCTATATACCACTATATGGAAATTAGCCCCGCCCATTAAAACCATACTTTTTTGCCTATCAAATTTCTTGAAAAACATATGACAAGTCACTAAAGCATAATTCCTGTAAAACTTCCTTTTAATCCATCTACTGGTTTCTGAGAAGAACACTTTAAAGCTTTCACTAAATACTTCATATGGAATTTAGCCCTACCCATTAAAGCCATGTTTTACATCTGATCAAATTCTTTGAAGGAATCTGATAAAGGGTCACCCAAGGATCATTCTTGTGAAAACTGGTTGAAAAATTTGCAATAATTTTTGAGGAGAAGATTTTTATGGACAGACAGACATATGATGGACACAACGCCCTGATGATAGCCAAATGGATTTCAGCAATTGGATATGGAAAATGTCATAGTTTTTTCCAACAGACAACAACAGTGGTGATACTCAGGCTATAGTAATACTTTCAGTTACCGAGCTGAAAATATTGGGAAAATGGAATAAAAATTCTATACAAGCACTCTTTCCTTTCCTGATCACTTTTCCTGATGATTCTAACTTAGGGAAGGGACAATAATGAATCTTGTGAAAACTTTTCAATACACAAAGTTTGAGGGGTGGTTCAGGATTACGTGGGAATTGGTTAAACATACCTAGAAAGCTTTTCTAAAACAATCTTGGTGCCTGCTTTACATAAGATACAGAAAATAATTGGGATAAGTAATGATTGACAATTTTAGGAAAGACAACCCTGCTAGAATTGTACACCATTTCCAACAGTTTTTATACCCCTTGAGATATTTAATTACTACAGAATATATAACCCACCCATAAAAGTAATGTTTTTCAACCAATCAATTTTTTATCATAGAGTCTGAAAAGGATCACCCAAGGATATTTTTTATGAAGATTGGTTCAACTTGTATTCTTAGTTAAAGTTTCAAAGTTCGTCACTATGTACTGGGTACCATATATGGAGATAAGCCCTGCCCATTAAAGCCACGATTTTCATCTGATCATTTTTTCAAAAGTATCTGACGAAGGGTCACCAAAGGATCATTTCCGAGTAATTTGGCCAGCAAATTCTGAGAAAAAAATTTCTATAGAAGTTTCCAGAAGGACCTATCTATAACCAACACAATCCCATGACAATAGGCCCCTAGCCATCGGCCAGTAGATTTAAGAATGAACTGACCAATTAAATAATTGATTTAGACAGGAAGAGCAGTGTTCAACTCCAACATTTCTGTTTGTGGGAGATTCAAGCATTGTAACTACAGTTTATTGAAGGTCATCTAAAAATGATAGTCACTGACTGTATATGTTCTTTACAATGTTATTTGATATCTCATTCACATCCCCATGTAAGAGGTCAGTGGGTGGCAAAAATTATCTGTCAATTGACCAAATGTGGCTGTAAATGGGAATCGATTGACAAATCATACCATTCATTTAGACCGGAAGTGAACTTTGAACTCTAACATTGACTGATATTTTTGTGAAGCATATTAGTTGGTTTGGTGGGCTCAAATAAGCTGTAGTTATGGCTTTTACATCGCTAACCAACCTTTTAACTTTTTTTATTGCAGTTTATTGGCCAAAAATTTTGCAAACAGCACTACCGGTAATTAACATAGAAGTGGAACTCTGTGTCAAAGTCAGTGGAAGTGGCCACCTGAGTTAGTGGGTGGGACCAGCAATCTGTCAATTGTCAGTGCAGCTTATTACTGTTTTCAATAACTGGTAATACAAGAAACAAAAATGAACAACTATATGGGTGAAATATAGTTTATATTTTATTCAACTATGAGCCCAAATTGACAATGAATTGAGCAAAACAACTGTACAAACTCTAATCCTAAATGGACAGGGTCTTCATAATGGAGTTCAGTCTTCTGACCTGTTACCTGATGACTAAGTTCTAGGGGTGCATGCAAGACTGTACTTTATGTCTATCATATGAATACTTAAAACAGTCTTGCATTTAACCCTTGAAATTTTACCTGGTTCAGATTTTTTAACAAAAATCTATAATCAAGTACCTATCTAACTTCTGAGCAAGAAATAATTCTCTTTACAAACAATCTCTCTGTGCAGGAATGGATAACATTTCACAATTTTTCAAGGGTTTTAACATTCATGATGACATTATTGAACATAAACCATGGCGTAAATGACATCATTGTACATAAACAATTGTTTAAATGACGTCAATTAACATAAACTGTAGTGTACATGACATAATTGTACAAGAACTGTAGTGTAAATTACATTATCATACATAAACTATGGTGTAAATGACATCATTTTACATAATCTATAGTATAAATTACATCATAGTACATGAATTTTAGTGTAAATTACATCATTGTACATAGACTGTTGTGTAAATCACACCGTTGGTCATTTACTGTATTGGAATCACATATTTGTATATAAACTATAGTGTACATGACATGATTGTATATGTAAACTGTAGTGTAAATTACATCATTGTACATAAACTATAGTTTAAGTTTCAACTATAGTGTAAATGACATCATAGAACATAAACTATAGTGAAAATGACATCATTGTACATAAACTATAGTGTAAATGACACTATTGTAAATTAACTGTAGTGTAATTTACATCATTGTACATTAACAATATTGTAAATGACATCATTGTTCATGAACTGTAGTATAAATGACATCACATTTTCTCCTCTCCTATAGGAGCCCTTCTTTTAATCATTTTGCATTGGACACACCTTCTTTTGAAAGGTTATGGTACAAGTAAGAAATAATATTTGTGTTCATTTTCTAACGTCTGCAAAGCCTTGTTTTTATCACTGTCAAAAGGACTTATTAGATAAAAGTAATAATCAAATACTCATGCAATTTCAATATATAATATCCTCAAAATCCTTTGAACATCAGGGTCAACATGGCCTTCCACATTCACTTAAACTGATTCATTAACAGGAAAGTTTTAGACTGGTCCAAATTGAAAGAAGCTGCAGACGACAATTTCAAGTTGATGGTCTTTTGGTAGAGAAAGCATTGTGAATAATGAAGAAATTGCTTCATACAAGCAATTTCTTCATTACCCACAATGTTTTTGAAAGTTTTTTTTCTTGAGGTGTAAAAAGGAGGGGATTGTGTTTGGGAATTGGTTAAGATGAAATTACAAAATAGTTTATACATATTCCCGATGAGCTGTGCAATCAGAAGGGAAATACATGTAGTTTGTTTAAGTTGAAAAAGAAGCCATAACTGTTTCTAAATGCAAAATACAGTTAAAAACCACTCAAAGAAAAAAAGGAATTACTAGTAATAAATATTCCTCTCTTCTTCCAATTTTTTTCCATAACTTATTCCATAAATGTCATTTGAATGAGTAGCATAATCTGTAAATGGCATTAAATCAAAATATTAAGGAGTGATAGGTTAATTCAAGGATATTGTCTTTTCCAGAAGATGAAAATAAAAAATTTCTAGAATGCATGTTTCTTTTTAAATACATGGTTTGTTGAATTTAATCAGAGTACCTTAAGTTTTAATAAGATGGGTCATGCTATCTCAAAGAGTAGGATTTCTACATGTAATAAAATTGTTGACTAAATACATTATCAGATTAGGGAAATTTTAGATTAGTACCAACCGAAAGAAGTTGCAGACAACAATTTTGTTATACATGTAGTTTACTTGGGAAATTTTGTGTTAAATTGGGATCAAAACATTGTGAGTAAAAGAGAAATTGCTTTTATCAAATAATTTCTCTTTTTCTCACAAGGTTTATCTAGAGTATTTGTTTCTTCAATATATAAGAAAGACAGATTGAGCAAGAATTGGTTAAAATACATAGCTTATTTGATTTTCAAGTACACTTAGCTTAGAGTTAAGATAACATTTAATGCTTTGAGAAACATTGGGATTTCAGAGCATTCAATCTATAATGCTGTGAGGTAATAATTGCATTGATTCTTCAATATTTACATACTACCTAAACATTAATTTCACTACATATCCTAAACAGCAGCCTATCTGTCTTGCTACATCTAACACATTATCAGACAAAATTCTTTTGGACTGGAAAAAATGAGACTTAAATACAAATATCCCAAAGTGCATTTAAATTGAAAAAGGCCTAGCAATTATGGTAACAAGAGGGCCGTTGGCCCTTGGGTGCTCACCAGTGATAAAGGCTCTTTATCTTTCAACAGTCTAATTTCATGTTAAGGTTAGGAATATCATATAATTGGGCCACACTTACATATAAATTCTATGTACCTGGGGATCCAAAAGTCTAAATTACAAATTCCAAGGCTTAAGGGCAAATTTGAAAGAAGGAACAAATTTTTCCTCCCTCTGGATCCATGGGTTATAATTTCAGAAATAAGAAAGAAGTCTGTGAACTGACACTTCATACCTATAACACACACACACACCCTGCTCCACCTCTGGGGACCCGAGGGTCATGATTTTAGTTATTTTGTAAGAGATCAATATACTGATGCTTCATGCAAAATAACAAGGTTCTATGCCTCTGGGTCAGGAGGAGATTTTTAAAGATCATTTTAAGATTTCACTACTATTGCCATGGCAATCGGAGATTTTAATGGATTTCAATATTTAAAGCATTTACAAAGGGGACTAACTAAGGAACATTTCTGTCAAATTTGGTTCAAATTGGCCCAGTGGTTTGGGAGGAAATGTTATGAAAAATTGATCTTTATATCCATATAACCCCACCCCTCTGGGGCTCTGCCCCTGGGGACCCGAGGATCATGATTTTTGCTATTTTGAAAGAGGTCAATATACTAATGCTACATGCAAAATATCAAGGCTCTACGCTTTCTAGGTCAGGAGGAGAAGATTTTTAAAGATTATTTTAAAATTTCACTTTTGTTGCCATAGCAACCTGAGTTTTTAACTGATTTCATTATTTTAGCTATTTTTAAAAGGGGACCACCTGAGCCACATAAATTACTTTTTGTGAAACAAGCAATATCTTCTTTTTCCACAATATTTTCTACTCTAAAGAATGGTTATTTTTCAAATTGAATCCATTTAAAATGTTTGTCTGCAAAACCTTTGAATTTTCGCAGGTCTAAATTTTGTAAAATGGGAAAAGGATAATTCATAATCATATAAGGATAATCATATAATTTTCAATTAAAACATTTCAATAAACACAATATCCATTAATCCACTTTGTTGTGTTTCTTACAGAATCTTGTCATTATTTTTACAGCTATCATTCGCATGGCTATATACAAACATCCCAAAAGCTTTCAAAGAATTCAATGAAAACTAAAATTTAACCCACATACTCATAAAACATGACCAAATTTCCCTATAGAGCCTCTTTTATTATGTTTTACAACAGCTTTTCCCCAATTTCAGAAGGGTTCACCTATCTTGCCTTACAAAAACCTGCATAAGTTTCTTGAGAAATGAATGCAAATTGTAAAGTTTTGAATAATAAAAAGAAAATTATAAACCATATTTACTCTTAGTCAATAATAAGGCTTTTATCTTGCAAATGCAAGGGTAGTAACCAACAAGAAAAAAAAAACCCTGCATTTTACCACCAACTTACCACTATCATACTCCCTTGCTTCCTTGAACCGCATAAAGAAATTTTTGATCTAGGAAGGAATACTTTACAAAGTGTATGAATGCAGCAAATGTGCAATTCCAGTTTACTGAAAATAACTTAATAGTGTACTCTGAGTTACATCATTATAACTCTGAAATTAGATGTTAAATGATCCATCCATGTATACATAGACAAAAACCATGAAGTCTAAGAAACTCACTATCAACTTAATCCTGTAAGACACTTCAGTTTACTAAAACCACCGTAAACAAGATGTGTTTGTGAAACACAATGCCCCCACAACAGGACTAAACGTTTTACCTTGGTATATGACTTTGAGCTTGAGAATTATGAAGATATATCGTCATGCCAAATATGAGCATTGTATCTTGATTAGGCTGGTAGTGAAGTTTTTTGGTCAAGTTTTGTGCAGACAGACATGACAGACGGACAACGTTAAAATAATATGCCCCCGAACTTTCAATGCTGGGATCTGCCATTCAAGAGTTAAGCTTTTCTCAAAAACTGTCAAGCTAAACATTCACAAAAACAAAAAGAATACTGCTATTCCATCACCAGATAATAGAATTTGGACCTGTCCAAATTAAAAGATGTTAAAATTAACAGTAAAGAGAACTTTTCTTTCTAAATACTTTTTGAAATATTGACTGAAACTTCTTTCAACTCTGAAAAGTTTACATTTTAAAATGGTAACAGGCTAAATGAGGCACAACAGTGGCTTTGCATTGTATTAATATATGTACATGGTATATTATCTATACAAACATTTTTTACAAATGATACAGATCCAGACAAGAATGAGAGGCGGGAATCTAAATTTATTACTTTTCTTTCAAAGTGCATGTTGAAGGTACTTTTAGGGTTCTTTCTTTTGATGGGACAATTGACAAATTGTGGCTGTCAATCAAATAAACAGTCAAAATCATTCATTTAGACCAGAAGTGAGTTTTCAAATCCATAATTGGCCGCCATTTTTGTTCAGCTTTTTTGTTGATTTGGCGACTTAAGCGTTGTAACTACAGCTTATACAAGGTGTAGTTACGACCTTCAGATGGCCAACCAACCATTCTACCTTTTTTTATATGCTACTGGCTATAAATTTTGCAAAATAATGCCGATTAAAATCAAAGCAGAACTTTCTCCTGGAGTGAATGGGCGGGGCCAATAGAGTAAGTAATTTCAATGACTACCCAAAGCATAGGGTTTCAATGATATTTATAAAAGGTTACATTTTGAAATCGAATTCACTAACTCTATCTGGAGCAAATGTGACCCGAGCATGTGAAGAAGCAATATGTCGACTCTGATCAACTCATATTTGTGAATATGATCAGATTTTATACACATCAGTCAGTGCTTGTGTTTGAAAATGAATAGAATTGACCAATTCTAGCTGTCAATCAAAGAATCGATTGACTAATCAAATCTTTCATTTAGACTAAGAGTAAACTTTGAACTTCTACATTTACCAACATTTATGTTGGTTAGGACACTTAAATGCAGTTACTTAAGCTTATTCAAGCTGTAGCATGACCTTTAGTTTGCCAACCAACTATTTTACTTTGCTACATGCTAATTACTGCAAAATTTGCAAAAAAACATTGTTTATCATGGAAGTGTAAGTTCTTGTCGGAGCTCAGTGGGTGTGGCAATCTGTCAATTATCATTCTTAACTCCAAGAAACCAAACAAATGGATCCTGATCATCATGCACTATTTGGCCATTCTGATTAGATTTGATTCATGACAGATATCATGTATACAAACCGTCAAGTAAAACCAGACTTCCTTTGTAAGCCCCAAAAGTATTGACCCTGGTTAGACTGCAAATACTGGGTAGACTAACCACTGTCTAAACTTTTTACTCTTAGCAGTTTTTAAGAGTCAAGAAGGACATTTTACATCATGCTATGATAGTTCTGGAAATGCTATAGCCCATAGATTCCCACAATGAAGAAAAATAACTGGAAAATAATATGACAAAAGAAGAAATTGCTTGTGACAATTTCTTTTCTCACAATATTTCTACTTGATTTGGCACTTTTTTTCATTTCAAGTGCAATTTATACAATATCTTTCAATTTGTAATTGAAAAGTTGACTGAACTTGGCTAGATAATTATGATCACTTTTCTAAATATTTGTTTGACAGAGTTCACAGGAGTTGCCCTTTCCCTTGAGGGTTTACACATCTTAACCTTTGTCTTGCTGAATACAATGTCATCAAGTAGTATAGACCAATATCAGATTGCACACATGCCAGATGATCCTTGTCTATGCTGCCTATGGAGGGACAATCTTGAATCAGCAGTGTAGAGTCAAGACACTGCAATCTAACTTTTAGGCCTCTAGACTTTATTGTTTTGTTTTTTTTAACACTAAATAAATGTCTTAGCACTGGGTCTAAACTGAAAAGATTTGTTGATGAAATTACAATTACACACAGGAACTGGTACAACCTTTAACCCATTCACACACTATCCTGTATTTTATGCTCCTCAAGAAAAAACTCTTTGGAAAACTTTATGGATTATGAATCAATTGCTAGTAACAAGCAAATTTCTTTATTATCCACAATGTTTAATATTGCAAAAGACAAAGAAAATTAGAATTCAATCTACCAGTACTATAAATTATCATCTGCAACTTTTTCGATTCCAACTAGACTACAATTTTGCCATTTGGTAATAGGCTGTTGAGTTTCAGGCCAATAAATCCCTGTAATTTCTTTTTTTCATTTAAATGTTCTTATGATTTCATGGGTGAAATATACTACAAACAGTAAAACAAATACAAAACAGTGTATGTTTTTGAAAGAAATTTTTAAGCAAATGTGAACTCTTATAAAGAATTCTGTGGTTGCTTAATAGAGGAAGTCTTTCCAGAAAGTTCCACTGTTACCTAGGCTACACTTCAACAGATTTAAAACAATTTATTGTGCTAAACTTTGTACAACTCAAACATGTTTATCTATTCAAAACATTTCTATTTTGACAAATAGACTGAACCCACAAAATGAATTATGATTGGATGATTCTAAGATGAAATTCAGGCACAAATGGGTTAAACTTGCAACTAAATGGAATCTATTTTATAAATGAGTATCTTAAGTAATATATCACAACCACGACCCTCCTCTTATTTCCTGGAAGTTATTGTCAAGATAATTTAGCAAACATCCTGATCTTTATCCCATAAGTGCACAAACAAGAGCCGTCACTGACATAATATGCTCCCTGAATATAGCCCTGTCACAAAAAGTATAAGATAAATGGGACGGACAGGCCAAGCGGTTAGATGCTCACCCTTCTGCAGACATGCTTAATTCTAATGTTTGATCTTGAGCTGTGACCTAGACCTTAGATCAAATCTGAAAATTTGTTTTAAATAGCACATTTACTCATGATATAGAACAATTGTGCTAAGTTATTCGAAATCCGCAAATACTTTTGGGAGCTTGGTCCAGAGTTGCTTAATTCTAACATTTGACCTTGACCTTTGAGCTATCTGAAATTTCATTCATACGGTCAATCTACTAATGATAAAGAACAATTATGCCAAGAAATATTGAAATCTATCCATAATTGAGGGAGCTATGCTCTGGACATGTTTAATTTTAATGTTTGACCTTGAGCTGTGACCTTGACCTTGTAGCTATCTGATAATTTGATTCGTATGGTACATGTGCTCATGATAGAGAACAATAGTGCAGAATTATTTTGAAATTCATCCGTAAGTTTAGGAGCTATGCTCCAGACATGCTTAATTTCTATATTTGACATTGAGCTGTCTATTGTCCTTTACCTTGGAGCTATCCAAAATCCAGGAAAAGTGTCATGACAATATCATAAGAAATTCACATGCCAAGTATCATTGAATTTGGCCTAAGGGTTGTGGAGAAACCAAGGTATACTGGGGGATGGAAAGGACGGCAGGACGAAGTGGCAGCCATATACTCGCCTTACGGGGAATATTAAAAAGTAGACTGATCCAAATTGAAAGTACCTGCAGACAATAGTTTATTGTTGGAGAAATTTTCAAGATCTTTGTCTTTTGTGGTAGTGAATATTTTGGATGATGAAGAAATTACTTGTGATAAGCAATTCCTTCATTTTCCATATTTTCATTTAGCTTTTTTCTTGAGCCAGGCAAAAAGCGGGACTGTGTTGGAATAGGTTATAGTAAGCTCTATGAAATGTTTTCATCACAACTTTCTGATGTGTAGTTTATGATTTCCGTTAGCACATTACCAGACAACAATATTTTATTTAGACTAGTCCCAATTAAAAGAAACTATAGACAATCCAAAAGGTGTTTTAATGATAAGAGAATTCAAAACATTGCGAGATAAGAAGTTGCTTGTAACAAGAAATGTCAAATAAAACACTGTTCAAAGCAATTTCTCTTTTCAAACAAAGTATTCTACTAAATTCAGCAACAACCTTTCAATGTTTGTGCAATTAAAGTTTTTGTCTGTAACTTATCTTGATTAGGACCAATCTTTACTCTTGCTGAACCCGGATTGTTCTTGTTTGGCAGGAGGTATAAACAAACATCAGATCAAATGTGCAGACTGATCTTAGTCAACACCACCTGCTTGTCCCTTCTTAGCCAGACTTTTATATGAAATTAAATTTGAAAAGAATACTGACCCACGATCAGTGCTTGCAGTGCTTTCAGACCTTTGAATGAGTAAAGCAATTCTGAAAGAATTTATTCGGCATAATAAGGGTTTAATTTTGGCATCTGGCTATATTACAAGTTATACAGACTGAAAACAAAAGCATATTTCACCCTGCCATTTTCTACAGTTATTTCTCTAATCGGTCTTTCAGTATTGTTCAAACAGACAAGCAATGTCATCTGTCCATACCAAAAGGGAACCATTTGATTACAAAGCAGTGCATATTGACGATGGCATTTTGAAATTCTGGAACAACAGCTTAATGAATCACTAATTACAATATTATAACAACTATAAACTGTACCCGCAGGGTGAATATGAAATTCATGTTAAATGGTTTAACCTATTATCAGCATACTAATGACAAACACTCGGCTGTTCAAGTGCTTGATAATGAACAAATTTCTGTGCTTGATAGTGAACAAATTTCTAAGTCGAAAAAAAGGAATCCTTTATTTAAAGATGAACATAGAGTTATAGACCTTGTTAGTATAGATTTCTCTTTTGTTCCTTAAAATATATTCCACACCAGAGATATTACAAAATATCAAAGTTCTTGAAAGATGACGCTGACACAGACACAGGCGACCAACTGGTAACAGCAATTCCTTTGGTTCTCTCAAATAACAGCCGAGCTAAAAATGTATGTCCATTTCGAAAGCAAAAGCAGATAACAAGTTCAAGACAAGAGAATTTAGAATTCTTTTGTTTTTCTGGATAGAGAACAATGTGGAAAATGCAAAAATTGCTTGGTCAATTTATTTAACATCTGAAAATGGGCTAACCTTTTAAGATGACCCTGACCTTGTTATCAGCAGTTGCAAATCAATACCAGGTATCTTCATACTGAATATAGGCTTTGTTACTAAACATAGTTCAGAAGAGAGCATAATGTTTTTCCACATTCCCACACATTCATGCTTTTTGACATCCTCCCAAAAAGCTTCATAAACATTGTGGAAAGTGAAGAAATTTCTTCATTATCCACATGGCTTCCTATCCCCAAAAGACAAAGATTTTCTAAATTTCATCCTCTTAAAATTCTTTCAAATTGGACCTGACTACAGTTTTGTCGTCTGATAATGGGTTAAAGTTCAAAAGACAGAAGACAATGGTAAAACAATATGCCCCTGATCTTATTAATGCAGGGCATACAAAATATGAATTTTGTAAGAATGAAAACATAGCTGGAAAAGGTTGAATTGGTTATGACAAGCTATTTCTTCTTTTCCCACAATATTTTCTCTGTAATACAGTATGGTGGTGCCATAAACACCAGTGATAGTAAAGAGGCAGCCTTTCATAGACTAAATAAGCCTACACAATTGTCTAAATTAACCTTGTCATGAAGAGCTCAGAATATTCCTGTTTTGGCAGGAAAAATAGACAAAGATCTGCCTGCACATAGGTGCAGTCTGATCTTAGTCTACACCACCTGTCTGTCTCCTTCAAGCCAGAATTATATTAAAAAGTAATTTTCGAAAGAAATACAGACCAAAAATTGATGCTTTCTCTATTGCTTACATCCCTTTGATTTTAATACAATTCTAAGGAAAAAATATTCAGTATGACAAGGTTTATTCATGTGTGCAAAGAATAAACATTTTTAACAAAGAATCAAATTCATTTGAAATAAAAATATAATTACAGCATTACTAAATGAAAATATAATAAGTTGAAAATCAACCTGCACAATTCAAAATTGGATTAAAATGCCTGGAAAATCTAACTCTTTGGATATACTCATAAAAATTTACTACACAGAAAAATTCTATACTGTGTACTTATTAACTATGAATTTGTAAACATCAAATTAGGTGGAAAGCATTTGAGAAAAGAGAAAACTGCTTGTTTTAAGCCATTCCTCCTTTCTCAAAATGATTTCTAAAACTAATTCTCATCAGTGGGTCAGAAATACCGGATTGTATATGGAAATAGGTTAAGTCCACACAATTTTCATGAAATATCAATTACAATTACAAGCTGATTGAATTTTAAATATCTCTGTCTTTTGAGGGAGAAAACAGTGTCAAAAGTTAACAAATTGCTTGTAACAAGCAATTTTCTTACTTTTTGGATTGTTTTCCTCAACTCCTTTCTGTTGGGTTGTAAAGAGGTGGGATTGTGTGGAAAAGGGTTCAACAGATTAGTATAAAAGATGTATATTATACAGTAGGACATAATGCTGTAAACAATCAAAAAGAAGTTACAGAAGACTGTAAAAGTTTAAGTTAATCCATTCCCACACAATTATGCTTTTTGACGCTCCAAGAAAAAAGTTTTGGAAAATATTGTGCAAAAAATGAAGAAATTGCATGTCACAAGTATTTGCTTCATTATCTGCAATGTTTTCTACCCAAAAAATAAAAAAAATAAATTTCATCAACTAAAATTTGACATCTGCAACATAATTGAATTTGGACCAGTCTAAGTATTTTTTGTCTGGTAATGTAAATGGTAAAATAAGCTCAATTTAGGGTGCAAAACGTTGTTAGAATGTGAGCAAATTCTAGCTGTTTGTATTTTTCTTCTTTTTTTCCACAATTTTCAATTTTCGCCAACTAAATGGGTGATGGGTCAAAGATGCTGTAATCAGTATCACGGTTAAAATCATCGAGAGAAAGAAGATGAGGCTGTTTTCCAGCATTTTTCCTCTTTTCTGATGATGAAACAATCAATGTTGTTTACATCAAAGTTATAATAAAGTTCAACGCTAGGTCTCCAGGGTCAGTGCAAAACTGTTAGAAGTACCTCTAATATATGGTACTTGCAATATTGTTATACTTTCCCCTCCATATGAAAGACATAAACTAGTTAAAGTATGGGTAAAAGGGCTTCAAATTCAAAAATTGATTCTAGTCTACCGAAACAAACTTTTTTACAAAAAAAAAATAAAATAAACCTATTTAGATTTATACACAATTGTAATCAAGTTCTATCCTCTCTTCTTTTAACTTTCCGTAATGTATTCCAGTGACTTATAGTAGTGAATTTATGCTTCATTATAGCTTGATGATTTAACTGAAAGATAAGTTAGCAATATAAGAAAACTCACTACTTTGGATTTAAACATGCTCTATCAGGATAACTTAAAATCAACAAGTAACCAGTGGACACAATTTCAGACTTGTTGGTAATGAAGGTTACATACAGTAAATCAAAAAATATCAAAAGCTGAAAAGAAGGCATTTAATTAATTTGGAAATATTATGAGAAAAGGAGAAATATTTGAACTACTGCATGCCAACAATGTTTTCCAAAGTCTATGATATTGTGGTTCAGCAAAACAAAGGTTTGTTTGGTAAAAGTTAACTAAGCATTATAAAAGACACTGGTAATATCTGACCAAACCTAGCAACATTTTGTACAAACCTAAACCTTCCGTAAGTTGTTTTAGTATGAATGAACTTTCCGCCTTCTTAAAAACCCTTTTCTAATGAATCATACTATTACTGATTTAACCCTTTTTTGTTCAATCAGGATTTTTAATCAGGCTGTGATTTTATACTTGAGAAAATATTGTGGAAAAAGAAGAAATTGCTTTTACAAGCAATTTCTCTTTTTCCCACAATATTTTCTACCACATAGGATGGTATCATTTCAAAATGCATCAAATTTTAATTGTTGTCTGCAACCTCTTTCAAATTGGACCAGTCTAAAATTTCAAAAAACGGGAAAGGGTTAATGATTGGAATTTTAAGCAGTCTCAGGTCATATGATAAATGAAATCATTCAGTAGACTGGATGAGAAGATGACTGAAACTGGAACCCCTGAACTTGAAGTCTAGTGTAATGCTATTTGACTAAATTCCCTCCCATTTTGCTATTTGTAGTGTTCAAATTAAAGAAAATAATATGAAAAAGAAAACTGGTTGTAATGAGTATATATCTCCTAATTCAAAGGTGTTTTCCTATTGTACAAGGTACTTTTGTAAAGTAAGACTACAACATTTTGAAGTTTTTTGTTAAATACCTTTAGACAATTCCCACAGAATCCTGCCATTTTGCGACTCTCAAAAAAAGCAATTTCTTTATTTCCCAAGGTGGTTTCTTCCATGAAAGACACGCAAAAAAAATTCATGAACTTAAATGTGTTTCTCAAATTTCAATATCTGGTAACTGGTTTTCAAATTGACCAATCGCAGGACCCGCACACAGACTCCCTTGGCCCCCCCCCATTAAATCTCACAGCAGTTCTGCTTCTATCTTTAATGGTTATTCTGCAAAAATTATGACAAAATTGCATGTAACAAACAAGAGGACCATGATGGTCCTAAATTGCTCCTCTGAGTATGATGGTTCATGGCTTTATGATATAAACAAAATAGCAAATCCCTCTGTCTAATTATTTTGGAGAAGATGTTTAAGGATTTCTCTTTTAATCCTAGGTGTATTGACGATCCCACCATATAGCACTAATTTCCTGAATATGGTAATGCTTTGAAGTATAGACACCAATACATAAAAAGTATAAAAGCTCTAGGCTTAATGGTTTGGAAGAAGGTTTTCAAAGATATCATTATTTATTCCTAACTAAAATTAGGGATTGCACAAAAAAGGGCTAATTTTTTTAAGTAATTTGGTAGAGGGTCAATGGCTAATTATATGTACCAAATATCAAACCTCGAGGCTTTATGGTTTGGGACAAGAAGATTTTCAAAGATTTCCTTCTTTATTCCTTTGTAAAATCGGGGATCGCACAGAAAAGGGTTAATTTTCAGAGTATGATAATTCTTTGAAGTGTGTTGGTAGAGGGTCAATATAAGATGATATGTACCAAATATCAAAGCTCTAAGCCTTATGGTTTGGGAGAAGAAGATTTTTAAAGATTTCCTTCTTTATTTCTATGTAAAATCAGGGATCGCCTAGAAAAGGGCTAATTTTCAGAATACGGTAATTTTTTTAAGTACTTTGGTAGAGGGTCAATAGATGATAATTTGTAACAAATATCTAAGCTCTAGGCCTTACTGCTTGGGAGGAGAAGATTTTTTAAGTTTTTTCACTCTGTTGCCATGGCAACCAGAGTTCTACATGGATTTCAATTCTTTAAAGTATTTTGAAAGAGCATGACCTAAAGATCATTTCTATTAAGTTATGTTGAAATTCCATGGTTAGTTTAGGAGGAGAAGAATTTTTTGTAATTGTGAACAGATGGACGGACAGACAGACGGATGGACGATGACCGATCACAATAGCTCCCCCATTATAGCACTAGTGCTTAGATGAGCTAAAAAGTTAAATGGTTGGTTGGTGAACTAAACAGTATTTACAGCTTGAATAAGCTGTAGATACGACATTCAAGTTGCCATAACATCAAAGAGGTTAACACTTTCCTGGTTAATCCCTGAATTATACTTGAGAAAATATTGTGGGATAAGAAGAAATTGCTTGTATCAAACAATTTCTTCCTATCCAAAAATATTTTCTACCCTATAGGTTGGTTACTTTCCAACTTCCTTTAAATTGGACAAGTCTAAAATTTTGAAAAACAGGAAAGGGTTAACAAATTGGCAGCTAATGTCAGAGTTGAAGGCTCAGGTCCTGGCTGAATAAATGATTTGATTGGTCGGTTGATTCCTTGATTGACAGCAGCAATTGGTCAATTACCAGATGACAAAGTTATACACTGATTCAAATCACAAGAACTTAATTTTAACTTAATAAAATTTACCATTTTTTCCAGGGAAGGAATAATTGTCAAGTTCCTTATTTTCGTCAATGTTATCAAAGTTTTTCGGAGTCGTATAAAAAGTGGGATTCTATTAACATTTTATTAACATAAAATTTGTTACACCATTCAAAATTTAATGAAATAGCTGCCATTTTGAATGTAAATGCTTGTTCTTAAATTGACCAAAATTAATGAAATAGAGCTAAAAGAAGTACCTTAAAATTATTTTAAACTATGGACAACAGGAGTTATTGAGAAAATGATGTAAAATAAGAAAATCCTGACTTAAATAATTTCTTTTCTTCTTACTTCAGAAACTGAAGTTAAACAATTTATAATTTTGCTTTTGAATTGCACCTTGTCTCATAAAGCAAACATAGAATAAAGAGAAAAAGTCTTATTTATATTACATACAACTTGGCTGGTAAAGGTTGTACAAACATTGCAAAATTTGGTCTTTTACCATAGAATGAAAATTCATACAAGCCTTTCTCTACAAGAGAAACTCTAGTAAAATATCCAGATGTGAAATTTTCTTAATGCCCAAATCGTTTTGATCGACTTTTGATAGCTAAATGATCTCATTTACCTATTACCAGACAACAAAATTTCACGCTGGTTCAAATTGAAGAGATTTCACATGACATTTTAAAGTATGGTTGAATCAAATGACAATTGGTGTATATTGTAAAAAACAGAAAATCAGAAATAGCTTGTAATAAGCATATCCTAATTTTTCCCACAGTGTTTTCCAATTAGTCTGTAGACATTCTGGATTGTGCGATATTTAGCTTAACCTATTACCAGATGACAAAATTTTAGACCGGTCCAAATTAAATTGAGATGCTTTCAACAATTTAAAGGTTTGATTTTTTAAATCTAGTGGGTAGAAAACATTGTGTAAAATGATGAAGTTGCTTGTTACTAGCAAGTTCTTTAATTTATGCAATGTTTTCAAATTTGTTTTTTCTTGGGGGCATGAAAAGGTGTCACTGTGTGGGAATGAGTTAATCCATTAACAAAAAATCTTTTGACAGTCCTGAGGTTAAAGACGATGTTTGATATTGCTTTTCAATTGAAAAATAAGCGTCATACAGAGAAGAAAAAGATTATGAGTAAAGGAATAATTGCTTGCTGTAAGCTATTTCTCTTTTTCTCACAATATTTCAAAGAGTTATTTTCTTATGAGTGCCAAAATTTGGGAATCGTGGTAACAGGTTATATGTTGTCTGATTGTCTGTTTATTCTAAAGCTTTTGGTCAGTACTAGCTTGTTTTTCCTTTTATGGGAATTACATTACAATTACAAAAATAAAACTTTATCAACAACAAAATTTCAGACCTCATTGAAAACTTTGCTGAAGTGTGTATACATCTATCAGGCACTTACGGCAGTTCAGCTGTATATAAAACATTAAAGCCTGATTAAGAAGTTAACTACACTTAAAACATAACAAGTTTGTCTAAATTCATTAAGCCCTTGTTTTGACAGAGTGAGGCCTGACACCTTTTATTAATCGTAAACACCAAATAATCACATGTTGAAACCGCAACAATCCTCCGTCATCAAGTCCCAAACTCCTGTGCCACATTGAATATAAGGTCCTTTATCTGTGATCTTTTCTTTGACACAGATTGACAGTGCACAACGTCATTGAGAGGTATATTATAGCCTTCACAAAGTTCTCGACACAAATGTTCTGCATTTGATATAACAAACATTCCGCAGTCATAACCTAGATAAGAAAGAAAAAATAAAACAGATGTGTTTGTAGAACGCTTATATATTTTCTAACAAGTTTTGTAACATGATAAGCCACCTTGAACTTGTGAGATGACCTTCATTAGAAGATATATTTCAATGAGAACTGCAGTTAAATAGGCTATCTTTCTATGTTACATAAATTTGAATTATTTACACCTTTAAACCTTTCCTGTTTTTCAAATTTTTGACTTGTCCAAATTGAAAGAAGGCTAAGACGACAATTAAAAGTGAGTGCTACCTAAAGGGTAGAAAATATTGTGAGAAAAGAAGAAATTACTGAATTGATGAAAAATTTAAAAAATTCTTTGTCTTTTGCCATAGAAAACATTCTGGAGAAAAGAAAATTGCTTGTAATAGGAAATTACTTCATTTTCTACAATATTTTCCAAAATATTGTATTTGGGGTCATACAAAAGTGGGATTGTATGGGAACAGGTTAAGATAAAAAAAAAAGTTACAGCTACAACAGGATAATGTGGATATATTTCTTTCATTTGACCAAATATATATGATAAAAAAGTACATGTATATTTCTAACTTAAGATTAATGCTTTTCTAGTTTGCTTATAGTATAGTTCTCTCAATAGTTTTGATCCAGACAGATTTCTTTTATTTAAGTTTAATGCTTTTTTATCTTTGCACATAGTATCTATATCTCATTTGTTTGATTGAGATAGATATAATTTGTTAGCATTTTCAGGTTGAAAACTATAGATGGATATTCATGACAATCTCTCAGAAGTAATTTAACACTATGTAGCCACAAAACCATACTTTGGATGATTTTGGTGTTGTCAAACTGTTGCCATTTGCTGAAAAAGTAGAATATTCAAGACTTGTTAATTTGAAATAAAAAATTTCTAATTTTAGGATAATTTGAGGTCACATTCAAGTCCTAACTTTCTTCCTTCTTTGTTTCTCATAAAACTGAATGTTTACTTGAACCAATAGAACCCACAATGTCTGTTATCTTGGGTTGCTTTTTCGTGGTGAATTTCAGTTTTAGCGACAAGATTTACATGGTAAGCAAACAATATGACTTACAAATACAGTTTGACAAGGTAATTATAATCCCGATTAACAAACTTTCACAACTTTTCAGATTAAATCGATCATCCTTTTCAGATTAAATCGATCATCAAAATATGTCAGAGGTGTAAAAAACTTGAAATTAACACATGTCATTGTCAAACCATGGGTTGCACAGTTGTGAACAACATTTTACTCTAATCTGGACTTGTAACAAGAGCCATCAAAGTTTATATTCACAAAATATAGCCCTTTCACCAAAAGCATAGAATCAAAAGGTTCAGATGGACCAATAGATATAGACGTGGCTATACACTATTCTAGACATGCTAAATTTAATGTATAACCATGAGCTGTGACCTTGACCTTGGAGCTATGTTAAAATTTGTTTAAATGGCACATCTACTCATGATAGAGAACAATTGTGCAAAATTATTACGAAATCCATCCTCCAGACATGCTCAATTTATATGTTTGACTTCAAGCTGTGACCTTGACCTTGGAGCTATCCAATTTTTCTTTTAGAAAAAATCTGCTCATGATAGGGATCAATTTTACCAAGTTATATTGAAATCTATCTATAATTGAAGGAGCTATGCTCTGGACATGCTTAATTCTAATGTTCAACCTTGAGCTGTGACCTTGATCTTGGAGCTATCTACTTATAAAAAAGAAAATCTTAGTCTTGTCCAATTTAAAAGAAGTTGCAGATAACAATTAAAAGTGATAGCAATATGAAAAGAAACCAACAGAGTAGAACATATTGTAGGAAAAGAACAAATTGCTTGTTAAGAGCAATTTCTTCTTTTCCCATAATGTTTTCTCGATTATAAAACTATAGAAATATAATATCCTGGGCTTGTACAGGAAAGAATCAAATTATTTTGAAATCCATCCATTATTTTAGGAGCTATGCTCTGGACATGCTTAATTTCAAAATTAACCTGGAACTGTGATCTTGACCTTGGAGTTATCAGAATTTTATCAAATGGTACATGTATGTAAACTCATGATAGAGAACAACTGTGCCAAATTATTTTGAAATCCATCCATATTTGAAGGAGCTATGCTCTGGACAAGGTCAATCTTGACTGTCATCTGGACCTTGGAGCTATAAAAAAAACAGCTAAAACACGCCAGCAAAATATCATAAGGAATTCACTTGTGAAGTTTCATCCTATTTGGCCCAAAAGTTGTGGGGATATTGAGGCAGACAGATACACGCAAGGACAGATGGACAGATGAAGTGGAAGCTATATGCTTGCCCTTCCAGATGCGTAAAAATTTGGATTTGACGGTTTATTTATTTTACCCCTAACTTCAGTTATCTCAAGTTTTTTGCAAAGGCCCTCAAAAATCAACATAACGTGTGTCAACTGTGGTTCAAATTCAAAGAAGCTGCAGATGACTATATGATGTTGATGAATTCTTTAAAATCTTTGTGTTTTGGGGTAGAAAACATTGTGGATAATGAAGAAATTGCTTGTAACAAACAATTCATTCATTTTCCACAATGTTTTCCAAAGCTTTCATATTGAGGGGTGTTTAAAAGCGTCATTGTGTTTAAATGGATTAATATACCAATCTTGGCTGTCAATCAAATAATCAGTTGACCAATGAAATCACTTAATTAGACTGGAAGTTGAGTCTGAACTCCAACATTGGCAGCCATTTTGATGAATCTTTTTGTTTGTATGGCGACTAAAACACTGAAACTAAAGCTTAATCAAGCTGTAGTTACAATGTTTAGCTTGTCCACCAACCATTCTACCTATTTGTAACATTCTAATGGCCAAGTTTTTTTTTAAAAAAAAAACGCTGATAAAAATCGAAGCTGAATTTTCTGTCCGAGTCAATGGGCAGGGCTTAAGGAAACAGTGGGCGTGGCCAGCAATTGGTCAAATCTTATAGGATGTGAATTTGATTTCAAACTGTCTCTTATAAATTATAGGTTTTCATTAGTAGCATTTCATTTGGTAACAACAATTGCAACTTTTGATCTATCCAAATTGTTTGAGTTTGATATTTCATGCAAACAGGTACATTTGACCAATGTTGTTGTATACCCTATACGGTGCTAGAATTGAACCCTTTCAGTTTTTTAAAATTTTAGACTGGTCCAATTTGAAAGATGTTGCAGACAAATATGACCAGTGAGAGCAATTTGAAAAGAAACCACCCTATGTAGTAGAAAAAATTGTGAAAAAAGAAGAAATTCCCTGTTACATGCATTTTTTTTCTTTTCCCACAATATTTTCACAAGTATAAAACCACATGGACATTAAATACAGGGACTTTACAGGAAAAGGTTAAATGGAAAATTATCAGCATACAGTAGTTTTGGACCCCTTCTAGTCACTGCAAAAGGGTGGCAAGATTTGCAAAAAAAAAAAAAAAAAAAAAGCACACAACCAAGTGCAGTATTACAAATAAACTCTTACCATTTGCCTGTTTGGGGCAATCCACCTCTAAAACTTTCATTCTACCTCTGGGAGCTTTGAAATCAGAAGGAATCAAATCATAGATTAAACTGAACAAGATGAGGGCCCAAGACAATATAAAAAAATTAAACCTGCTTTAAGAATTTACTCAAACTTAGGCTTTATTTACACTTATAATCATTACAAAATAACTAAATTTGATTTTGATTCAACATGATGATTTGTTTAAAAATTGAGTGAAAAATAAGTGTCATATTGGGTAAAAGACATTGTACGAAAAGGAGAAATTGCTTGAAGCTAGCACATTCCTTTTTCCAAATATTTTTCAGATGTGTAAATTTTTGGATTGTGTGGAATGGATTAGCTGTAGTAAGCTAGAATTTATTATCTCTTCCCTTTCTCTTACCATAGATAGTATCTTAGATGAATAATATTTCTAATCTTGCCTCGATTTTGCGTAAATTTATAATGTGGTACAATTTTTCTTTATTATGTTGGGCCCAGGACAGCAAATGATCTTGCTCACTATTCGTATTAACCACTTACCAAGTGGCAAAACTTAAGACTGGTTCAATTTAAAAGGAGTTTCAGATGACAGTTTTAGGTTTATGAAATTACATATGTATATTTTTTTTTAACATTCTTGGTAGAAAACATTGCATAAATTAAAATAATTACTTTATGCAAGCTATTTCTTCATTTTTCACAATGCTTTACCAATTGTTTTTCTTCAGGGGCGTCAAAAGGTGTCACTGTGTGGAATAGGATGATTTAGCTTGCAAATATCAATCAATGAATCAATTGACCAATCAAATCATTCATTTAGAAAGGAAGTGATATTTGAACTCCAACATTGACCGACATTCACGTGAAGCATTTCTGTTGGTTTGGTGACTTAATGATATAACTAAAGCCGTTGTTATGACAATTAGGTCATCAACCAACCGTTTTACTTTTTTGTTACATATTTCTGGCCATAAACTTTGTAAAATAACATCATTTGTTGTCAAAGTGGAACTTCCTGTCATAGCTCTCTGGGCATGGCCAGCATTCCATCAATCAACCCTTCCTTTACTTCTTATCTCATATCAATCACATATTAAAAGGAACCCCTAGTAATGAGAGGATATCATTGAAGATCATTTTCATGAGGATTGTCCATTGACAACACAGCTTGCCCTTATGTGTGGTCATCACAAAAAGTGCTTGAGCAAAGGTCAAGTTTAAGGCCATTCAATAAAACCTATTACCTGATGATGTTCTGTACCAGATAAAAACATGAACTGTATAAGGTAGAGCAAAGTAAAGGCATTTTCTTAAGAAATCTGAGGGTCAAGGTCATGGAGTCATGATATTTGATTTCATAATGAAAGTCTTTCACCTGGTGAATGTAATTATAAAATTTATTGGTCTTACTGTAAGAAAAAAGAAAATATGAGCAAGGTTACAGGTTTTGAAAAATAGGTAAAAAGTCTAGGTCACAGGGTATGTTTATTTGTAAGAAATGAAAGACTAAAACTTGATGAGAGAATGTATAAAATTTGAAGTTTTTTAACCGATTTCCACACAATGACGAAGGGTATGACAAAAGTACTTCTGAGACTTTTTCTCTGGTAAAAAATGACATGCTGTGTTTATTCTACGCAGGGGACTGGAGAATTCCCCCACTTTTTCCGAAGATCTCCAATATATTCTACATTAGTGAGGGATTATAACTGAAATCAATCTTACCTTTGACATAAGGCTGTAATTTATAAGCTAACATTCTGGCTACTTCTTTGTTGTGAAAGTCTAGGGAATCATAATGCCGAAATTCCTGTTTATTTCTCATATACACCAATAAACTCCTAGAATTGAATACAAGAAAAAGGTTGTCATAAATTTTATCTTCATATTACTTAACAAATAAAATTTGTAATGAGTTTCAAATACATGATATTGTCAATGAAAATTTAAAAATTTTACTTTGATTACACTAGAATAATTGACCTTGAACTGAAACCTTAAGTATTGATCTAAAACAATAACTGATTCAAATGACTACTCCTTGACTGGAACATTTGTGTAAAATAATTTCAAAATCCAACCGTCAATGTCGAAGTTAAGATCTAGAAAAAACTTGACCTTTAACCTTTGCAAAACATAGACAAATCCTTCATATGGTACATCTTATCATTCAGGGGAAGTTGTGTGAAATTATTTTGAAATCAATCAATTTATGTAAAAGTTATGGTCCAGATAAAAAAACAAAAGACTGACGGATGAACAAACGCTCACACGTCAAATTCTAGTTGTGGAAACTTTGCCTAGCTAACAGGATACAGGCTCAGCAAAAAGTCTGTAACTTAAATTTCACACTGAATTTTTCTCAAGCATTTTACTTGATGTTGTGTATTATTTGCATGTTTACAGAGCTCTTCCCTATCAACATGATAGAATCGTATATCCTGTGAATTTCTCATCATAATACTTTGGATTATGGATACCTTGTTGAACTTGGGCTAGATGACTGTATACTCATAAAAGGGAACAAGAGCCATATCAAACATGGCCATCGCCTGCCGTAAAAGCTTGATAGTAAACTGAAGCCAGTTAGATTTAGGCTTCTTGTGCACTGCATTTCTTCTCAATGATTTCGATAATAGCTATGACACTTTCAGAGATATGCTCAGGACAAAATCTAAGTCTTTAAAACAACAAAGGGCAATAACTCCAAAATTATGCAAGCAAGAGTTGTGGTTCTTGTGCACTGCACTTCTCCTCAACGAGATCTATCAACCTATGAAGTTTCAAATTGATAGCAATTATACTTTCAGAGATATGCTCCGGACAAGTTTTGTGACGGAAGGACGGGAGGACAGAATGACAGACGGAGACCATTACTATATCCCCTTCGCCAAAACGGCGGGGATAATAAAAAGCAGAAGAAATCTATTAACCCTTGCCATGCTTAACCCAAAATATTCCTGTTTTGGCAGGAGATAGAAAAAGATCAGACTGCACATATGTGCAGTCTGATCTTAGTCTTCACCTCCTGCTTGTCCCTTTTCAGCCAGTTTTGTTTTGAAGATAAATTTTCAAAAGAATGATTAATCCTCAATATTTGCGTCCAGTACTGTCAGCCCTTTAATTTTAATGCAATTTTGTAGAGGATTTTTTCTCAACAAAACAAGAGTTAAGTTTTGTGAAAGGAAACACTTTCTCTACTACTATCTGACATTGAAAAATTATCAATATTACCAATGAGTCCCCCCTGCCGTTTGTAGGCTATTATTATCATTTACTGGAATAAAAACAAACTCTTTGGACGGTAAATTAAGTGGCTCGAGGAATGGCTCCAAATCATCGTCTGAAAATGGAAGGTAAAACAAATCAACCTACCACCACACAAAAATCTTTAAGACAGTTAAAAAGAAGGTACAGACAATTTCAAGAAAATAGAATTTCAAAAGTCTAAGATTTAGGGGTTAGAAAACATTGTGCAAAATTCAGAAATTGCTTCAATTTCTTCATATTCCACATTGTTTTCACAGGCTACTTTCTTGAGGATTGTAAATAAACAGCATTGAATGAGGTTGGGTAAAAATTTACCAATTACCACTGTCGATCAACTAAATGTTGTAACTTTAGCTTATTCTGACATTAACCTATTCCCACACAACTGAGTTTTAGACTGGTCCAAATTGAATGAAGTTGCAGAAAACAATTTAAAATTTATGTAATTTTAAAAACCTGTGTCTTTTGGAGTAGAAAATATTGTGGAAAAAGAAGATATTGCTTGTTACAATGGTTTCTATCCAGAAAATTGAAAAAATCTAGAATTTCATAAACTTTAAATAACTGTCTGCACCTCCTTTCTAATTGGATCAGTCTAGAATTTTTTCTGTGGTAATAGGTTAATAATGATCAAATGGAGGCTTTAAAAATGATGGTATAAAAATACTTGGAAATCCTGACCCCCCCCCCCAGTAATAATCTCTACTGATACCATCATGCTGTCTTGACAGTGCAATTATAAGGGGGGGATCTGAGGATCTGAACCAAATACTAACCAATCCAGCATTATTTTTCGGCTATAATAAAATTGAGGAAACATCAAGGGAAATTGAGGAAACATCTGCTTTTCTCACCTTTTCTACACTACACACAACTTTCTTCAATCTCTATGCAATTTAGTTTCATCTGCAACTTTTTTATTAATTTAAAACCTGTCAAAAATTTGTTGTTTGGTAATGGTCTTTAACTTTAAAGACTTAGTGCATTTCACAGAAATTAGACTATTTTTTGGTTGTTTGTCTTAACACATAAATTAATGCACTGAATCAATAAATTATCAATGATCATACTACATGTAAATGCAGACTGATAGTTGCCTAGAAATCTGCAAATGATGAAATGTTCTGGGATCAACAAAAGTATTAAACAATACCTGGAGCTAATTTGATAAACTGTGCAATTTCTGGACTAATTAATGCTAGTTTGTCCGCTGAATGGTTAAACTGTTCTTTCTCAAAATATCTGAAACAAAAACAAGATATTAGTGTGAAAGCATGATTCCCCTAAAAAAATTGACCTTGATAGAATACCTTAACATTGTCAGATGACATTGATATTAGCAGATGCCAGGGTCTCAAGGGACATATTACAAGTCTTAGTCTAGCTGTCAAACATACCTACAAGCATAAGGTCTCATCTGAAAGACAATTAGTTTGTAAGTTGGGTCAGCCTATGGCTCAAACCTGTGATCTAGAGGTTTGAAGCTGAGGGCTCTACCAACTGATCCAATCTGGCATACCACTAGACTCCAAAGCATACAGAAAGTAAATCTAATTGTTTCTTGTGATAAGGTTACAACAGACAAATAATCATGTTTTTAATAGTTCTACCTATCTTGATGAAAAACGTTTGAGTCAGTATTGCCACAAATTGAGTACTTGTGTAAAAAAAAATCCTTATAATTCTTCATAAAGCAGGTAATACTTTCAGGCTAGACCTTTGACTCTTTCTCTCTTGGCTGAGGGTCATGATGTTAACAACTCTCATAGAGGTCCTTTGATGCTCAATGCAAAACACCAAGATTCTATACCCAATTATTAAGGGGACAATTTTCATAGTTTTTAATAATTTTTCACTTTTGTTGCTCAGATAACTATAGTTTCTTACAAATTTCAATTTTCTTTGCAATCTTAAAATGAGCCATTTAATGAACATTCATGCCATATTGGATTAAAATTACATGATCTGTTTGGGAGGAGATGTCATTCAAAAAATCATAATTTTTTTATAGCCCCTCCCCTCTAACCCACTCTTAAATTCGGTATCGGGTCTGTTCGCCCTAAATATACTTTCGCTCCGGGTCTGTTCGCCCTGGGTCCGTTTGCCCTATTTTTTATGTTCACCCTCTTTTTTAAATGAGTATGATTTTGAGTGTATTTTTAGTTTTGTTGTAACGTCGTTTGAAAATGAAAAAAGGATCAATAAAAATTAGCTTGTCATTTTCACCAATGTTTTCATCTACTTTCATCTTCACCAGGGGAATAAAAAAGTGTGAATCTTGAATTATAGCCCATTCAAACGTGTGGGTAGTAATTTCTCCTTTACTCACAATGCTTTCTACAGTTATTGGTATTTTGTTATAAAATGTCGACAGTACTTTCAAAAACTTTCTCATTCAACTGTGACTGTGTTGTAAGAAGTCTGGTTGTGTTTCCATGATCTGTGGGTGGTATTTTCTCCTTTACTCACAATGCTTTCTTCTGTTATAGGTATTTTGTTATATAATGTCGACAATACTTTTAAAAACTTTCTCATTCAACTGTGATTGTGTTGTAAAAAGTCTGATTGTGTTTCGTGATTTTTTGGGGGGGGGTATAAAATTCCAATTTGTGGCAAGCAATTTTGTCCTTTATTCACAATTCTCTATAGCGTATTTGGGATTTATAACTTTCAAGCGTCATCTCCAAAGCCTTTTTATTTAGACGCATAAAGAATTTTGTCGTCTGCCTGGTAATGGGTTAATTTAAACATTCATACTTCAATTCCCACACCTTTACCCATAATCTTTCTTTGAACGTCTAGGACGGGGTTGTGTATTGTATATTTAATCATCGTTTTGATTAAAGGTAACATCTAAATGATACTTGTAATTTGATAAATTTTTATAACAAATTGATTGTGTCAAATAATCATTCTATCATTCTTTACCGATAATTGTGGCAATAAAATTAAAACATGATTGTCAACTTGTAATAACTTAATTCAAGAAAACATAATTTGTAATCTTGAATTTTATACAACCATCTCCGTTTCAAATATATTTCTTTTAACCTTATTATGTTCTAGGAATCTAGTCAAGTTCACTACAACTTTAGACAAGTCTGAAATTTTGTCTGAATATGAGTTGAAAAAACTACCTTACATAACTTAAATATCTCATAAAGGAAAAAATAAATGTTTACGAGAATTTTTTTTATCGTGGAAAGCTATAATGTAATTGAAATACGGGGCGAACGAACCTGGGGCGAACGGGCATTAGGGCGAACGGACCCGGGGCAAACAGGAAATAGGGCGAAACGTAATTAGGGTGAACGTGTTTTAGGGCGAACGGACCCGGATTCCTGAAATTCCATCCCTATAAGTATTGACCAGAGGGCCATGATATCAGCAAATCTAACAGAGGTTGGAGAGCTGATGCTCCATGCAAAATATCAAGGTTCAAGACCATACAATTCCAAGGAGAAGATTTTAAAAATTTTCTACCTTGGTTATTTCATTTTGTTGCTATGGAAACTTGAGTTTTTAACAGATTTCAATGTAGTTGTTGAACTGATACTCCATGTAAAATATCTTGCATGACTTTATGGTTAAAGAGAAGATTTTCTTTTTCTTCTTTTATTACTTTTCAGTTTTGTTGCCATTGTAACTTCATTTCTTACTGACCCAGATTCCAACACTTTGAGCAATTATTTAACCCTTTCCTGCTCAATCCCTGATTTTTACGTCCCTGTGATTTTATAAGCGAGAAAACATTGTGGAATAGAAGAAATTTCTTCTTTTGACACAATATTTTATACCATTTTTTCAAATTAAATCTACTTTAACTTTTCATCTGCAAAACAAGAAAGGGTAAAGGGGGTACATAAGGAACATTCCTGTCAAATTTTGTTGGATTTTTAACAGATTGTTTCAATGATTTCCAACGCAATGTTTTAAAAAAATCAGTGAAGACAGAAAAAAAAGAAGTTTGTCTATTTTGTCAACTTGCTACAACTAAACCAACAAAAGGAGCATTGATAATGTCCTTCCTGTGGGACTGATTCAAGTGACGAATCATTATTGGCACTGAGTAGCAGATGCTGAAAATTTTACATTTATATTGCATTGTTATGCTTACTGTAGGTAGTAAGTGCTGTGTAAATGATACAATAGACTTTAACACTCAATATAAAATAACTTATCTCTATCAAGGCAGATCAGAAATTAGGAACTATGATGGATTCAAAAAGCGTTTTGGTTTGAAACACAACGTTCTTATTTAGGCAATACTCATTGTTTATTTGACAATGAGCATGTTGTATTTCGTCCTTGGATGTCAAATTTGACATCTTGCCGCCTGCAAGTTGAAGTTACCTGGGGACAGACCAACGAATTCAAACCGTGCATCTCAATTACAGACGCTGTGTACTCACTCAAAACAAAACGCAATTAATTTATCGTTTATCCAGTGTGGACCCTCTAGTAGATAAACATCAGATTTACGTAGTAAACTGTCGTTAAAATTCAAAACAATTTCATTTTCATTGAATTCAGTAGCCATATTTGTTGTTGTGTGTCTGGTTGACTTCGATTATCCTACTCTAGTAAAGTTTTTCTGTAGGTCAAGGTCGAATAGTTTTTTTAACCTACATTCTAGGGTCATACTAAAACAAGCCCTACAGAGATTTATAGCCCTACAGACGCCCTACGGAATTTGTACACGCCCTACGAGTATTTGAGCGATAATGGGTTATAATTTTTAGTTAATATGATCGAAATTAACATATTTTCTGCATATTTCAAACTATTTTCTGTGAAATTATCTTATTTATGATGATTTTGATGTTTACAAGTGCCGAAACCTGACCGGAAGTAACTTGAGGAAACCTCAGACCATTAAATGAGGTGTGCCCTCAAATATACAGTCAAATTTCTATTAAAGTACTTATCTTCTCAGTTATAAAAGTAATAGGTTTTTGATTTTTTAAAAAAAATCAGAACTTATATTCAGGTTTTAAATGATTTTTCGAGCCGAAAATTGTGAAGATAAGGGAGGCAACTCAATTTAGCATAGACTAGAAGTCTATAGGAACGATACCAATGACAATTTTGAAAGATTTTGCCTTGCCGGAGAAAGCTTGTTTTAATTTCAAGACATTGTTAGAAAAGAAATTATTTTCACCTTTTCTTGCATTATATTAAATTGTAACCCCTTTTAAATGTCCAAATCGAAAGAAGTTGTTGATGAAAATTGGTTGCAAATTTGCAATGAAATAATCCTAAATGGTAGAAAACATTGCGGAAAAATGTGAAATTGTATGTCTCAAGCTATTTCTCCTTTTCTCACTGTTTTCAGAAGTATTTACGCGATGTTAAAACCCAGGTTTGTACAGGAAAGGGTTAGGTCCTTGTATTGTTCAATATGGGATTGTGTTGAAGTAAGTAAATTAAAAACCAGGTTTTTTGTTTGTTTGTTTTGTTTTTGTGTTTGTTACACAATGTGTTTTGTTGAACAAAATTCTGAACTAGGAAATGTTCCCAGTCTCAACGACGTGGACGTGGTTCTACTCTGAGCCCTTTTTTATTTTTTTTTTTATTATTTTTTATTTTTTTTATTTATCTGTTTTAACTGCGTATATAAAATCAACTCCTCAGTTGTTGTTGTTGTAGTTTTTTTGGATATTGCATCATTTTACTGAAAATTTTATTAATATAATTTTCACTTGATTTTTTTATTACTTTTTTATTTATCTGGTCTACGAAATGGAATAATACTGTAAATGCGTTTATAAAATCAACACCTCATTTGTTGTTGTTTTTGGATTTTGCATCATTATATAGAAAATTATATGATTATAATTTTACTTGATTTTAAGCAGTACAAACTACACTGTTTGAACAAAATGAATTGTTACTATACTGCTTTTTATGTATTGTTTTTGATTGGTTTAAATAATTAATCTAGAAGTTAAAAAATTATTATAATTTGAACCTTTTCTGTAATTTACTTGAAGAATGAGAGTCAGACCAAACCGACAGAGTGTGCATATTAAATATCGTCTGCTAGAGGATATTAACTCTTTACTGTATAATCACTGGTTTTTACGTTCATGCAATTTTATACATAAGAAAACATTGTGATAAAAAATGCTTGATCTTCTTTTATCACAATATTTTCTACCATATACAATAGTTTCGTTTCAGATTGCATTCACTTTTCATTGTCGTCTGCAGCATGTTTCAAATTTGGCCAGTGTAAAATTTCGAGAAACAGGAAAGGGTTAAACAGTCTGTAGTGACGAGGGTCAACTACTGTCTGAATCAAATGCGAAAATCATGTGAGTACAATTATAAACACTGTCAATCCAATGTTTTCCCCGTTATCGAATATATCTGCAGTGTAGCTATCAAAGAATAAGTGGTTACGATGTCTAGGACAAAAACGACTATGTGCCGAGCCAAGCTTCATTCGACCCCGTTTTGCCTTGTGCTTGTTTAACCCATTCCTAGACAATGTCGCCTATTTACGCTCCTAAAGAAAAAGTTATTTAAAACAATGTGGAAAATGAAGGAATTGCATATTGTCAAGCAATTTCTTCATTGTCCACAGTGTTTCCTTCCCAATAATAGCTCCTTACCGAATAACAAATGCTTAATATTCCATGGGTTGAAATTGTCGTCTTCAGCAATTATGAATTTGGACCAATCTTCAATTTCGGGGCCTGGCAATGGGCGAGATTTTTGTGAGTAATATTCATCATTTAATATGAAACCGATTAACTGTTTTTAAATTCTATCGATATGTAGATATGGCTTTTTAAATGTTAAGCGGGAAAGATTGAGAATTGATTAAACGGAGGACATGAAATGACTATATCGTCGGTGGAAGACCAAAACCTCGTAACTTCAGCTTAACAAAGATTCGATGTTTTGGGCAAACACCGGTGATATCTGTCCTCTCCACTCTTTCTTGTTCAGTCCCTGTTTTTTACGTCCTTGTAATTTTTATAATTTAGAAAGCATTGTTGACAAAGAAGAAATTACTTGTTATTAACAATTCACTCTTTTCCACGATATTTTCTACCCTACTGTACGTTTATTTTTCAAAATAAAACCACTTTTAATTCTCGTCAGCCAAACAATGTTAAGTTACGCCTTTGTATTCACCAAACTGTGCTATTCATAACAAAAGGACAGCATAATAACCCGTTACTAATCAACAGGTCTTGTGGGGTGCAGAGAATCGAGAACAAACTACCGTTTCTACATTTTATCCTTTCTTAAAACATTTTAAACGAACAAAAATAACAAAGCGATAAATAAGAGACTCTCTGGTTACAATTGGCCCCTGTAAAAATATATAAGTAACTTATTGGCGATGGGAAATTAAACACTGAGGAAGACCAACCGTATCCGAAAGAAATACTTCCGTATACCACATGTTGCTTTGGCCTCAGTTGGGTAGGACAGATGCACCAAATCTTTATCGTAGTCTCTTGGCAAACGTATGTCGTCAAACTTGACCACGTTTTTACCGTAATTCTCAATGAGCAGTTTATTGATTCTCTTCCTGTCTCTGTTGAATTTGGATATCGTAAGCCCTGGTGGATCACTTTTTGAAAAGTCAGCTCTCGGCAGAATCTCAGAAATGAATACTTTGCGTACACCCCATTCTTCAAACTCTGTTACCAATGTGCATTTTCTGTCAAATATTGCTTCCGGAATCGAGGTGGGATTTATGTCATTACCGCCGATAGAGAGGAATATGACGTCGGGCTCTGCTGCTTTCATCTTATATTTCTTATTAGCTGTGAGTCTGTCAAGTCGCAAACCTCCTTGATGTACAAAAAAGCAATTTCCCGGGATACAAAGATCGCCATTAAAGAAATTGTCCAGTTTCTTAATGTAGGAATCGCCAAATAGTCCAAATCTAGCCATATCGCATGAATTAATTAGTCGAATGAGACGGACAAAATGACGAGCCGAAAATTTAAAGTAAACATGTTCCCATTAAGTTTGTCGCAAGTTAACATCGATTTTGCCTTCTTCTATTGTGTCTTGTGTCGGAAATTAATTAGTTGCCTTCAAAATCCTTGTTTGATGTTCTGGTGAAACTGTTAACAAATTCTGCTAATTACGATCCCGAAAGGAATATGCTTTAGAAAAGGTTGTGGGAAATTAAGGAAAAGCTTGTGACTAATTTTTTCTTTGTTTCCCTTAATGTTTACCACCAAGATTTAATTTTTAAATTCCACAATTTTAAAAAATGTCGTATATCATTTATATATTTATTTTTTTCAATTCACTTATTATCATAACTTTATAAGGTAACTAATTAACAAATCACGACAACAAAGATAGAAAAAATAATGATCTTAATTACAACAGCAATATCAGTAGTATTAATAATACTAATAATATAAATGATATATCGCTGGGACAGCCCGAAACAGTTGTAACTACCTTTATTTACAAATTTGATATATGATATATAAGTTTGTATGGGTTTTGTATAGAACTGGGCTAAGGTGCACGTAATATCAGCATATCTTTCATCACTTGCCAAAAACAAATTTATTATGCTGCCAGTTCTGAAATGCAATAAAATTCAATTACCATCATAACAACGAACTTTTATTCCCCTTAAACAATGGCTGCCGTACTATAAGAAAAGAATTGACTATATGGCTTACCGATCACATGAATATCATTAGCATTAAATTCTGAGTTAAATCATATTGAATTGTTTAGAAAGACTCAATCTCTTTTTTTTTTTTTTTTTTTTTTTTTGCGACACTGAATAATGTTGTTAAACATTGCGAAAAAAAAAATGCTTGCAACAAATAGAGTCTCATTAAGCTAAACGCCCCATACTATATTTCATAAAAAGGACTTTCCAGTCTATTTTGAATGCAAATAAAGAGTTGCTTCCCTTGCATTGCATTGAGATCACTTTGTATCTAAAAAGTCTTTTCTAACATGAAATTATGCCAAA
Organism: Fragum fragum; assembly: GCA_946902895.1. Lineage (NCBI taxonomy): Eukaryota > Metazoa > Mollusca > Bivalvia > Cardiida > Cardiidae > Fragum > Fragum fragum. The sequence goes on from OX336371.1 coordinate 33,299,306, forward strand.
ATAAAGATAAAAATCAGAACATGAATAATTTGTCTCTCAAAAATACTAATACGTAGACAGGTATTTGCTTATGAATTTGTTGGGCGATCAATTAAACGATAGGGCGTTTCGTCAAGTACTTCCGGTCAAATTATGTGATATTATAAACATCAATATCATCATAAATAAGCAAAATTCACAGAATTCCTTTTCAAGTAAGAAAAATTATGTTAATTTCAATCATATTAACTAAAAATTTTACCCAATTATCGCCCAAATACTCGTAGGGCGTGTACACATTCCGTAGGGCGTCTGTAGGGCTATAAATCTCTGTAGGGCTTGTTTTAGTGTGACCGTACATTCTAAGGTTACACAGCGTATAATTACTATGTTTCAATCACATGAAAAAATACTATATTCAAGATGTATTTATGTATATTTGAATAAAAATAGTCAGAGACTAGACTATCGATTGACGGATTCGTGACCAAAGGTATCGATACAGTTCAGTATCACTCATTTTAGAAGAAAAATACATGTGTGAATCTGATTCTCTTTTCCATCCGAGCCTAATTAATTGAGGTTAGTGAGACGTTAACTTTCATAGATTTTTTAATCTATTCAGGTCTGTAACTAACGTGCTAAAATGTCCTATGTTACGTTACTAAGTTAGCCTCGGAATTTCTGAAATAATAAAAAACCCAGTCACTATCAACAAATCAATTTATCATCTAAAATAAAAGAGATTTATAAACTGGAAGTAAATCGATTGAGCTTTATTAAGAAGGCATTAAAGGAAGGATTTTACGTAAGAGAAAAAGAAAAACATAAAACAAGTTGTCCCATGACAAATACAGACAGGTAATTAAAATTGAATCCATTATTTTAAGGAAGCGTCTAGCTATTCCGGTTGCCGACTTTTATTGAGATGTTAACGGAAAAATAGCTAGATAGGATCTTTTGACTGTACTTTCTTAACTATTGGTACTTACTTTTCTTGGCATGAAAAGGGGATAAGTTCCATTAACGTAACTTCAGGAACTTACAAGTATGATGCCCTTTTTGATGGACGTCTTCAACATCCATCAGTGTCACCTATAGTTTGGAAAATCCAGTAGGATACTACACGGGCAGAAGAGAAATAGTGCCCGATAACTGAGGCTCGCTGTATTATTTTTCAAAACCTGTCTTTTCCAAACAACTGTACGTTTGAAAATGGCGTAATCATGACAAGGATTCTATAGAATTCATAGAAACCTTAAACACTCCTCTTAAATACGAAAACACCTACCAATATCCCGCCGCTCAACGTAGACGCGGCTCCGGTTTCAATAACGCACAGTCATTCAGTGAGTTATTTTCCTCCTATTTTTAGAACTCAGCATACCAGGTATACACCGCGGGAGTGAAGAACAGTAGTGTGCAGTAAACCCGACAAAATTTTGGAGTAGTGCGAATAAAAAGGAAGCATCAGACGCCAATTCAATTCGCTTTGAAGTTGAAAACTAAGGCCCAGACAGGGTAGAAAACATCGTTTTCTCCAACAATAATGTTTTCTTTAATCGCGGCAACTCCTCTGGGGCTTAAAAGAGCGCGATTGTGTGGAATATATAGGCTACTACTGGTCGCAGAAGGTTAAAAAGATATACAGAATTTCTCATTTGTTTCTTACAAGTAATATTCCTCAACTGATATTACTATAAACCTGGTATTGTCCAAACCAATTTCTTAAATGACATCTTAATTATTTGTGGTGTGTCATCGGAAACGGATGATCTCGAAAAAGTAAAAAAGTATTGATCATGAAAGCTAGATAGACTGCGATCGAGTGAATTTTGTTTAATGTCACTTTATGTAGTATTTGGGCAAAATCGCGGCTGGGAGGTGCACCCAACCATGGCTTCCTTTCATTTTTCACGCCATGGCATGTACATGTACAACTGAAACAATGCACTTTTGATCTTGAAAGCTAGATAGACTGCGATCGAGTGAACTTGACTTTTTTAATGTCACTTTCGGTAGTATTTGGATAAAACCGCGATTGGGAGGTGCACCCAACCATGGCTTCCTTTCATTTTTCACGCCAGGGCATTTACATGTACAACTGAAACAATAAATCTGAGCCTTCAGTTGCTCAGCCAACTTCATAGGCAAATTACTTATTTTATTTCCATCGGTTGGAGGAAAATGACGCACATGGCCATGGCAAGTTTTTGCCCGTGACTTGGAATCGTGCTCAGGACTCTAGAATAGAAAATATCCTGTATCATCTATTAAGCCAAGAAGACTAGGCGATACATCATGTTTAAAAAAGATTATCCATATGAAAAATGCCATTTCTACACCAAAATAGCATATCAATTTACTATGCCAAAAGGGAGGTCAATCATCAGTACTTTCATCTCTCTCTCTCTCTCTCTCTCTCTCTCTCTCTCTCTCTCTCTCTCTCTCTCTCTCTCTCTCTCTCCCCTCTCTCTCTCTATTAATCTCAGTTATGATGTCACTATTGGTGTTTCCATTCAAGTTTTTGGTAAGCTTTGAAAAAGCTGGAAAACAGCAGATTTCTGAATATTGGCGTCTGGAAATGAATATTAGTTATATATATTATAAAGTCCCGTAAATAAATTCCACTTTACTGATGACTTTTCTAAATAATCTTAGTATCTTCCATTTCCAATCCTGGTCAGACGTTCCCAGATTGCGTTGGCCGGGGATAAAAAGCCGTCGAAAATTTTCGCTCCGGCCGCAGTTTTCAATTGGGCGAATTGATGAAATTAGAAATACCATTTTACCTTACCCCGCGTATTTTTGAAGTGCCATCCTAGTTGAGCTCTGCAGGGTCTAATATCTTTTTAATTTTTAAGAATCCCGCCTTTTTTTTACTGTGGAAAACTGAAATCGGAAGGTCCCTTTTCGCCTGACGGTTCACATATCTTTTGTAGTCTCCGACGTTCTATAGGCTATTCCGGCATTTATTCCCCCCATTTATGTACATAGACTTCGGGTGATATTTATTCCACCCACTTGCGTCAGTGATTTCATCTTTGAATTTTCATCAGCTAACTGAGTTGCCATTTTATAACTTGATCAGTTGTATATACCGTTAGCACCATTTGCTCTTTTTGCGAAATAAATTTAGTTTTTACACACAAATAAAGATAGATAGATAGATAGATAGATAGATAGATAGATAGATAGATAGATAGATAGATAGATAGATAGATAGATAGATAGATAGATAGATAGAGAGAGAGAGAGACAGACAGACAGACAGACAATGAGAGAGACAGAGAGAGAGAGAGAGAAAGATCCATATCCAAAACCAGGTGCATACCAATTGACGGATCGCTTGACCCGGCGACTAACTCGGATTGAGACGCTCACCGACTCCGACAGGAAGTTCCACTCCTTTGTAATCATTGTCGAGCAGAAACCATTTACTATTACAAGACATCTAGCCTGCAGCGTCTTTATCAAGGGGGACATAGCCCGGCACGACCAGTTATGAGTCTTTTGATCAAATTTGAGAGATATATGTTCGTAAGCCGACCTGGTCTATTACTGAAGTCGAAAAGAGACCACTAGGGAGTGCGAAAGTATCGATCCTTGTCAGACTGCGGATTTTTATACTTCAAGATTACATAACCACTCTGTCTCGCTAAACATCTTTGTATTTTTTTTTTTTTTTTTTTTTTTTTGTTCTGCGCTGAATTAAATTTCAAATATTTGTAAACTTGATATATTTGATGACCCGAATCTGAGTGACGGATCCGATTTCTACACTGACAAGAGTTCAAAAACTCATTCACACACTAACACATATACTTATCACAAAAAGCTAAGGAACTTTTAAAGATGTAAGATTGACCATTTTTGTCACTATTCATGTCAGTTCTTCTCCTCTCGTCTACGTCTAACATGCCTATCAAATTTGCGCAATTCTGCCATGTCAGTATTTGGAAATTCATGAGCAGTGAAGTTGAATCAAGATTAGTGTGCTGTAAAATTCGACCTGTATTGAAGGTCACCTAAATCGACAAAAAACCGCCAAAAGAAAACAAAATTTCATCTTTGGATAGCCGTTTAGACAAGACGTTATCTGGACGAAAACTGAGTCTATTTGACCAATCGCTGACCCACTTACTCCGTAGACCATGCCTACCAACTCATAAAGGAAGTACCGCTTCGATTTTAAACGGCGTTAATTTGCAAAAGTTATGGTCAGTAGCATGCAACAAAAAAGTAGAATAGTTGGTTAGCGACTTAAACGTCGTAACTTCGGCTTGAATATGCTGTAGTTACTACGTTTAAGTCGCCAAACAGAAATATTTTACACAAACGGCGGCAAATCTCAATTCCGGGCTGAATGAATAATTTGAATTTGTTGACATCGAGGGCGTCTGTCGCTGTCACATCAACACAGGGTCCATGGTACCACTCTTCGCAGTAGTCACACTGAATCATGAATATTTCTTGCCATGGCTCTCGACACAGACAGTAATCTTCTTTTTCGTCACCCTGGTCGTTTGTCTGACTCTACACCGGATTTTGTAGCCAATTCTGTAGCCATTTTGGTAGTTGCCGGTCTTTGCCGGTTTTTATTCTAGTCACCAAGTTTCAGTTTCATCGGTCCAACTACCATTCCCTGCATTGACATTTGTCTTCCAGCAGCTGACAATCTGATTTCACGCAGTTTCTTCGGCTTGCGGTTAAGGGTTGCATACAGTGTATCAGATATTAGGGTCATATCGGCACCGGTATCTACTACTGCCTGAACAACTTGATCTCTAACCCTCACTGGAATGCTGTATGGTGTCGAAGAATTCAGTTGGCAAATCTTCAATTCTGTCTCGTTGAGTCTCTGGCTCCAGTTGTTTTGATGACTTGGGACGTTGCGGACTGGAACCAGCAGAGTTTCTCTTATCCCAATGGCCTGTAACATTCTTGTGGACGGATTGCTTTTTATGCACATCACCACCAGACATGTTTTTTCTTCCCTTTCGGGTCTATCACCGGAAAGGATTTGTTTCCAGCATCAGCTGAATGTCTAAGGCCTGACTTCTCATTGCCCCACTACAAAATGATTTTAGGTTAATCACACTGTAAATGTCATTAATTCTTTACGAAATGGTGGTTTCTTAGTTGCATAGATTGATATTTCTTAAATGTTTGCCGATTTTCTGTATTTCCTTAACCTACAAATAAGTATTTTACTGAAAAAATCCAACGACGAGAGTTTTCTTAAAATGCTTATTGAATGTCGATGAAAATAATCTAAATGCATATTGAATGTCGATGAAAATAATCTTAACAAAAAAAGAGGGGCATTGGTCCCGGTGGGCTCAACTGAGACAAAGACTATCCATTTCAATCTTCCAGTTTAATTTTAAGTTTAGGCTTACCATACAAAGTTGGCGAAAATATTCTTTATGCACATAAAGTCCATATCCCCGATGTGGCCCTACCTCTCAGAATCCAAGAATAAAAGATTGGGCAACTGTTCCTAACAGATTTGAATTCTTTTCGCAATTTTTTGAGAGGACAGCCTCTGAAACATTTTTGCCAAATTTAGTTCACATTGGCCCTTCAGTTTGTTAGATCTCATTTAAAGAAATCCTTCATTATTTCTATAAAGGCCTGACCCTCACTGAGTTTCCTTTACTTGTGACCCATGGTTAATGATTTCACCAATATTGAAAGAGGTCAAAACACTGATGTTTCATTCAAATTATCTAGCAAGGCTCCAGGCCTAATCATTCATGATTCTTTTTTTAATATATTACTTTTTGTTGCCATAGAAGCCATGTTTTTCTAAATAGTTCAATTCTTTTAAAGATTTTGTAAAACAACTTCACACGGAAAATAAAATCAATAAAAAATTTGATTCAAATTGGCACACAAGTTTGTGAGATGTCATTTATAGAAATCACTATTTAGTTCTTTAAAGGCCTAATCACCTTTTGGGGCTCCAAGAGTAATGATTACAGTAGTGCTTAAAGAGGCCAATATGCTGATGCTTCATGCTAAATGCCTCCTGGTTTAGGAGGTTAAGCTTTTTAGAGATTTTACTTTTGTTGACATTGTAGCTAGGGTTTCTCCAGATTTAGATTCTTTACTAGTTTGTAAAAGTACCACATAAGAAACATTCCTGCCAAGTTTGGTTCCAAATGGTCCTGTGGTAAGGGAGATCTCAGTTATGTAATCTTTCTTAATTTCTATTGATGCTTCACTCTCCACCCTATGGAAAACAACACAATGATTTCAAAAATTTTGAAAGAGATAGTTTATGCAAAATACCAAGGTTCTAAGCTTACTGGGTCTTGAGGAGAAGATCTTGGTGTTTTTTTTTTTAATTTCACTTTTATTGCCATGGCAACTAGAGCTCAATTGTTTTACCTATTTTGAAAAAGGATCACCAAAGGAACAAGGCCCAGCTGTTTCAGAGGAGATGTTGTGTAAAGAAATTATCAACGAACAATGAAGAAACATTGGACAATAGCGTATTGAGTACCTTGTGCTCAGGTGTGCTATCAATAGAAAGAAAACATTCGATCAATATGCTTATTTTCCCATACATATCATTAATTATCTCCCTTTTCTCAAAAACAGCAAATCTTTGGGAAGTATGATCTTTTATAACTAAAATAGCCGAGCTGTTAGGGAAGAGATGGCTATCAATCAAATCCTTTATGCCTACAAGATTCTGATACCTAATCTTGGGGGATGTGATTTCAGCAAATAACCCATTGCCGCAAAATGTTAGATTGGTTCAAATTGATAGAAGCAGCAGATGACAAATCAAAATTGTTTTCAAATAAAAAAAAGGCCATATGAGATTAAAAAAAACATATTGTGAGAAAACAAGAAATTGCTTGTTAAAATCAATTACTCAATTTCTTAACAATGTTTTCCTTATCTATTTTTCTTTGGTTCCTAAAAATGCAGGATTGTGTGGCAAAACCGTAATGGGTTAAACCACAATTCCAGGACCTCAAAGCCAATGGCCCTGTATAATGGTATCAATTATAATGGTTCTAAAGGAGAGAATCTCTTTCTAAGACCGTTTCCAATTTTTCAGATCTGTTGCGATGGTAACCAAATTTTCCAAAAGATTTTACTTCTTACAGCAATAAATAGAAATCAGTACTTAAACAAAATTTCTGTTAAAAGTGGTGAATTAGGATCATGGTAAGATTTGTTTGAATGATGTTTTACGCCGCTTTCAACAATCTTTCAGTTATATCACGGCGGCTGGAGCACCTAACAATGGAATCCTGGTATTTCTCACACCAGTACTACCATTACATCCTTTCCTAGCCTCCAGCTGCTATCCCACATAGGTCTACAATTATCAACCCATTGGTGAGAGACAAATGGTCGGAAAGGATGAGTGCCGCCGTCGGAGATCAAACCCGGGACCTCTAGATTGACAGTCCGACGAGCTACCAACTGCGCCATGACGGCGGCCCGGATCATGGTTAGAATTGGATTTTAGAGTTTGCTGTAAGAAAATGTTTACAAATGCTGTATGGTCCATGATGCAAGCTGGACATGTCACTTTACTTTCTCTTGAGCATTTTATGCTTAGGCAATTTTATGATTAGGTGAGCTCAAAATACATCTTATGTTCATTTGATTTGATAGTGTAGATTACTCTTTTCTGAGTTTCAGGTCAATATCTACATGTAACAAGTTGTCAAAATTCTACCCCTTGTGATGCTGATCTTGAAATATTCCTGATTTGACAATGGCTGTGGCATGTGAATAGACTAAGATCAGCCTGCAGTCTGATCTTAGTCTACACTACCTGCTTGTTCTTTTAGTGTTGAGGAAATATTTCAATACAAAGTTTGACAAAAAATTATAATTTTGTGAAGAAAGCATAAATATTTCACAGGACAAAGGTTAATATGCAGAGGAGGCAAAAAAACCAAGAGGACCATGATGGTCCTAAATCGCTCCTCTGAGAAGGATGGTTCTTGGCTCTATGATATAAACAAAATAGCTAACTTTCAGAATACAGTAATTCTTTGAAGTTTTTTGGTATAGGGTCAATAGGTGATAATCCATACCAAATATAAAAGCTCTAGTCCATATGGTTTTGGAGAAGAAGATTTTTAAAGATTTCTTTCTTTGTTTCTTTGTGAAATCAGGAATCACACAGAAATCACACAGAAAAGGGCCAATTTTCAGAGTATGATAGTTCTTTGAAGTATTTTGGTAGAGGGTCAATAGGTGATGATATGTACCAAATATCAAAGCTCTAGTCCTTATGATTTGGGAGGAGAAGATTTTTAAAGATTTCCTTCTTTATTCTTTTTGAAATCAGGGATTGCACAGAAAAGGGCTAATTTTCAGAGTACGATAATTCTTTGAAGCATTTTGGTAGAGGGTCAATAGGTGATGATATGTACCAAATATCAAAGCTCTTAGCCTTATGGTTTAGGAGCAGAAGATTTTTAAAGATTTCCTTTGTAAAATCAGGAATCACATAGAAAAGGGTTAATTTTAAGAGTTCAGTTATTCTTTGAAGTATTTTTGTAGAGGGTCAATAGGTAATGATATGTACCAAATATCAAAGCTCTAGGCCTTATGGTTTAGGAGGAGAAGATTTTTTAATAATTGTTTACAGACAGACAGATGGACAGAGGGACGCCACACAATTACCAATCACAATAGCTCACCTTGAGCATGTTGTGCTCAGGTGAGCTAAAAAAATGATGCAGAGACTGTAACAAGAATACAGAATTTGTCTTAAAACAGCCTAGCTAAAATAAAGAATGAAAATACTACATCAACAAACTTTAGAAGAATAAATATAATTAATTCAATGGTAAATACCAAATTACATTGTATCTAATGACTAAAATATAAAAATACTCTAAATTATCACAGATGTTTACTCTATAAATACAAACGCACAGTACCAACAGGGGCCATTAATCTGTTTCAGAACAGATCAAAATTATGGGGCACAACTACAAGTCTTACCAAATGACCCTGCTTAGGCTTAGGTTTAATAGATGTAAAAGAATGGCTATTCCTTTTTTATGAAGATCATAAACTTTGGCATCATATATCAAACTCCAAACCATTGAAAAAAAGCTAAAATTCATTCAGACTGCAGTCATAAAAATTCAGATTGAAAATCACAAGTAAGTCTAGTAATCTTTTGGGATAGATAAACAGAGAAAACCGAAAAATAAAACCAGAAGGCCAGAATTTTATAAGCACATCAGGCTAGTTGGGAAGACTTTTTACAAGCCAGAAACTAATTTTTGACTGTGGAACCAGTACAAAGTTCAATCACTGATCAGAGACAGATTACATTGCCCAAACAAAATTCATGTCACAATAACTACCTATATATCTATGGAAATATGCAAATGATGAGACTGCCTCAGTATTATCATTTCATTCCAATATGATAATCTGTGAATCAACATTCATGTCAACAGCAATTTTCTTTAACCCATTACCACACAAACCTTTTTTAAGCCCCTTTAGAGAAAACTTCAGAAAAGATTGTGGAAATGAAGAAATTTCTTCATTGTCCACAAAGTTTTTACCCTTAAAAGACAAAGAATTTTCAACTTTCATGATCTTAAAATTGTCATTATCAACTTCTTTCAATTTGGATTAGGCCAAATTTTTGTAATTGGTAATTGGTTAATTGTAATGACAAAACAAAACTAGACGCTATCACTGAAAGTAATCAACACACAATCAATGGCTCTTTGTCACTGATACAAGATACAAGAATTTTTCAGAAAACCTTATCAACAAAAGCATGTGTCCTCCAAAAATCATATCAAAAGATAATGTTATAAAATAGAAATTAATCCATATTGTGATCTCATTATAAATTATCTAACAAAACATAAGTTCTTATGAACTCAAAGATACATTTTGTTTCTTCTACAGTTTCAGGGTTCTTAAAACGAAAGAATATTCTAAAATGAGCTGTTAGAGTTAGCTTCGAAATCACAGTAGTTGAAATAAAATTGCCTTTGTTGCAGAGAATTTCTGACAATAAAGCATAGAAAGTACTTCATCATCTACGGTACTTTATTACATATATCGCAGACTCTTTGATCAAAGGGAATCAGAGGTCTAAAGTAGGGAACTTGTTCAATAAGTAAATCATGAGCACTAATTCTTAGTTTAGACAGTTCTTTAGTTTTTTCTTTTGAAGTCCAAATCACAAATACTTTTCTACTCATTGTAGATGTTTGAGAAAGTATGTAATTTGTTACAATGACTGAGATTTCAGGATAAAAAGCTTGCTATTCACATCAATATAGTATCTATTGGACATAATATTTGATGTATTGCTTGCTTCAGTGTCAGTGATTGAAAATTCATTCATAAAATTATGAATCCAAGAATACCATGATTTGTAGCCATCTTGAGATAAAGATTTGTCTAGTTCAAGGGGAAATAATGCCTGTTTTTAAATCTGAGAGTGAATGGACTATACCAACATGAAAATGCCACTCTTTGCTTGATAATGAGTGTACATGTGAAATTTGAATAAAATCTATGTGGTAGTCGTAGAGAAAAAAAGTTGAAACGTTTTTTTTTTCACACAAAGGAACACCATTCAAAGAAAAATAAATGGAACATGACCAGAATATGATATACACATCTTTGCTTGATACTGAGTGTATATGTGAAATTTGAATCAATTCCACCAGTTTATGAGAAAATTGGAGGAAAGGAAGCTACAGATAGACCAACTGACCACCCAACCAGCTGACTGACTAACAAGCTGACTTCTAAATACCCCTCAATGAGTGTTTTGAGGTATTGCCCATTCATACACAAAAAATTTTTAAACTGGTCCAAATTGAAAGAATCTGCAGATGACAATTTCAATTTGATGAGATTTTAATCTTTTTTTGTCTTCTGTGATAAAAAACATTGTGGATAATAAAGAAATCACTTGATACAAGCAATTTCTTCATTTTCCACAATGTTTTCCAAAGCTTTTTTCTTGGGGGAATTATGTGGGAATTGGTTAAAAACTTAATTAAATATGCCTCCTTGAATGAAATAAACACAATGGATGGAGGAAAGAGATTGTAGAACAGCGTGTCAGACATTAGAAGTGTAATTAGAAGCAAGCCATTCCTTCAGATCGAGAGGTATGAAGACTTCAAAAGACGAAGGGTAGCTTTGATTTTTGGGATCTTCTTTTATAGCCAGGTAGAATACTAATAATCTTTTTTTACAAATGTCTCAAGCTTCTTTCGATTTGGATGTGTTTAAAAATCTGTCACCAACAATCAGTTAACACATTTTCACACGACAAAAATTTAGACCAGCCTTAATTTGAAGAAGTTGCAGACGACAATTTAAGTTGTTGAAATCTTCAAGATTGTTGTCTTTTGGGGTAGAAACATTGTAGATATGAAGAAATTGCTTGTAACAAGCAATTGCTTCATTTTCCACAATGTTTTCAAAAGCCTTTATATTGATGGGCATTTAAAGGCACTGTTGTGTGGAAATGGGTTAATTGATTACATCACAGTTAATTGTCTATGTAAAGTATCTGGAAGACTATTTATAGCTCTCTGACTAGTTGTTATGGCAATCGCTCTTGAAGGACGCTGTCTAAAATACTCATGTAAGGTTTTTCCACTCAAAATATCTCTGAAAAAAAAATATCAACAAATAATAGGAAAACATATAAAATGACATTTACTTGATGGAGTTAATTTTTTTTTATTAAATCACAATTTTCTGATTATTGCTACACTTCTCAAGAATATAACTTTGAATAACTTTTTAGAAAATGAAGAAAATGCTTTTAACAAGCAATTTCTCCATTATCCCATTTATTTTTTACCCCACAGATTTTAAAAAATTCATCAACAAAAGTTTATGGCCCGCACTTTCTGCAAATTTGGGTTAGTCTAAAACTGTGTCGTCTAGTATGGGTCAATGTACAAAAGTTTGTAACTTTGTCAGTCATATCGAGATGAACCCTGTCCAAAAAGCTAAATGGATTTCATCAGACAAAAATTCTTGAAGGAATCTGGTAAAGGGTCACAGGAGAAGATTCTTTAAGATTTCACTTTATATCCTATTAATATGAAAATAAAAAGCCCTACCAATAAAAGCCATGTTTTCGTCTCGACAAAATTTCATGAAAGAATCTGGATAAGGGTCTCCCACAAATCAATCCTGTGTTTTGGTTGATATTCAGAAGACAGTATCTCAGGAGAAAACTTTCACTATATACAATGTTCATGTAGATTAGCCTAGCCTCTAAAAAAAGTGACTTCCATCAAACAAAAACTCTTCAAGGAATTTGATAAAGGTTTGCTTAAAGATCACTCCATTCCAATCTACCCAGTAGCTTCCGTAACAAAAATTCTTAACCCATTTCTACAATTGACTCTTTTTAAAATAATTGGGGGAATTTTGTGTAAAATGACAAATTGTATAAATGTAAAAAATCATTTCTTCCTTTTCCACAATGCTTTCTTCCCAGAAAGTTGAAAAAATCAATGCAATGAAACTGTGGGCTAAACATGAGCCATGTTTCTTAAAAGGTTTAAGAAATACAGCAAAATGTTAAGTTTTGTCTTAAGTTGACCTTCATTATAACCTTGACCTTGATTGATGACCTTACAACAAACTAAAGCCTATCAATGCACGGAATCTATATCCCAAACATGAGCAATGTATCTGAATATTAATGTCAAGTTTTTTCTTAAAGTTTACAGAATTAGTGATCTTGAAAATTGACCTTGACCTAAATGGGTGCCCCTTAGCTTTCATATCTGCTGATTCCCATCAATGCAAGGAACATATGTCCCAAATAAGAGCCATGTATCTTGATCGGTGTTTGAATGACAGCATATGCTATTTTGGCTTAGGGTCACTGCTGGCAGACAGACAGACAGAAAGATATCTACAAAACAATAGGCCTCTGATCTTATCGATGCAGGGGCATGAAAAAAGAGTAAGTACAAATTCATATATTAAGGGTTACAATAATAAACAAGGTGCCAAACTGTCACACTGCTTAATATTAGCTTGGGGTTTGAAAAGAACTAAGGTATGAAAAACAACAAAGGACAATAACTCAAAATATACGCTAGGTAGAGTTATGGTTCTTGTACACTGCACTCCCACTTGGTGAGCTCTATCCATCCATGAAGTTTCATGATTCTAGCTATTATACTTTTAGAGATATACTCCGGACAAGATTCAAGTATGAAAAACAACAAAGGGCAATAACTCAAACAATAGGCTAGGTAGAGTTATGGTTCTTGTTCATTGCACTCCCACTTGGTGAGCTCTATCCATCCATGAAATTTCATGATTCTAGCTATTTTACTTTTAGAGATATACTCCGGACAAGATTCAAGTATGAAAAACAACAAAGGGCAATAACTCAAAAAATAGGCCAGGTAGAGTTATGGTTATTGAGCACTGCACTCCGTATTGATGAGAAGAATATAACTGCCAAGTTTAAAGTCAATCGGACTTACGGTGACAGAGTTTACTCTGGACAAAGAAGTGGACACGGCCCGGACAACCGGACGCCACGGATGATCCCATAATACCTCCCGTCTTCGATGGGCGTATAAAAAATAAGAGAGTCTCTTTGCCAAAGGGAGGGATAAAGGTTGTTATGTTTTTATCTGGACAAGGTTTGGTAGATTTACATATTCTACCTATATATCACAAAGTTCAAGGTGACCCTGTGACCTTGACAAGATTGATCTGAAAATGGATAGTGATCATAAACACCCTAAGATGAGTATATGTGTCCAACTTAAAGAACCTCTTCTAAATTCTGTGTGAAGGAATCACATGGACAAGGCTTGATTTGTTTTCCCTGTATCACTCAGTTAAAGGTAAACCTTCTATGGATTGATATAGAAATCAACAGTAATCATCTACTTTCTGGAATTGATGTCTCTGCAGAATTTGACATACCTAGCTCAATTTTGTGTAAAGTGATCATTCAAACTAGGTTGAAAAACATAAAACAAATATTCAAACCATTGCCATATGACAAAAGTTTAGACTGGTCCAGTTTGAAATTAGTTATACACGACAATTTAAAACTTAAGAAGTTTTAAAATTTTTCATCTTATAGGTAAAAAAACAAAGTGAAAAATGAAGAAACTGCTTGTTGCAAGCAATTTCTTCATTTTACACAATATTTTCCTATTTGTTTTTCTTGAGGAGCATCAAAGTAGTAATGAGTTAAAGCAAAACTTTGATAAATTTCAATATACGTATTGGCACTAACAACAATTTTGCACAAATCCTTGTGAGTTTATACCATACCTGTAGTTTAAAGTACTACTGTTGTAAAGATTCAACTCCTCCACAACAACATTCATGTGTCTCTGAAATTGCAAAATCAAGAATTCTTCCATTACTTTTTAACCTCTTGCACATTAGCTAATTACCACATGATCCAACATTTTGATTTCCCAGTAAAAGGAAACAGTGTGCAAAAACAAGAAAAAGGAATGTCTCCTTTTCTTACAATGTTTACTATCCTTTACAATAAAAAGATCATAGCAATCACACAATATCAATTAGCACAGTTGACCTTTGACCTACATTACACAAAAAAGAATAGCGCACCTCCTTTGGTCATGGATAACATTTGCAAGAAGTTTCAAGGTCCAAGGTCAAATAGCTTGTGAGTTAGAGCAAGGAAACAGTGTTCAATCAAAGTTCAAATGTGACCTTGACCTTGGACATATGTGAGCACAAAACAAAAGGGTATTTTCTTTGATCATTGGAAACAAGTGGAAGAAGTTTCATTATGGGTCAATTGGTTCTAGAGCTAGGGCATGAAAACACAGAGTCTTTGGACAAACAGATGGACAGACAAACTGAGATGGTGAAATAAGTATGCCCACCTCTACTTCATAGGTGAAGGGTATAAAAATATTTGAAGACGATTACTCATACCTTAAGCAAATTAACCCATTACCAGTAGAAAAGAAATTAGACTGGTTCAAATCGAAAGGAGTTGCAGACAACAATAACAACTTCATGAAATTTTAGATATTTTCATCTTTCTTGGTAGAAAATATTGTGTAAAATGAAGAAAATGCTTGTTGCAAACAATTTCTTCAAATTGTTTATTGCAAGCAATTTCTTCATTTAACACAATGTTTTGCCATTTGTTTTCGTGAGGGGTGTCTTAAAGTGTCATTGTGTGGGAATGGGTTTAAAAATAGCTGCCAGATAGCTGCCAGATAGGGTAAAAATCAATCCGAGAAAAAAAGAAATATGTTTGATTTTCTCAAAAAAAGTCTGAGCAAGAAATAACTAAGGAAATACTAGACATTTTTATACAGTTTAGAAAGAGAATGCACAATTTAATTATTGTTTGTAAGCAATTCCTATAATTTCAATGTTTTTAATACACAATATATTCATTTTTCAGTTATATTGTCTAGCAATACATTAGACTACACTGACTTTTAAAAAATATCAAAAACTAGATACTGCTTAATTGACTTAACGGACTTTCTGCATAATTCTTCAAATTAATATGTAAGAACAATGTTTGCTGTTTTACTACTGCTTTTTGACAACATGAAGAAATATGATAAAGTAAAGCATTATAAGAAAAGGAGAATTTGATTGTAACAATCTCACAAGAATTTCTTCCTTATTTGGCACTTATTTTCCAATTTAAGTCAAGTTGATATGTCATCTGAAACTTCTTTCAATTTTGACTTAGTCTAAAATTCAATCCTTTTGTTATTGGTTAATGCAAAATCCTATAAATGGCACAAAAAATATTAACAGTTAAACATTGAAATTAATAGAAGCCATTATATACTAAAGTGTTCCAAAGACACAGATGCCCCCACATAATTTGTCACATAAGCTTCACTTGTGACCTTGAACTTTGGATGTGGCTTTGAACTTAGGAGTTTCCAACACAACTTTACACATGAAGCAACTACAGTTGAAGGGGAACAAATTTGCCAAGTTATTTCGAAAAATATCAATAAATAAAGAAGATATCCTCTAGACAACTACAATCGGTACACCTACCCATACCAACACAGGCACCCACGGACAGTGGAAACTCTATATTGCCATCATCATTACATGGCCAGGAATAAAAACTTACTAAATGATACTCACATTAGTTAATCGAAGGCCACTCTCCTTGAAGGCCATCTTCAGCTCATCTGTTCCCAACAAACTATTTCTATCAGAGTCATAAGGCTGACAGGCCGCTTCTAGCTCCCTCTGGTGGGTCTGTACAAACTTGCTGAATAACTTCATCATGCTAGTGGTAGCCTTAAACCCATTACCAGACAACAAAATTTTTATCTGGTCCAAATTCAAAGATTTGCACACAACAATTTTAAGTAGATGAAATTTTTGATTTTGTATAATTTTGAGGTAGAAAATATTGGGGATAATTAGAAAATTGCTAGTTATAAGCAATTTCTTTATTTTCTACAATGATTTCCAAAGCCTTTTTCTTGAGAACTGGCTAAAAGTGTCATTGTGTGTTAATTGTTTAAAGTGTATGGAGTGAAAATTGCTACATCCATCTTCTTTCAAACAATAATATAGATAGAATTTTTCTAAATCAAGGATACCACTTCATTCATTATCAGAAGACATAATTTCAGACAGATCCAAATTAAAAGGGTTAAGAGACAACATTTCAAAGGGCATTTGAATTTAAAAATAAGATCCGTTTATGGTAGAAAAAACTGTGAGAAAAGTAGAAATTGATTGCAATAAGCAATTTCCTACTTTCTCACAATGTTTTCTGTATTTCTTCAGAGCATCAAGAGGTGAATTTTTAAGGTAATGGGTTAAGTCTTATAGAGAAAGTACTCATATAAGATACATTTTCCAAATCCCATACTCTTGGTCTTAATTGAGATAGGTAATTCCTAAAGTGTATTTCTGATTGAGCCTGATCCCTTTAGGCACAAATCCTGAGAGCCTAAGGGTTATCATTTTGTGATTTTAGTCAGCTACCAAACAGCTTAATACTGGTCTAAATTTAAAAAAAGTATCAGACGTCAATTCAAAGTGTGTTGAAATTGAAACAAAAGGGTAGATGGCTCGCCTTAAAAGTTCTATAGATGTATAAAGGTCTGGATGGACACAGATCTATAGAGGGACCATGGGAGTCTTTTTTGACATCAATCTCAAGATGCTACATGCTTATACGAAATATCCCAGGAAATGTACCTTGAGACAAGAATATTTTTGGAATTGCTCTTATTCAGCATTGTGCAAATTTGGACTCCTGGGGTGGGGCAATTTATAATCTAAGGGGCATCTTGGTAGTCATTTATCTGGTTATCTGGACATGCCAAATATGAATGCCCATGGATGTATAGTTTTGGACAAGAAGATTGTTGAAGTTACTATAGATTAATGTTTTTCGAACTTTGGACCCTGGTGCATTCTTTATTCCAGAGGCAGAGTTTGAACAAATCCTGAAAAACATTCATATAGGAATTAAATATACCTAATATGAAGGCTACAGGTTTCTTATTTTGAGACAAGAATTTTTTTTCAAAGTTGATAAAAATTTACCTTTTCAGTTGCCATGGCAGCTAGATTTCTGAATAGAATTGACAATGCACCACATTTGGATACTGGACTTTGTGCTCAAGTAAAATAATAAGATGGCCATTGGTCCTGGTATGCTCATCTGAGACAAAGTATCTTTTTCTTTCAATAGTCAAATTTAATGATAAGTTGAGGATAACAATAGTCAGCCTAACCATTCTTTATACTGACATAAGTCTTACCCCAATGTGGCATAGGACTAAAACATTTTAATAATTTCAATTCCATTAACAGATTCATTAAGATGAATTTCAGGAATCTAAACCTTTTTTGGCAGGAAAACATTTTTTTCTCCTGTGAAACCTGAAATTAATCATTTTAGATATTTGAAAGACATCAATGAATTGTTGTTATATTAAAGGCTCCAGGTTTGAGGAAGATTTTTTCTTAATTTTACTTTTGTTGTCAGCAGATTGCAACTTTTTAGCTATCATGAAAGAGGACCATCTAAGGAATATGTCTGCAAATTTAATTGTAAACGGTCAATAGTTTGAGAGAAAATGTAGTTTTGAAAAAATCCTTCTGTATGTTTATATAAGCCCTCCCCTGAGGGTATTGATTTTAGAAATTTAGAAAAAGGTCAATGAACAAATGTCTCATGCAAAATAACAATGCCTTCAGAGTCAGGAGGTAACAATTTTTAACCCTTGTCATGCTGATCCACGAATTTTCCTGCTTTGACAATGGCTTGGACAGGTATTGACTGGGAACAGCCTGCACAGATGTTCAGTCTAATCTTAGCCTAGACTACCAGCCCATTGTTGTTGTTTTGAGAGAATCTTTGTACGCAACTTTGATCTAATTATGCCCCAAAGTTTTCAAATATTGTGAAAAGAGGAAAAATATTCCACAGGACAAGGGTAAAAGATGTCCCCCTGAAAATATCACCTTTATTGCCAAGGGTACCAGAGTTTGTAATGGAATTCAATTCTTTTCCTATTTATGAAAGAAAGAGAACCACTGAAGGTACATTTCTGCCATATTTGGTGGAAAATGGCTATTTAGTTTAGGAGGAGATGAACATTGTTGATAGACAACAGATGATCCATTGACAAAAGACTGTCACAATAAGTCACAAAAATTATGTCGAAAGGATATAAGCAAATTTCCTTTTGAGACAAAGTATTCTCATCTAAAAATTTTATAGAATGCTTATGTGCTATTTCACCTGCAGTAATTAAAGACAACTTACAGAAGGTCTGTGGTAGCCACCAACACCACCATGAAGAATTGTGATGTCCTTCTGGGCCTCTAGCCCTTTTATTTTATGGAAGTTGGACAATGATAGGCTGATTTCCTGAAATTTTGAGAAATACATAAAAATACTCTTTTGATGTTATGTGATTATTCCTGAATAGATCGAGTGTTAATTGTTATACTGTTTTATGTCTATACATTGTATAGTTTCCCAATCAACCCTCGATATATAAGCAAGAAAGCATATATATATAATCACTTATCTTGTAACAAAGTTTGATTTCAAAGCAAAACTCTGATGCTACTACTCAAAGCAGTTTCATATTTGTGTCAGAGATTGCATGATATACCTAATTATAAGACAGGATATCAATGATTATAGTTATCATGAAAATGTTTCATCCCAGGTTCAATCTTACAAATTTTCTGTTTTATTTCATATCAAAATAAGTAATTCATGCGAACCAAAATAGAATATATCTATATATTTTACATAATCAAAGTGACAGACAAGATGAACATTTGCTGGTGCTAGCACTCAGGTTTTCCAAAAAGTAACTTTTAATGTTTAAGTCAAAGATGGGTTTAACTATTTCCCACTCAAGTCCATTTTTTCATGCATTGTCGAAGAACACTGTGAGAAAACACTGTGAGAAAAGAATAAATAACTTGTTGGAAGTAATTTCTACTTTTTTGTAGAAGTTTTTCAAATCAATATGCCAAATATTAATCTTTAAAACTAAAACCAAAACTCTGCAACTCTTGTCAATGTAGACCATTCTTAAATTTTAATGCCTGGTAATGGGTTAATTATCATAACAATAGAACATCCAAAGTCTCTTAGGAGACAAAAAAAAGAAAAGAAAAAACAGCATTATTCTAACAAAAAAACATGCAGAGTTTTCTACCATGATAGCATAGGTTGCTCTTTTTGACAGTGAACTTATATTCTGAGTTTATAATGGATGGTTTTAGTATAACAGAACTATATAGAATTGTCACAAGACTTTGACAGAGTCTAGAAGAGAAACTTGTTAATAGTAACATCAATCTTTCTAGGAAGGACACAGAGGACAAAATGGCCATGCCAGTATCTTGGGTTTTCTCTGGACACGGCTAAGCTAAAAATTCAAGAAGATGTCCTACCTTTGATAGAGAGAATTATTATTTTTGATGCTAAATATATGTCATGAATTACAAGTAAACATAGTAACACAGATGCTACAAAATTGCGAAATGTCATTTCCAACAGTAGGAATACCTAAAGCTTTCACCCATTTCTGTTTTTCCTAGGTATCCTAAAAATTAGACTGGGGCTCTAAAATGTCTTGCCTAAAAATATACAATTGTGACCAGTGGCCAGGATTCAAAACCAATCCTATCTTCCCAACTTAAGAGTCACACTGACCAAATATTTGTTATTCAATTCACAAAATTCCCATCCCTTAATATCAGTTTCTCCTTAAGGCATTATTTCAATATCCTAGAGAACACAGCAGAAATTAAAATACAATATATAGGTGTTTTCATGCATGAAAAAAATAGTTAAGAAGACATTTAATAAAATAAAAAACACATATTATGAAACATGCAGTAAAGACATACACACAATTACTACACATATATACAATGTACTTACACCACTGTGTTAAAAAAAACCTTTGTAAGGAAATAAATTTTTGTCAATATCAAACATAAAGAAAATTTTGAATTGGAGTAAAACTGCTCTGTTACTAAATTTGTCTTGCTTCAGATACATATCTAAATAAAACAAGAGCACCGCCTACGGGTGCCTACGCTCGGCTATTGGGTGCTGGATAGTGGATAAAATGCATCTAGAGTTATCCCCCTTAATAGTATAGGTTGCTCTTTTGATAGTGAACAAATGTGCCAAGTTTCAAGTGAATGCCTTTAGTAGAACCAGAGATATCACAAAATGTCAAAGTTTTCGCACAACGTTGACCGCAACAACGACGACGACAACACCAAGGGTATAGCAATACCTCAGGTTCCTCTGAAACAGTCAAACTAAAAATGACTTACATTGGCAATATATTTTGGTTTATTGTGCCAAAGTCCCATGAAACAGTAAATAGAACTCTTTTTGCACTTTATTAAATTCTACATTTGACCCACTGGAGGAATAAAGCCTTAGACATTCTTAAAAGAAATTTCTTCTTTTCTTTAACAATTTTCTACCCTATGTTGTACTTAGTTTTCAACTTAGATGCAATGTAATTGACTCCTTCAATATGGACTAATCCATTTTTTTATCTGGTAATGGGTTACGTAAGTATTTTGCAGGGAATAATCTAACAGATACCATAGTTTATATACAATCTCCAAGTCTTTTTATGTACAATTCACATCAATATCTAAGATGAACTTTTGCGGACATTTCTGCACATTCCTAATTAAGCATACTATATAATCATAGACAAAATTTTAGACTGGTTCAAATTGAAAGAAGTTACTGACGACAAATTTAAGTTGTCAAAATTTAAAAATTCTATCTCTTTTAAGGTAGAAAAAATCGTGGAGAATGAGGAAATTGCTTGATACTGGTAATTTCTTCACTATCCAGATTATTTTTCAGAACTTTCTTCTTGAGGGGGCGTAAACAATGGACTGTGTGGAAACAGGTTAAGACAAAAAGAACATGATTTACCAAACTACTAGCTTATACACATACACATACTTACTTGATTCCTTTTGAGAAAGATACAAACAACAAAAAAATCTCTCAAGTTAAACAGATGAGAAGTAATAGTGAAGTAGAATCTAAAATATTTGGGTTTAACCCATTCCCTCGCAGTGACACTTTTAGACACCCCTCAAGAAAAGCAATTGAGAACACATTAAGCAAAATGAAGAAATTACTTGTAACTATTTTCCACAATGTTTTCTATACAGAAAGTTGTAAAAATCTGAAATTTCATAAACTTTATAAATTGTTGTCTGCAACTTCTTTCAATTTGGACCAGTCTAGAATTTTGCCACCTGGTAATGGGCTAACTCCTGATGTCATGCAATGTGATTAAAATGACTGAGATCTAGATCTAGAAGATTAATATTTAAAGCTGCCTAACAACTGTCCAAAAGTTCAAAATTAGGCATTGTAATTTCTCATATCAAGATAGTTATATTGTTCTACCAAAAGAATGTTACAAATCCACAATTTGAGGGACTAGCATAAAAATGTTGTAACTACCTAAAACCATTCCCGCACGATAAAATTTTATACCAGTCCAAATTCAGAAAAGCTGCAGATGACAAGTTGACGATATCTTTAAAATCTTTGTCTGTTTAAAATCATTGTAGATAATGAAGAAATTGCTTGTAGCAATTTCTTTATTTTCTGCAATTTTTTCGCGATTGTTTTTCTAGAGGGGTGTCCCAAGTTGTCATTGTGTGGGAAAGGGGTAATGACGTAATCTACAAGTATCATTTTGAATAGAGGCACCTACTGCTAAACAAATTTGTTCTTTGAGGGCTTGTTACTTATCTTATTTGAAAGTGGAAATAAAAATTGAATGAGACATTGAATTTACCTTTTAAATTGCATGGATTACTCAATTACTGACATATATTTCCAAAACAGGACACTATTACATACAATGCATCAGTTTTCTGTCTTAACCTTTTCCCATATAATACTGCTTTTAGAGGCCTCTGAAGAATGAAGCTGTGGGAAACATTGTGGAAAGTAAAGAAATTGATGAAGCAATTTTTTTCTTAATTCACAATGTTTTCTTCCGAAAACCAACAAAACCAACAAAGATACTCTAAATTTCATCAAATTATTGTTTAAGAAGTCTTTTGGTTGTTGGGGAATGGATTAAACCAGTGTAACTCACCACATATAAATCTCACCTCAAGAGACAGCAAACTAAGATTCTGGTGTTTTTCTACCGCTTTCAAGATAACTTCAATTCCAGCATCTTTTAGTGGATTCATATTTAACTGAAACAAGATTGTTCTATAAATGTGATCTGATATGATAAAATAGTGCCATTAAAGGTAGGTATATATGTTTTTTTTCATGTCACAGATTTTTATTTTTCTTATTCCCTCTCATTTACTATTTTAATGCAATATTCTGAAAAGTAGTTTTGCTAAATTCAGAGGTTGTTTAATTGAATAAACACGGGTTTTTCCCTAATAGCCTACTTAGGCTGTTAATCTATTTTTAGATTAAGCCTAGACAGTTGCGAAGAATTTTGGGTCATTGAAGTGGTGCGTATAACCGTTGGATTCTCGTATTCAGTTTGAATTACATCACAGCAACGACATCAATACGTCACCAGGTGCTATGTTCGCTAGCCGGTCTTCGATTCTGTAAAGATCAGTTCAAAACTACCATAAGCGTTAATGCGAATAAACACACTTACCATAGTTTTGCATTAACAATTTGGTGTGATATAATTTTGGACATTGCTTGTTTTGCTTGTCAATTTGTTGACTTTGGGTCATATGCAATGAAGTAATGCGGTGTCGACAACCGAATTCCGTAACATCTAAAAATAACCTGGAATTCTGCTTAACCTTTTCTATACAACTCCAAAAAGCCACTATTAGCCTATCAGATTACCGCAAAGACATTATCTGACTCAAATTTATATATTAAACGTCCGTTTTAGCGTACTTTTAGGCGATTGGCAAATTATTCCCATCTAGGTTTCAGAAACATCGATACCTCCCTTTAACCCATTACCAGACAGGAAAATTTAGACTGGTCTAAATTCAAATAAATTGCAGACTACAATTTTATTTAGAAGAAATTCAAAAATCCTTTTCTTTTGTATTAAGCAATTTCTTTGTATTCCTCAATGTTTTCCACAGCTATAATTTTAAGTGGCATGAAAAAGGGGGATTGTGTAGGATGGGTTAAGAAAGTCGGAAAAATATTAACTGTCAGAATGTTAAATGTCAGAAAATGCAAAGGTTGACAAGAGTAGAAACCTTGCTCCCTAAGAACCTAGAGGCAATTCTACCATACTATCCATAGATAGTTTCAAATACATATATCCATGTTGATTGATCTTGACTCATAGTTTGGTACAATTTTTTGATCTACCAAGTTCCTGGTTGGCGTCTTACAAAAGCAGTCTTACCTGCCTTAACCCATTCCCACTCAATCCCTCATTTTTACGCCCCTCAATAAAACGGCTTTAGAAAACAATTGTGGAAAATAAAGAAATTGCTTGTTACAAGCAATTTCTTTATTATCCACAATGTTTCTAACCCTACAAAGATTTTTAAAATTTCTACAAATGAAATTGTCGTCTGCAGCTTCTTTCAATTTGGACCAGTCTAAAACTTTGTTGTGTAGGAATGGCTTAATCATATCACTTTATAGCGAAAAATTAAATGTTTTGAAAGCATCACAAGTGTCTGATTATTGCAATGCCCTTTAGTAAAAAAGTTTTGGAAAACATAGACAAAATAAATAAATTGCTTGTTACGTACAATTTCTTCATTAACCTCAATTATTTTTACCCCACAATACAGATTTAAGAAAAACAAGAGGACCATGATGGTCCTAAATCGCTCACCTGAGGCATCTGCAAATTACAGTACTTTTTTGTATAAAAAAGATACAACTTGAGCATAATAAATAAAACAAATATAAGATTTTGGGCTTTGTACAAAACAATCCAGTAATGCTTTAAAATGAAAATGAATGCCTTTGGCTTCATAGTTTAATCGATTACCAAACTATCCCAGAATTTGTCACCCTCAGGGAAAAAGATTTAAAAAAGCATTATGAGAAAGCAAGCAATTTCTCCATTTCTATTCAAGAAGAATCCTTTCAATGCGATTTATGCAATTTTCAATCCCAGGAGCAGAGACATTTTTTATCCTAAGAGCAAATTTTCCTGTAACATAGTACAAAATTATATAGTCATGCTACATACCAAATATGAATGCCCTTCATCTTATATTTCAGAAGGAGAAGACTTTTGCTCTAATTGGGTGTTTTCCAAAATTTTGGACCTCTGGGGCAGTGCCATGTTTTATCCCAGAGCTAAGATTTTAGCTAACATAGTAGAGAACCATCTGGTTATGCTATAAATCAAATATGAATGCCTTAGACTTTGTAGATTGGGAGGAGAAGACTGTTGAACATGGTCTAATTGAGCATTTTTACGAACTTTGGACACCCAGGGAAGGGGTGTTATTTAACCTACAGGCATAATTTAATCAAAATTGATAGATAACAGCCAGGCTATGCTACACTCAAATGTAAATGCCCTCTGCCTCAAGATGAAGAATTTTTTTCAACATACTCAAATTTTGCATTTTTCCAAATTTTTGGACCCCTAGTCAGAGCCGTTTTTGACCCTTGAAAACTTTTTGTGATATAGTACAAAACCACCCAGTTATGCCACATATCAAATATGAATATCCTAGACCTTATAGTTTAAGAGGAGAAGCCTTTTGAAATTGCTCTTATTAAGAATTTTTCCAAACTTCGGACCTCAAGGGCAGGGCCATTTTAGACCCCAGAGATTAAATATTTAAAAACTTGGTAGAGAACCATATGATTAAGCTCTTTACAAAATATAAAGGCCTTTGGCCTTGTAGTCGATGAAAAAAACAACATCAAAGATTTACTAAAATTTCCAATTTTCATATGCCGCGGTTACAAGAGTTTTTGACAGAATTAAATTCTTTTAACAACTTTTGAAGAGCTTCACCCAATGAACATCTCTGCAAAGTTTCAGCTTGATTGGCCTACTGGTTTAGGAGAAGAAGATTTTTAAAGATATGTAAAGAATTACTAAAGATTCCCATTTTCAAATACCTCAGCAACCAGAGTTTTTGACGGAATTAAATTCTTTTAACAACTTTTGAAAAGCTTCACCCAATAAACATCCCTGCAAAGTTTCAGCTTGATTGGCCTACTGGTTTAGGAGAAGAAGATTTTTAAAGATATTTAAAGAATTACTAAAGATTCCCATTTTCATATACCCCGGTTACAAGAGTTTTTGACAGAATTAAATTCTTTTAACAACTTTTGAAGAGCTTCACCCAATGAACATCTCTGCAAAGTTTCAGCTTGATTGGCCTACTGGTTTAGGAGAAGAAGATTTTTAAAGATATGTAAAGAATTACTAAAGATTCCCATTTTCAAATACCTCAGCAACCAGAGTTTTTGACGGAATTAAATTCTTTTAACAACTTTTGAAAAGCTTCACCCAATGAACATCCCTGCAAAGTTTCAGTTTGATTGGCCTACTGGTTTAGGAGAAGAAGATTTTTAAAGATATGTAAAGAATTACTAAAGATTCCCATTTTCAAATGCCGCGGTTACAAGAGTTTTTGAAGGTATTAAATTCTTTTAACAACTTTTGAAGAGCTTCACCCAAGGAACATCCCTGCAAAGTTTCAGCTTGATTGGCCTACTGGTTTAGGAGGAGAAGATTTTTAAAGATATTTAAAGAATTTCTAAAGATTCCCATTTTAAAATGCCGCGGCAACCAGAGTTTTTGACAGAATTAAATTCTTTTAACAACTTTTGAAGAACTTCACCCAAGGAACATCCCTGCAAAGTTTCAGCTTGATTGGCCTACTGGTTTAGGAGGAGAAGATTTTTAAAGAAATTGTGGACGGACTGACAGACGGACAGACGGACGGACGACAGACAACGACCGATCACTATAGCTCACCTCGCACTTTGTGCTCAGGTGAGCTAAAAATAACACCATCAGCTATAAAATTGCAACTTCTTTAAATATAAACCAGTATAAAATTGTGCCCTCTTGTAATGATTTAATGCACCAAAACAGTTGTAGCTTCATCAGTTTTTAAGATACCTGTGTATTGATATTTTCACAAAATTACTAAGAGTAGCCTACACTCTATGGCTGATAAAGGAGAAATCAGACACAATTTATCTGTTCAAGCAATTTGATAATTTTCAACAATGATTTCCAAGACTTTTAATTGCTGGAATGTGTTATATACAAGTGATAATATTTCATACTTACAATTAAAGTTTCTAGGCCAGAGTTCCTACTAAGGCCAAATGCTAGAGATTCTGCTGCTTTGGTATTGAGCCTGTTATTCCTGTAAAATGTATAAACCCATTAAAAGACAGCAAAATTTTAGACTGGTCCAAATTGGAAGGAGTTACAGACGAAATTTTAGACTCTTTCTCGGTAGAAAACATTGTGTTAAATGAAGAAATAGCTTGTTACAAGAAATGTCTTCATTTTGCAGAATGTTTACGGAGTTCTTTCCTTGAGGGGTGTCAAAAAGTGTCATTGTGTGGGAATGGGTTAAAAAGTTTGGCAAAATGGTAATTTGACATGTCTTATGAGTTTCTTTCTTTTTGATAGGAATTGGTCCCATTTCTTCTTTTCATCACTGCACTTTTTAGCAATTTACCTAAGGGTCATCAACCTATTATTAGGAATAATATTATCACATGGAGTATAAAATATCTTTAATCCATTCCAAAATGCCAAAATTTTAGACGGTCCAAATTGGAAGGATTTTTCTACAATTATTTGATGGTAAGCAAGATGTGTGAAATACCATGCTTGTTACAAGTCATTTCTCCTTTTCTCACAAAAAGTGTTGAGTGTTAAAAAATTAATAATTGAAGCACATGTAGGTTATAGTGGGAGACTTACGTTAAATCCAGTACTTTCAGTGTGTTGTTGATCTTCAATCCAACTTTAAATGCATCTGCTCCAGCAAAACCAATACCATTCCAGGATAAATCTAACACTTCCAAACTCTTGTTTTTCTAAAAAAAAAGCACTTCAGGCATTCAACAAGCTATGTAGACTAAAACCAAATATACTATAAGAGTAA
This sequence comes from Fragum fragum, assembly GCA_946902895.1. Classification (NCBI taxonomy): domain Eukaryota; kingdom Metazoa; phylum Mollusca; class Bivalvia; order Cardiida; family Cardiidae; genus Fragum; species Fragum fragum. Next base: position 33,326,915 of record OX336371.1, read on the forward strand.
AGTGCACTAAACATTGAGATAATGAACAAAGCTGTTTCTAGACATTGCTTCAAATAAAAGCTATACAATCAAGGTGAAGTGTTCTCTAATATCTTAAATCTTGTTAAGCCATTACCAGACGGCAAAATTTTGACTGCTCCAAATAAACAGACAACATTTTAAAGGTTATGAATTTTTTTTTCAACTGTCTAGGTAGTAAAAACTATGTAAGATGAAGAAATTGCTTGTTACAAGCAATTTCATCATTTTACACAATGTTTTCTGAATTGTTTTTCTTGAGGGCTACAAAAAGCATCAATGTGTGGGAATGGGTTTAAACCCATTCCCACTCAGTGAAGCCTTTAGATGCCCCAAAGGAAAAAAGCTTTGGAAATATTGTGAAAAATGAAGAAATTGTTTGTTGTTACAAGCAATTTCTTCAGTTTCCACAATATTTTCTACCAAGAAAGTTGAAAAAATCCAAAAGTTCATTAACTTTAAATTGTCGTCTGCAACTCCTTCCAATTTTGGCCAGTCTGAAATTTTGCTGTCTGGTAATGGGTTAATGCAATAAAGTATAAAACAATGACTTAAAACCAAAGTAGACTGATCATATTCTAATTGATTTTGAGCTATCACAGCAAAAAATGGTTAATGCCTTTATTCATGCACATTCTATATTTTGCACCAAGTTCTAGATTTATAACTTACCGTAAGAGATGATATAATAGCTGATGCTCCTTTCCCCCTGATTGAGTTCCAGCTGAGATCAACATCCATCAGTCCTTCATTGACAGACTGAAAATAGAGTTTGAACAAGTCTGTCTGGTACAATTTCAATAGACAACAGATTTGAAGATCTCTACAAAGAGAGACATCCTATTACAATGAACAAATCATTAAGTAACAGTTTCTCTCAGAACAAAGGTAAATATTCAAACGGGGTTGGTGACAAACTTCAAAATGTAGGCAGTAAATGTGACCTATACTGAGGTCAAAAGCTTGAAAAGCATATAATGAAATATGGCTCTGTGAGCTTTTATTTCAATTTACGAACCATGAATAGATTTTCTTATTTCATCACAGGCTAATGAAATACAAAGTTGTGACCTCAAGAGTTGATCAGGCTTGTAACAAAATTTAACCTCATGACCCTGACCTTTAACCAGGAGACTTCATCTCAAAGCTGGCTAACCACATTATCAGTTTGTTGCAGACTGAATGAAAAATATGACCAGAATCAAAGTCATAATTAAATTTGACCATAGATTCAATAGGATTCCTTCTTTTACAAAAGCATACCTACCTGCAAAGTTTGAAAGAGATTGGGTTTAAAAATGTGAACTGTAAAGGACACACAGTAAACACAAAACTAAACTATCACTAAATGTGATTGATAACCCCAAAACGGTTCCTTAACACAGAAAATACATTTTGTCACTAGAATGAAGCCCTTCTTCCATAAAGGGCCTCACCTCTAAGGATATACACATCTCTTCTTGATACTGAGTCTACCTTAAAGTTTGAATCATTTTTAGAGAAATGAGTGGACAAGATTTTACATTGAAGAACAAAAATTCTTTTGAAAGTAAATGTTTCATAACCAAGTTAGGATATGAACATCTGTGCTTGATACTGAGTCTATCTGTGATTTTGATTATGGAGCATAACCTAAATAGAACATGCACATCAGTGCTTGATACCTGTAAAGTTTGAAATTTATTCCAGTAGTTTATGAAAAATAGAGCGGACAAAAAATACAGACAAGAGTGCAAAGCATTTTTCATCAAAAACAAGATGTGAAACACCATGCCCCCGAAACAGGAATTCTTTAAAAACAGTTGATTTTTATTGTTTGTTTTGTTGTTTTTTTGTTTAAGGGAAAAGGGTTAAAATTTTTACCTTGACCTTGATGAAATGACCTTCCCCAGTTGCGCCTTGTTGAAACCTATCTACATAGCAAATATTAGCATAGGGATAAAGTTATAGGAAAATGTTTAGTTGGCAGATTAAGTTTTTGAGTAACGTTTTAGGGAAAGGGTTAAAATTTTGACATTGACCTTGATGAAATGACCTTCCCCAGTTGCGCCTTGTTGATCCCTATCTACATACCAAATATTGGCATTGTAACTTAATTAGGGATGAAATTATAGGCAAATGTTTAGTTGTCAGGTTAAGTTTTTGAGTATGTTTTATGGAAAAAGATAAAAAATATTGACCTTGACCTTGGTGAAATGACCTTCCCGAATTGAGCCTTGTTGAAACCTATCTTCATACCTAATATTAGCATGGTAACTTAATTAGGGATGAAGTCATAGGAAAATGTTTAGTTGCCAGGTTAAGTTTTGCAGACAGACAGACAGATGGACACCAGTAAAACAATATGCCCCTGATGTATCGATGCGGGGGCATAAAATGTAAATGGACAAAGACAAAATTAGGATATGCAATTTTCTGACTGATATGAAAGTATGAAAAATGACAAAGGGGAATAACTCAAAATATAGGCAACGAAGAGTTACTGTTCTTGCGCACTGCACTTCCCCTTGATGACATCTATCAACCCATAAAAATTTATGATCATAGCTATTATACTTTCAGAGATATGCTCTGGATAAAATCAAAGTATGAAAAACAACAAAGGGGAATAACTCCATCCATTATGTTTCATGATCATAGCTTTTATACTTTTTAGTTATATGCTCTGGACAAAATTTAAGTCTGAAAAAAAAACCAAAGGGGAATTACTCAATAATAGGCAAGGTTGAGTTACTGATCTTGTGCACTGCACTTCCCCTTGATGACATTTACCCACCCATAAGTTTCATTATTGTAGCTATTAAACTTTCAAATATATTCTCCGGACAAAAACCAAGTATGAACAAGAGGACCATGATGGTCCTATATTGCTCCCCTGAGTATTATTGCTCAAGGCTTTATGATATAATATTCAAAATATCAAAGTCCTACACCTAATCATTTTGTACAAGATTTTTTAAAGATTTTCTCCTTTAATCCTAGGTATAGTGAAAACCCAACCATGTTGAGCTAATTTCAAGAGTACTGTAATTCTTTGAAGTAATAAAGTAGAGGGTCAATAGGTATTAATACATACCAAATATCAAAGCTATAGGCCTAATGGTTTAGAAGGAACACATTTTCTATGATATCCTTCATTATTCCTTTCTTGGATTGCACAGAAAAGGTCTTATTTTCAGAATACAGTAATTCTATGAAATATTTTAGTACAGGGTCTATAGATATTATTACACACAAAATATCAAAGCTCTCGGTTTATAGTTTCAGAGAAGATTTTTCAAATTTTCCTTCTTTAAATCTATGTAAAATCAGGAATCGTACAGAAAAGGGCTTATTTTCAGAATACAGTAATTCTTTGAAGTAATTTGGTAGAGGGTCAAAAGATGATGATTTATACAAAATATCAAAGCTCTAGGCCTCATGGTTTGGGAGAAGAATATTTTTGAAGTTTTCCTTCTTTTTTTCTATGTAAAAATCAGGAAAGGCAAAGAAAAGGGCTAATTATCAGAATACGGTAATTCTTTGAAGTATTTTGGTAGAGGGTCAATAGATGATGATTTGTACCAAATTTCAAAGCTCTTGGCCTTATGGTTGTAAAGAAGAAGATTTTTAGAGTTTTCCTTCTGTATCTATTTGTAAATCAAGGATTGCACTTAAAAGGGCTAATTATCAGGATATGGTAATTCTTTGAAGTATTTTGGTAGTGAGTCAAAAGATGATGATTTATACAAAATATCAAAACTCTAGACCTTATGGTTTGGGAGAGGAAGATTTATAAAAGTTTTCCTTCTTTATATCTATGTAAAATCAGATATCACACAGAAAATGGCTAATTTTCAGAAAACAGTAATTCTTTAAAGTATTTTGGTAGAGGGTCAAAAGATGATGATTTATACAAAATATCAAAACTCTAGGCCTTATGGCTTGGGAGAAGAAGATTTCTAAAGATTTCCTTCTTTATTTTTATGTAAAATCAGGAATTGCACAGAAAAGGGCTAATTTTCAGAATGCAATAATTCTTTGAACTATTTTAGTAGAGGGTCAAAAGATGATGATTTGTACCAAATATCTAAGCTCTAGGCCTCATGGTTTGGGAGGAGAAGATCTTTTAAGTTTTCCTTCTTAATTTCTATGTAAAATCAGGGATCGCACAGAAAAGGGCTAATTTTCTGAATACGGTAATTCTTTGAAGTATTTTGGTAGAGGGTCAATACATAATTTGTACCAAATATTTAAACTCTAGGCCTTATGGTTTGGGAGGAGAAGTTTTTTCACTCCGTTGCCATGGCAACCAGAGTTCTTCATGGATGTCAATTCTTTGAAGTATTTTGAAAGAGCATGACCTAAGGATCATTTCTGAGAAGTTTGGTTGAAATTCCATGGTGAGTTTAGGAGGAGAAAATTTTTTTTTAATTGTGAACGGACAGACAGATGGACAGAGAGACGGCTGAACGCCGGACGATGACCAATCACAATAGCTCCCCCAGCGCACTTCGTGCTCAGGTGAGCTAAAAACAACAAAGGGGAATAACTCAAAGAATAGGCAAGGTCAAGTTATGGTTCTTGTGCAATGCATTCCCCTTTATGATATCTATCCACCCATAAAGTTTCATGATCATAGCTATTATACTTTTAGAGATATTCTCCGAATAAAATCCAAGTCTGAAAAACAAGAAAGGGGAATAACTTACAAAATGGGCATGGTTAAGTTACGGTTCTTAAGCACTGCACTGCACCTTGATGATATCTTTCCACCCATAAAGTTTTATGATAATAGTTTTTTTACTTTTACAGATATGCTCCTGATAAAATCCAAGAATGAAAAAAAAACAAAGGGGAATAACTAAAAATATAAGCTAGAGTTACAGTTCTTGTGTGCTATGAGATATAAAGCCAACAAAAATTAACAGACCAACCGACAGACTTACGGACGGTTTGTTTGTTTGTTTGAATGGGGTTTTACGCCGCTTTCAACAATCTTTCAGTTATATCGTGGAGGCTGACGCACCTAACAATGGAATCCTGGCATTTCTCACACCAGTACTACCATTACATCCCTTCCTGGCCTCCAGCTGCTATCTCACATAGGTCTACGATTAACGACCCATTGGTGAGAGAAAAATAGTCGAATAGGATGAGTGTCGCCGTCGGGGATCGAACCTGGGACCTCTAGATTGACAGTCCGACGCGCTACCAGCTGCGCTATGATGGCGGGGACTTATGGACGGACTGACAAGCTGTCTCCTATAATCAGCACAAACAACCTTTGACCTTGTAGTCAATAAGGTTCTAAAAATGGAAAGTTTGAAAGAGATTGGACAAAAAAACTGGCCTGCAAAGATTTTAGACTGGTCCAAATTATAAGCTGGAGATTGATAATTTAAAGAATGTTTGAAGTTGAAAACAAGCATTCTGAAGTATTGCATGGCCATACCAAGTCCCCTACCTGCTTTATATATATCCCTAGAGCAGTATCATTTTTGGGTGGTAAAGGGATTACTCCAAAATATTACATTTGTATCAGATTTTATGAGCCAACTAAACTGAAACTTGTTCTGTAACTCATTAATGCGCACTCACATACCAAAAAACACCTTCATATCACAAGGGGTTTAAAAAAAAAAAAAGTCCGTAAGACTGAGTTTTCTTGGTAATTTTATAAGTATAGCATCCATATCTTCCTCAAAAATCGATGGACTGGAACCTAACTTGAACTTGTTCTGTAAGTCATTGATGGGGACTGACATACCAAAAATCAGCTTAATATCTCCAAGGTTTAAGAAAAAAAAAGTCTGGAAAACTGAAATTTCCTGGTAAGACAGAAGGACAGATAGAGGGACAGAGCACAAACCTTAAGTCCCCTTCTGCTTCGCTGGTAGGGGGCTAATAAATACCATAGGGGAGAAAACATTAATGTTCACTTATGTTGTGATGGCAACCAGAGTTTTCAGCAGATTTCATTTCTTACATTTATTTAAAAACAGAGGCACCTAAGGCACATTTATGCAAAAAATTGTTCAAATTTGTTGAGTGGTTTGGGAGAAGAATTTTTAGAGTAAATGTTACCTTATGATGCATGCTACATGGACATGGGACAAAGAGGTATTGCATTAGCTTGATTGATTGATTGAATCAGGTTTAAAGCCCTTTTTAACAGTACAGTAAAACCCCTCTAATACGACCACTTGCGGAACTTTCTGAAAGTGGTCGTAATAGCAGGGTGGTCGTAATACCGAGGTTTGGTCATTTGTTGTCAAGTAATTCATGTTTATTTTATTTTCATTACTTGAATATATTAATACTTTACATACAAAAATGAAACTATAAGAACATGTATTACAGCGAAATGTTATGTAATTTTCAAATTAAAATCTTTGATAAGTTCTACTTTCTCTTTTCTCCATTTGGATTTGATTCAGAAATCCGACCTCAGATTATTTATTGTAAGTACAGGTTCAAAGTGTCAAACCGTCAATATCATTTGTACTATAATGCGAATACCAAGTATCAATTACCTTGAAATCAAAATTTAATTGCTAATTAACTGTTTGGAACGCAGTAAACAAACTAATCGTAACTTCTCGGATACTTTTTCATTTTCGAATTTATTACAAGAGTCAAATCCTGTGATACATTCAAATAACAATTAAACATAATACAAGCCATAATTCTTTAAAGTGACCAACCACTTTAATCACATTAACGCCTATTATGATAAGGTTTCAATATCACATAAAAAAAAATCCGATAATGTATTTACAATGCATTCATACCCAATTTGTGTCGCTTTATCAAGGGTGAAATTCGGGTGGTCGGTCTCAATGTGTGAAGTTACTGATCATTTTAGCGGGGTTCAAAATAGTGTATCAGCTATACTTGGTACTGAATTTAGTGGTCGTAATTCCCAATAGCTAGGTGCCCGTTTTAGAGGGGTTCGCCACCATTGAAAGAAAGAACAAAAAAATCCGTTCTGTAAAAATTCGGTCGTAATAGAGGGCTGCCCGTATTACCGGTTGGGTCATAAGGAGGGGTGTTTTACTGTATTTCAGTCATATCACTGCGGCTGGAGCACCTAACAATGGATTCCTGGTATTTCATACACAAGTACTACCACTACACCCTTTTCTAGCCTCCAGCTGCTATCCCACTTAGGCTTACGATGCATTAGCTTGAGCATGTTGTTCAATTAACATATTTGTTCATGAAATAATGAAAATATAAGATATTTCATAAAACCAAGTTGATTCTATTTACCAATGCTCCCCCAATATATATTCCTCCCAGCTCCCCAAAGTCATTACCACTGAGATCAAGGGAGGTAAGAGAGGAGTTGTTCTTCAGAGCTTCAATCAAGTATTTGGCACATGGATCCCTCAGTTGGTTCCCTGGAAGAATGAAGTAAGGATTAATGACATTCATAACCAAATTAAGATTCAGATCAGATTATGCAATGGCACAATCTCTGCAAAGTCTACACTATAATCTGTGTTGATAGCTCCTGACTCAAAGTTAATGATCAGCAAATATTCTGAACCCAATACAACACAGTGATGTTCTCTGATCCTCTGAAGAAATATGATCATAGAAAGAATTGTGGGAAAAGGAGAAGATTGCTTATTGTTTACAAGCAATTTCTCCTTTTCTCAAAATGTTTTCTGCCCTACTTGGCACTTATTTTCCAATATTAATGCATTTCGAAATGAAGTCTGCAACTTCTTTAAATTTGGACCAGTCTAAAACTTTGTTGCTTGGTGATGGATTAATGCACTTTTTGTCTGTCCATACTGCTTAATCCATTCCCACACAATGACACTTTTTCACACCCCTCAAGAAAAATAATTGGGAAAAGGATGTAGTTGTAGTACTGATGTGAGAAATACCTGGAATCCATAGCAGGGTGCTCCAGCCACTGGGATATGACTGAAATACTGTTGGAATGGCATTAAACCCCAATTCGAATTGATCAATTTTGCAACTCCTTTCAACTTGGACCAGTCTAAAATTGTTGTTGTCGACTGCCCTTGATGCTCATGTGGATCTGTTATGCACAGGCTCATTTTCTATGTTGCTATCAAACCCTTCACTAATTTGAATACTGCAAATGATACTGGCATGATAAGAAAGGATATTAACCCATTCCAACATAACAAAATTTAAGACTGGTCCAAATTGAAAGAAGCTGCAGATGGCAATTTTAGATGATATTCTCTGGAAAAGAGAGAGACACTGGCACCATTGTAATTATGCAAAAACAGATAATATGCAGGAAGATAGAAATAATTACCTGAGACAGTGAGGGTTTTTAAAGTTGTGTTTGTTTCCAGCATATTACAAATATGTCTGAACCCATCTTGACCAATGAAGTTGCTGGATATGTTCTGTAACAAATTAATTTTCAAAGTCGCTCTATGATCAGTCCTATCCCACATAGCAAAATTTTAGACTGGTCTCTTTTGATAGAAAACATTGTGGATAATGAAGAACTTGCTTGATACAAGCAATTTCTTCATTTTACATGTTTTTTCAAAGTTTTTTCATAAAGAGGAGAGATTGTGTGGGAATGGTTTAAAATTATCTTCACACAATCATGTAGGTCAAACAAGAGCACTGCTCGTGGGTGCCTGCGCTTGGCTGTTGGGTTTTGGATAGTGGACAATTTTTTTTTTCCTATAGAATTAGAAATTATTGTGGACAATGAAGAAATTGCTTCCAAAAGCAATTTCTTCATTTTCCACAATATTTCTTTTCCCAGGATGCATCAAAAAGCTTCATTGAGTAGGAATTGGATAATACACTAGTGGAATTGTTGGAAATGTCACAGGCTTAATTATATCTGAAAAACCTTGTAAGGATAAAATTCACAACAAATCCTGAATTTGAGTTCCGATGCAGAGAAGTTAGAAAAGTTGGTAATTAAAAGTTAAAAATCTAATAATTCCTTTCTTAAGTAGATGCAACAAAACCAACAAAATTTCACATAAATGTATTGTTTCATAACATTCAAGCAACTTATCTAGCACCTTTTGATTCAAAATACATTATCACTGATATCTAATATATCTGATCTAGTACTTTGTTGTACAACAAAACTTACCAAATTTGTTATAAATGTCTTGTTTTTCAACATTCCAGCAATAAACCTAGCACCTTCTGTCTCAACATAGTTATCACTGATATCTAGTAACTCTGTTATAATGTCTAACTTACAAAATCTGTAATTATGCCTTACTTACCAAATTTGTTATAAAAGTATTGTTTTCAACATTCCAGCAATATACCTAGCACTTCTGTCTCAACACAGTTATGCTTGATATCTGGGAACTCTATTATTATTTCTAACTTACCAAATTTGTTATAAAAGTATTGTTTTTCAACATTCCAGCACTATGCCTAGTACTTCTGTCTCAAAATAGTTATCACTGATATCTAGTAACTCTGTCATTATGTCTTACTTACCAAATGTGTTATAAAAGTATTGTTTTTCAACATTCTCAATATACCTTCCACCTTCCGTCTCAACATATTAATCACTGATTTTAAGTATCTCTGTTATTATGTTTTACCTAACAAATTTGTTATAAAAGTATTGTTTTTCAACATTCTCAATAAACCTTCCACCTTCCGTCTCAACATATTAATCACTGATTTTAAGTATCTCTGTTATTATGTTTTACCTAACAAATTTGTTATAAAAGGATTGTTTTTCAACATACCAGCATTATACCTTCCACCAGGGCTCCGGAAATTTGGAAATCTAAATCGGTCCAGGACTTTGCCCCGCCCCCCTGGTCGGCAAAAACGCCCCCCCCCTCCTACGCAGTTAAAAAACGAATACCCCCGCCTTTTTTCACCTTTCCCATACGTAAAAGGATTCATCATCCATTCAGGAGTTGCCGTCTTTTTTCAAATGTTCCGAAGATGATTATAATCTTCAACGAGTGGAAGATAGATGAAAACAACTGACAGATCCTACTTTCATTTTGTATATGAAAATTCAGCTGAGTATAAATTGCAATTCCGGCAATGTACGGCAGTCCATGAAATTCCAATATGTTGTAAAATTAGATAGACAAATAAATCATATTATTAATATTTCGGGGTTTTACAGAGTACCACCGATTTATTTATAGTTTGGAAATACTTTTTCATTTTAATAAACTTGTTATCCAAAGTTTTGTTAATTTAACACAGTCATGTCGATTTTATCTCAAAACAAGCGTCTATTGATGGAAAATCACAGCTGACATCACAAAAATGTCAGGTCAGTCCATTCTACCCCATGGGATCACAGAGTCTTGAAATACATAAAAAAGACCGACGAGACAAACTCGAGTCGGTTGCCCACGTGTTGCACTATTTTTCCTAGAATGGAATTTGTTCACAAATCTCGGTCATTTATTTATTGTAGATGATTTCAGATTTATTATTCGGACGTTTTCCACCCCTGAAGTAAGATTTGATTTCATTGATGGAAAGCTGTCGTTTCCGTTTATATTTTAATTATCTGTATTCTGCGGATTTCCAATTATTGTTTGAATTCTATTGGCTATGTTTCTTACCATGAATGAAAAACTATAAAACATATATTAACAACGTGAATTTTTTTATGAATTTCAAACCCGGTCTCATGCGCTTACTCGTGATAAATTAATTTCAAAAAAGCGTTGTGCTTAGGTATTCCAACTTTGTACAAACGGCAACCGAAGCCTGTTCATGTCTCGATTTATACACGCATCCCATGTTAAAGTGAAAGATATTAGTTTCACGAGTAATGGCAATTTAAATTGACGCAGTAATAGATGTCCATTTCTTCGAACGTGTGTAAGTCAAACCGATTCTCTTACAAAACTCGTGAAACTGCAAATAAGGTCCACGTTCAGATGGGCATTAGACTGCAGGCGAGTAAACTAATTATTGATTTTTGGCACTTTTGTTAGTCTGTAGGTAACATGTGAAACCCTTGAATTATTTCGGTTTCAAGTGGATTTTGATAGATGGTGGGCGAGTTTATCATTATTTGAACATGAAATTTTATGAAAATTTTGGACCGATTTTGGTGTAATTTTTAGCATTCCAATCGGTCTGGCAATTCAAAATTCGGTCCAGACCGGCAATTTATCGGATTTCCGTAGCCCTGCCTTCAACCTTCCGTATCAACATAGTTATCACTGATATCTAGTAACTCTTTTATTATGTCTAACTTACCAAATTTGTTATATAGTATTGTTTTTCATTATACCAGAATTATACCTTGCCCCTTCCATATCAACATATTTATCACTGATATCTAGTTATTCCGTTATTATGTCTAACTTACCAAATTTGTTATAAAAGTATTGTTTTTCAACATTCCAGCAATATACCTAGCACCTTCCGTATCAACATAGTTATCACTGATATCTAGTAACTCTGTTATAGTGTTTTTCTGTAAAGAAAACTAACAATAATACTTTGTCCCTATATGACCCTATTACAAACTTGTCCAAAATATCATGATGATAAACATGTCTTTTTGGCCAACATGTGGCTTCTAAAGTGAACATATTAAGCTTTTTCTAAGATCTGATCCAGTGACCTAGTTTTTTTTATCTCAAGTAACCTAATTTTGAATTTGGAGCTTTGAACTTTGAAAAAAGTGGCCTTTAGACTGCCACAAGTTTTTATTATAAAAGACAAAGTGATCTGGGGGTTTTTTCTTGACCTAGTGACCCATCAATTGACCCCATGTGATTCCATGATGAAATTGACTATGATATGATAGAGAGAAATCTTCTGATGAAATATAATATTCTAGAAAAAACTGTGGTCTCTATTGTACACACAATGAAACCCTGTACCTAGCTTTTGACCTATGTGACTTGACTACGATTTAATGGCAAATAAACATTCTGACTAATAATCAAGACATTTGAGACAAAGATGTCAATGAACAAAGAATGATACTTGCACATCATATACAGTTACATCACAAAATTATCTTGAGCATGTTGTGCTTAGATGAGCTAAAAATGACCTAAATCATGGCAGTTGGCCATCAACAGCAAAGCTTTACGACAAGGATTACACATGTAAAATATGAAAGCCCTATCTTTACCATACAAAAATTATTGCTACTGGTAACATTATTTTATTTTTTTCATGTAGGTTTTTTGTTTGAATGGGGTTTTACGCCGCTTTTAACAATCTTTCAGTTATATCGCGGCGGCTGGAGCACCTAACAATGGAATCCTGGTATTTCTCACACCAGTACTACCATTACATCCTTTCCTAGCCTCCAGCTGCTATCCCACATAGGTCTACGATTATCGACCCATTGGTGAGAGACAAATAGTCGGAAGGATGAGTTTTTTTCATGTAGGATAACAAAGAACATGTAAAATGACCTGATAGATGACCTTGAACTTGTTATCAACAGAAAGGTCCCCAAACATGGAATAACATGAAATATATATGCCTAGCACTAGTCAATCTGAAGTTTAAATTAATGTTGAAGTTTTTGTAGACTAATGAGCTGATGAACAGAAAGTACAAAAATATAATTATGCTCTAAATGTATCGATGTTGGGGCATAAAACATTACTAGTGATAAGTGGATTTACATTTTGTACAAATAGATATGTCGGTTTATTTTCCAAGAAGCTTTTTTCAAAATCTAGATTAATATACTCTTCTAGAAAATTGTAAGTTCATTTTTCTTTAATTTCATATCTAGACAATTTCTTTAAATATTTGTTCACCTGTGGATAGACTGTTGTGAATTGAAAGAAGTTTCAAATTACAATTAAAAGAGTATACAGTGTTCTGCAGAGTAGGCGACACAGACAAAGAAGTTGGCTGGTTTCATAAAACTTGCCTGAGTTGCTGATCAAAGCGAAGTCAAAATTGCCTTGAAAATATGGGAAGTCACCTCGCTATAATAGGTGATAATCGCATTTTGCCTAGAGGCTATCATATCAGGGGACTGCTGATTGGAAGCCCTTTGATTGTAAATCAAGAGTGTATCGATAGAAAACTAGCTAGCTTTATTTGCATCTCAGCTAATTGCATGGTTGCAAACCCTTGTGAACTGCCGGAATTATAGGAACTTTTTGATATCAAACCCTTTCCCTTCTGAAGATTCAATTATTCTAGTGGCAAATTATACTTATCTTGTCAATATACGAGATTTGTTGCATACTTTCAAGCAGCGAGAATAATGGCGGATTTTTTTTTATAAAACATCATGTCATTTGCCATATTTTAAAATTCATTGATAAAAGAAATAAAATCTTGGTGATAAAAACTGATTTTCCCCAAAAACTAAATAGAAAAAAATCAGTTTCAAAGAAATCCTTAGACTCTTGTTATCTAATTTGATTTAACAAATATAGAAAAACTAAGACAAACAATCTACGGTTTCTACGATCTTTACATAAGTAACATTGTTAGGATTTTTTCCAGAAATTAAATTTCACTTAACTAATTTTGGTAATTAATCCATTTAATGACATATAATCCAAAACTCAAGAACAAATAGTTCAGTGTTAATATAGTTTCAAATTTAAACCTTATCCACACGGTCTGTGATTTATGTACTTAGCTGTTAATTATCTTTACCCTTTACTTACAATAACTGCAACTCAGTCAAAATGATACCTTTCTAAATCTATTATTTACAAGTTTTTTATCCATTTATTATTACATACAGAGGAAGTTTACAGACTTTAACCCATTACCACACAATCCCACTATTTTGATTTTAAATGTTTAAATGGAAAACTTGTGAGAAAAGAGAAAGTGTTAGTAGTAAGCAATTTCTCCTTTTCCCACAATATTTTTTACCTTATCTGGTACTTATTTTCTGTTTTGAAATATAGTATGCAACTTTTTTTTCAATTTGTACCAGTCTGAAAATTTTGTCCTCTAGTAATGAGTTAAATAAAATAGTAATAATAATAATGTTTTCTTATTTTCTGCTTAAATTAAACTCTGATCATTTTTGTAAGTTCAGACCACTTATACTCTCTTTTCAAATTATTGATTATTATAACTTTTGATAATTGAAATTATAAAACCATCCATATATGAAATATTCAAGAAAATAATTTCAGAATCAGATTCCTATATTCTGGAACCCAAAGAAAGAAGACAAAAATATTTGTTCATAGGAATAAGATCTCTGTAGAAAGGATGAGAACTACTAAATATTAAACAAAATATGCTGCTACTTGGTTGTTAAGCTTTTTCATTTTCCTACAGAAATAAGGAATACATGTAGAGGCAAAAATTTGCTTTTAACCGTGATCAACTTCTCCTGAAAGTCTCACCACTTCTCCCTATTTTGAAAAACTTCTCCCAATTCTCAGATTTGGGAGAAGTCACTTCTCCCAAATTTCTGAGAGTCTGCAGAGCCCTGAGTATATACATTGAAAATTGGATTTACAACACCTTACCAATAAAGCCACAGCTATAGGTTTGGTTCCATTTCCACCAAGATAGTGATGCCTCATTCTGAGATTCTTATCACCTAGGTGACGCTGAATATATGAAACAGGAATCTGTCCTGAATTGTAGAATTAATCACTTAGTATTAAACAAGGGTTCAACCTTTCTTTTTTATTTATTTTTTTTTTATATTTTTATATGGAAAATGTACCTATTCAAACTAGAATATCATCTTTCAGAGGAAAATGAATTTCTGACACATGCAAATATCAATATACAAATGTAGGAGATACGCTAGCCTATTACCAAATGATAGAATTTTAGATTGGTCAAAACTAAAGGGGTTTACAAACAGTAATTCAGAATGCATCTTACTTGAAAGCCGGGTATTATTTAGGGTAAAAATCATTGCTAGAAAAGTCTTGTTACAATTAATTTCTCCTTTTCCTACAATGTCCTACACAGCTAAATTTCTAAGGTGCATCAATATCCAGTTTTTTGTGTTAAATTGTTTGTTAAAAATAGCTGTAGTCATAAAAACAAGAGCACCTTGAGTCTGACACTGGTCCATGTAGATAGTTCTACCAGCTGGATCTACAGGCTTTTCTGCTGTTAAATCTGAAATTCAGAAAAACAAAAATAGGTAAGGAATTTCAGTTTTCCTTCGATGTATCTAAGGAGCATGACCAATGAGGACATTTTGGAACAAATATGTATTCCTTGTATTACGAAGAGCAAATAACCTGAATGAATAACAATATATAATTGGTGGATTGCAGCTGTCAATCAAAGATTCAATCAATCAATCAAACCTTTCATTCGCTTAGACTAGAAGTGAACTTTGTACTCTGATATTGGCCAACATTTAAGTAAAGCATTTTGTTGGTTTAGCAACTTACATAATTACAGCCGGAAAAATTTTTAGATCAATGGGTGTGGTCTGTAGAGTCATTGGGTGTGGCCTGTAGAATCAGTGGGTGTGGCCTGTAGAGTCATTGAATGTGGCCAGTAGAGTCAGTGGTGGGGCCTGTGGAGTCAGTGAATTTGGTGTATAAAATCAGAAGAAAACACTGTAACAATTAATTTCTTTTATACCTTAAATGTTTTGTTTTTTTTAAATTACAGCCATTTTCTCCACAGTCTTTTTTAGACTGGACCAGTGGAAAAGTTTATTGTCTGGTAATGGGTTGACCAAGGTCTAAGTAATAGAGACTCCAAAGCAACAAAGTGGTTAAACTCGACATAAGTGGGACTAAGTAATATTTCTAAATTGAGAAATTACAAGCAATTTCTTCAGTATCCAAAACGTTTTCTACCTCAAAAGTAAAAGAAATCCAAAATTCCATAAGCTTTAAATTGTTGTCTGCCACTCCTTTCAATTTGAACCAGTCTTAAATTTTGTCATTTGGTAATGGTTTAAGAAGAATGCATAAAATAATCAAAGCCCTGAAGGGCCTGAGAGTTGTGACAACAGACAGACGACTGTCTGGTATTCATTACTAACCATAAACATAAGGCTGTTGGCCCTTGACTTATCAAATGAGATTGATCCATGTAGAGGAGACCTATTCAAGTAAGTTCTGTGTTAGTGAGTACTATTTCTAAAGCCTAGTGTGATTGGATCATGCATTTAGGTACTATTGTCTTACATTTGACTTCATATCACACAGATTGCTTAAAAGAATCGTGGATTATCTGAGGTGAATTGTGTTTTGAAATATGAATATTTTTCCACTATTCATAGACATCAGAGCATATTTCTTCTCAGTGTTGCACAGCAAGCTCTGGAAAGCAGTTTTTAAATCATCTTAGCAAATGCAGGACTGAATTAATTAGGTAGAAATTAGCTTCTTGTGTAAATCTAGTTTCTGTTTCTCATCATAGGTACTTTAGGTGCTTTTATTATAAAAATTATTGAAATACAAATCCAAGCTGAAATATAAAATAAATACTTAAATAAATAAACCTCAATCAAGATATAAAAGATTGTACATATCATCTACAGAGCTAAATCTCTGATTGCAGGATTCTCGCATTAAAGTATTGTAGGCTGCAAAAATTGGAAGGCTGTGCTGCACATGTATCGCATATTTTAACAGGATGGCACATTTTCAAATTAGTGATGCGTATATCGTAAATCTTTTTAGAGGCCGCTAAGAAAACCTCCAATTCCTATTTTGTGAAGCTATTTAGATCTACCCTTCAAATAATCGATGCCATTTGTAGAATCCTCAGCTCCCACATTAAAGTTATGCTTCAATGAGTACAGATGATGTGTATTTCACATTCCTTTTTAACACACAACATTTGACCCCAGCCTCCAAAATTATGTTTTAAATTAACACTTTCTATTGGACCTAAGAATGATGATTATCGGATAATAAATAAATAAATAAGGAAAAGGTACGAAAACAAAAATATTATGTTATCTTAGTTTAGCAAATGGATAGCATCGAAAAAAATAGAATCCAAAAGTTTCTTACTTTCTCACCATGTTTGCATGCCTTTTTTGTAGGGTAGTCAGAACTTAATTCTTTAATAAAAAGTTTTATTTGCTTGTGGCTCTTGAGAAAACTGTGACCTAATTTGGCGTTTCCATCCATCTGGTCTGTTAGTCAAATCAGCCTATCGATATGTCATTTATCTGGGATATTACCATTGCCTCAAGGATAAATGCCTTTACATGTCACGAAATAATCTGTATCAATTGTCTTGAAATCAAACAACAAATCTGATTCAAATCAGGAATAACATTCTTATTTCAAGGGGAAGAATGTAATCAAATGCGCATGCGTAATTCACCAAAAGGTGTTGATAATAACCTGCATTCAGTAGGTTATATGGGGCTGTTAGGTCTGACCCACTAGTTTTGAAATCACAAATAGCTCCTCAAAACCAGTATTGAATACATTGATGTTAGTTTAAATCACAGATTATAGCATTTTATATTCAAAAATACCAAGACAAGTGAATATCATCTATGCTATTTCTTACAAACCCATTTAACCTGTATGGTTCTGTACAGCCCCTTATAACTCATACGGCGTGTTTCCAGGATCATATATATTAATGCCCAATTTCATCGTTAATAATTTGTTTCATCGCAGATGACAGACATGAGATTTATACTG
Source organism: Fragum fragum (assembly GCA_946902895.1). Lineage (NCBI taxonomy): Eukaryota > Metazoa > Mollusca > Bivalvia > Cardiida > Cardiidae > Fragum > Fragum fragum. The sequence continues at coordinate 33,344,488 of OX336371.1, forward strand.
CGTTTGCAGATTTATTTCTAAGAAATACAAAATTATGTGAAGAAGAAACACACTGTCATTTCAAATATATGGTCTTTTAACCAAAACTGAAAATCTAATTGTTTGTATGTACCGTGGCTATTTACACGTAGAATGTAATTCGCTTGTAAAATCAAATTTTGGAAGAATTTATGACAATTATGCATTGAAACCTTTCAAAATGAAGCGACTTATTAAAAGAGTGTCCAAGAAGTTATAATTTGGCCTGATAACACATAATGGCCCTATTCAAGAACAGGGCTCCCCCTGGGAAATTTTATTCTTGCGCCAATGAAATAGCCAATGGCAAAAATTTGGGGCCACTTGGATCCAATTGGAGTCAAAAATTGAGCCAGTATGAATAAGTGAATGAAAGAAATCTACTATATTGAAAACAAATAACCTGTTATGTAAATATATATATATATTGAATAAATTATTAATTATCTGACTATTTTGAATTAAAAAAATGCTTAGAAAATGACAAAACTAGATAAGCAAAATGTTGTCTTTGCTTTTTATTCGGCACGCTATAGAATCTCAAAAAGTGATCAAGGAATAAAGATCGTCATTTTTTTAGCCCAAGCGATGTGACTCTCCTCCAGCTTGGTTTACAAGATGGTTCCTGGTGGGGTGCTGGGAAACCCCCACTAAGGGGATGTTAGAATCAATAAGGTCAGCGATGCATAACTAATCTGTCTTGATTGACATGGATATGCAATGGATATTAATGGTCCCGTGTCTCCAAAACAAATAAGGGGATGTGTAAATGATAAAGTTCAGATCGGTAATTGTTTCAATGGACTCAACATCCCTTTACCTTATTTTGAAAGTTGTCGTCAGTAAAATTGCCACTTTTGCTGATTTTGGAGCCAGAATTTTTATTTTGTCACATTTGGCTCTATTGGTGATCGGCAGCAGGAGCCCTGCTAGAAATGGGACTGTCAGGAAGGTGATTTGTCCCGGCCCATCAGAGGAATACATCAAGGAGTAAAATCATGCGACGATAATGAGTAGCTTCAGACCTTTGGTCTGCCGCAACTCAAAAATAACATAGATTAAATTAATGCTGAAACAAGAATACTTTGAGTGAAAATCCAAAAAGGTCCCTTTTCCCATGTATTCAGACACATCCACTTGATTTTGGAGAGGAACCTTCCATATGACCCTACAGTCAGAGTGTTATATAATTGACTCAATTCAAAAAGCAACAACCACATGATGGTACAATCATTATGAGAAAGTTTGGTTGTGAATCCAATGAAAACTGTGGACTTAATCATGTTAACAGGATTTTCTATTCAAATTTTCATTAGCTTTTTTTTTCTCAACAGATTTTACCAAAATTCCAAAGGAACTATCATTAAGATTGAACAATCCGTTTGCAGAAAATCCTAAAGAAACTAAGGTTTTTAACCCCTTTGCAAGAAAAAGTTGACCAGGGAATGTACAATTGAATGAACTGACATTGGACAATTTGGGAAAACGCTATGGCTACAACAAATCTGGCCATAGGCTAGATAAGCTGATATACAAAACAGAATCTTGTTATTTTGTACATACACTTTTAGTTATGGTTAACTGACACTCAAAGACAAGGTTATATTTTCTAAAAAGTTACTTCTTTTATACTAGAATTAATCAATGATCTTTCAATTTTATAAAACCAATAAGAGTGCCATAGTCACAATATACGCTGCCACTTTGCTGCTGTTTCACGAAAATAATTGTAGCCCAAGATACTAAGTTTTAAGGGGGAATGATTCAGGGAAATTAATGAACCATAAAATCCTTGATCCATGTACATCTACAAATTATGGTGATGACATTGACCAAGTTTCATTTAAATCAAGACAAAAACTTAGGAGTTGCGTTCACAAGGCTGCAATTTCAATATGCCCCAGATACTAATTAATGAACCATAAAATCCTTACTTCATGCACATCTACCAATTTAGGTTAACATCCACCAAGTTTCATTTAGATCCATCCAGAAACTTAGGAGGAGTTGCATTCACAAGGCTGCAATTTCAATAAGCCCCAGAGACTAAGTTTTCAGGGGGCATAACTGAGGCAAAAATCAATGAACCATAAAATCCTTATATCATGCACATCTACCAATAAAGGTGATAACATTGACCAAGTTTCAAAAATATCCAACCAGAAACTTAGGAGGACTTGTGCTCACAAGAAAAGTGGACATACGTATGTACGGACTGATGGAAGGATGGATTGACAGCCGGACGGACAGACAGAGAAGATGACGCCAATATACGACCGCCTCCAGCAGCGTATAAAAACCAAAACCATTTATAAGAACAGCAAATTAGTGAACTATTGCTTTATCAAAAACTTTATTCATATGTTATATTATTTTTCATCTGAACATTTTTTTCTAGGAAACTTAAAAAGTTTTACCCAGAAGTATTTACTGTAGTTACAACGATAAAGTCACGAAACAAACAAAAATACTTCTCATAAATTTTGACCAATGTTGTAATTCAGAGTTCACTTCCTGTCTAAATGAATGAGTTGATTGGTAGATTAATTCTTACATTGACAGTCCCGATCTGTCGATTGCTTGAAGAAGTTTAGGAGAAATCCACTTAAGAAATGTCCCGTAAAACATCATATAAATCCAATAAGCAGCTGTTTCAAAGAAGAAGTATTTTGTCCTGATAAGTTCTCAGCACCCAAATGCCATGTTTATCATCAAAGTTTCTTGAACAATCTGAGAGAAGATGTCATAAGGATCATACCCATAAACTTTAATCAAAATCCAGCCAGTATTTTGTGTAGAGGAAAACTTTAAAAGACATACAGACAGATGCACTTACATTCTCATGACAGTTACAAGTGCTTGACAGTAGGCCTACTGGCCTGTTGAGCTGAAAAATCTGTTAGAATACTAAGATTTAACAGAATTAATTAGATTTTAAATTCTCCAATTCATGCTTATATTAACGTCAACAGTCTAAAAGTTAAGACAAAGTGAATTTCAAAGTATTAGTATAACACTGGCAAAAATTAGAGGTCAAAACAAGGTCAAGGCTACATTTAAGAAAATCTCACATCATTCACACACAATGTTCACCCCTCTTTCTTTGTCTGTGTCTTTGTTTCCTTATCAATCTCTGTCGACGACGAACTCTCTCTAACTCTTCCTCTACACCTGTTTTCATGAGCCAAAACGTCAAATAAGAGTGATCTATTTTGTTCAAGCTCAAAACCTAAATTGTTATCCTGTGATTCCTATTTTGGAGAATTATTACTCTTTTGCATTGAGATTGCATAAAAATGTGTTGAAGGCAAAATAATCCAATAATTTCTTGGAATTGGAATAAATATCTGAAACATTTATATTCCTTTACTCCTTTTCCATAACTTCATTTCTATTTCTTAAAAAATTCAACAATTTCATTGACTGACCTACTTATGAGGTATCCAATTGGTCCAAGTTCAAAAAAAATCTATCTATCAAACAATGCAAAAGAATGGTACAGCCAATCTAGCTTAACCAATTCCCACTAAATGAAATTTTAGACTGGTCCGAATTGAATGAAGCTACAGACAACTATTTCAAGTTCCTGAAATTTGGAAATTTTTCGTCTTTTTAGATAGAAAATATTGTGGACAATGAGGAAATTGTTTAATACAAGCAATTTCTTCATTTTCTACAATGTTATCCAAAGCTTTTTTTTTTGGAGGGGCGTTAAAAGGAGGGATTGTGAGGGAATGGATTAAGTAACCACCCCTATTAACTGTCCATATTTATTAAGAGATAATCTATTGCAAAATCCATTGTAATCTGAACTCAATAGAAATGTCTCAATAAGGCAATTTCAATGAGTTCAAACAACATAGAATTGAGAGAGAATTCTGCAAAAATTTATGTATGCAAGCATACAATCCATCTTGTCATGAAAAAACTATTACCCATTACGGCAAACTATTACCAATTACGGCATATTCCCCTGACAGCAAAATTTTAGACTGGTCCAAATTGAAGGAGTTTCAGCAATAAATTCAAAGTTCATGAAATTTTAGAATCTTTTAACTGCCAGGGTAGAATACAATGTGGAAAATGAAGAAATTGCTTGTTTCAAGCAATTTCTTGATTTTAAACACTATTTACCAATTGTTTTCTTGAGGGGTGTCAAAAAGCATCATTGTGTGGGAATTAAGGGCCCACTCTTTTCAGCAAACACTTTTTTGTTGTCCCTTGAGAGGTCATTTGATACAAGTCTTACTGTAGTTAAATAATAAATTCGCTCAAAAATCTCATTTCGTCAAAACTCGCTAATTCCATTCTAAATTCATTCACTTTACTAATTTCATAATGTTCTTAACAGATTCTACTTCTGAATAGAATATCAGATTCAATATATGAAATAAGAAGAAGTGTTTTATATCAAAAAACAACTTACTTTTAACAAAATCATCAATGTCAAGGTCAGTGTCGTATTCATCAGAGTCATGTGGTGAACCTTCCAACCAAGCCTCAAAGGATGGATGTTTTTTCAAAGTTCTCTTAGTGGGATCTGGTTTACTGGTGGGCTCTTCTTGTTCTTCAATTTCTTTAACTGCCTCAGCTATAGTTACTGCCCATTTTGCTTGAGAAACGTCTATCAAAAATATGTATATCTAAATGGTCATATCAATGAAATAATGAAATGAGTAGCGTGTTATATATGCAATAGACCGATTGCGGCTGTCAATCAAAAAATCAAACAACCAATGAAATCATTCATTTAGACCAGAAGTTAACTTTGTACTCCGACATTGGTCAACATTTATTTTATGCGTTTTTGTTTGTTTGGTAACTTAAATGTCGTAACTAAGTTTAGGTCAACAACCATTTCACGTTTTTTGCATATTACTGACCATTTTGTAGAATAACAGTTTAATTGAGAAATTGAACATCCTGTCAAGGCTCAATCGGTGTGGTCAGCAATCTGTCGATTCGACACAGGATTGTGAGTTTCTATACACATTCTATACACATTCAAAAACATTTTAAAAAAATCTAGAAATTTTGCTCATGCCCATTTAAATGACGAACCAAGTGTTTTAATAGAACACCAGTTTTTGTCACTGATTTTGTTTAACAGGTGGTAATGGACATAGATTAAAATGAAAATCATAGGTTGGCAACCCAAAGTTGTTTGAATAAGCTGCATTTATGATGTTTAAGTTGCTTAACCAATAAAAATGCTTAACATTTCTCAAAGTTCAATGTTCACTTCTGATCTAAATTAATTGTTTTATTGGTCATTTTTTGTTGTTTTTTTATTAACAGTGGTGATTTGTCAATTAGCATACTCTTACTTATAACAATTGTCAGTCATACAAAAATGTCTCATCCAGCATGATTCCAACAGATGTTTGCTTACAGTTAACAAATTGCTTGATTACTTGTATTGCTCCACAGGCCTTCCATAACTTTGTACTTTGTGCAGATATGATAAAATGTTTTAATCCCACATTTTGTCCCTGAAGTGTATTTAATATTTTGAAGTGACCAGAATTCAAAATATATTGATATCTTGGCCAAAGGTGGAGCAATATGCTTAGGAAGCAGGTCAAATCCCAGCAGGAACCAATCATCTTGGAACTGACCCTTTGTGAACCAGTTGAAGCGAAGTTAAAGAAGGCCAATCTTTGCCAACAGAAACAGTATGTACTGCACACTGACTGTCGGACAAACCAGAACTTAATGGTCTTTTTGAGAAATGTGACGCTTTAATCAATTACCACTTCATCCCACATTTTTACACACTGAAGAAATAAAGCTTTGGAAAACATTGTAAGAAAGCAAAAAAATTCTTGTTACAAGCAATTTCCCTTTTCTCTCATGTTTTCTACCCCATATGATAGTTATTTTTCAATTTACTTGCACTTTATTTTCAATGTTGTCTGCACTTTCTTTTAATTTGGACCAGTCTAAAGTTTTGTTGTTTGGTAATGAGTTAATGGACATAATCTTCACTTTTTTAAAACATTGATACTTACGAGGTAGCTCCTGGTGTTTTTCCTGTGTCTGGGAGATATCCTGGCTGTCCTGAGGTTTTGAAGAATTGTTTGCTAATCTAACAGCAGTTATGAGAGAACTGGTATCAGAAGATATGCTGGCAGTGGGAGACCTATCAAATACATCTATTTATTATATATCTATTTGAACAAGAGGACCATGATGGTCCTAAATCGCTCATCTGAGGCACCTGCAAATTACAGTTCTTTTTTGTATAAAAAAAAAGACACAACATGAGCAAAATAAATAAAACAAATATAAGATTTTGGGCTTTGTACAAAACAATCCAGTAATGCTTTACAATTAAAATGAATGCATTTGGCTTTATAGTTTAATCGATTACCGAACTATCCCAGAATTTGTCACCCGCAGGGAAAAAGGTTTAAAAAAGCTTTGTGAGAAAAAGGGACTGACAAGCAATTTCTCCATTTCTATTTAAGAAAAATTCTTTCAATGCCATTTACCAAATTTCCATCCCAGGAGCAGAGACATTTTTTATCCTAAGAGCATATTTTCCTGTAACATAGTACAAAACTATATAGTCATGCTACATACCAAATATGAATCATGCCCTTCATCTTATATTTCAGAAGGAAAAGACTTTTGAAGTTGCTCTAATTGGGTGTTTTCCAAAAGTTTGTACCTCTGGGGTAGTGCCATGTTTTATCCTAGGTCTAAGATTTTAGCTAACAAAGAAGAGAAACATTTGGTTATGCTATATATCAAATATGAATGCCTTAGATTTTGTAGATTGGGAGGAGAAGACTGTTGAACATGGTCTAATTGAGTATTTTTACAAACTTTGGACACCCAGGGAAGGGGTGTTTTTAACCTACAAGCATAATTTAATCAAAACTTATAGATAACAGCCAGGCTATGCTACACTCAAAATATAAATGCCCTCTGCCTTAAAATGAAGATTTTTTTTCAGCATACTCAAATTTCGGATTTTTCCCATTTTTTTTTACCCCTAGTGCAGGGCCGTTTATGACCCATGGAGAACAACTTTTAGTAATAAAGTACAAAACCATCTAGTTATGCTACATACAAAATATGAATATCTTAGACCTTATACTTTAAGGGGAGAAGTCTTTTGAAATTGCTCTTATTAAGCATTTTTCCAAACTTCGGACCTAAGGGACGGGGCCATTTTTGAGCCCAGGGATTAAATATTTAAAAAATTGGTAGAGAACCATTTGATTAAGCTCTATACAAAATATAAAGGCCTTTGGCCTTGTAGTCTATAAAAAAACAAGAACAAAGATTTACTAAAGATTCCCATTTTCATATGCCCCGGTTACAAGAGTTTTTCACAGAATGAAATTCTTTTAACAACTTTTGAAGAGCTTCACCCAAGGAATGTCCCTGCAAAGTTTCAGCTTGATTAGCCTACAGGTTTAGGAGGAGAAGATTTTTTAAGATATTTAAAGAATTATTAAAGATTCCAATTTTCAAATGCCGCAGCAACCAGAGTGTTTGATGTAATTAAATTCTTTTAACAACTTTTGAAGAACTTCACCCAAGGAATGTCCCTGCAAAGTTTCAGCTTGATTGGCTAACTAGTTTAGGAGGAGAAGATTTTAAAAGATATTTAAAGAATTTCCAAAGATTCCCATTTTCTAATGCCACAGCAACCAGAGTTTTTGACGTAATTAAATTCTTTTAACAAATTTTGAAGAGCTTCACCCAAGGAACATCCACGCAAAGTTTCAGCTTGATTGGCCAACTGGTTTAGGAGGAGAAGATTTTTAAAGATATTTAAAGAATTACTAAAGATTCCCATTTTCTAATGCCGCGGCAACCAGAGTTTTTGACGTAATTAAATTCTTTTAACAAATTTTGAAGAGCTTCACCCAAGGAACATCCCTGCAAAGTTTCAGCTTGATTGGCCTACTGATTTAGGAGGAGAAGATTTTTAAAGAAATTGTGGATGGATGGACAGACGGAGGGATAGACGACGGACAACTACTGATCACAATAGCTCACCTCGCACTTTGTGCTCAGGTGAGCTAAAAATCTAGTGAAAAAGGGGCACAATTCTTACAAAAATCTGTTACCACATTCCCACCTTTTACCAGTATAACTCTGAAGAAACATTGTTGAGAAAGACGTAAATATAAATGTACTTTAACCAATTACCAGGTGACAAAGATTTAGACTAGCCCAAATTAAAAAAAGTTGCAGATGACATTTCAAAAATGATGAAAAATTAGGGTCTGATCAGTAGAAAACATTGCCATAATTTCTCCTTTTTCTTTTCCCATTTTGAAGTCTAAAATCCTTTCTGGCTCAGATTCATTCATCTTACTCTACATTACTGCCATTGGACCTAAAATTCTAACATCAGAAACGGATGAAGTTATACTAGTTTGTCACGAGAAATACCAGGAATCTATGGTTAGATGCTTCAGCCGCAGCAATATAAATGAAATACTGTTAAAAGTGGCAATAAACCCTATTTAATCGATCAATCAATCAAATAAAACTTGTCATCTGCAAATTCTTTCAATTTGGAGCAATCTAAAATTCTGTTGTGTGGTAATTGATTAAAGCTATGTTGTAATCCAACTAAATATTGTAGATGTGTAAAACTACCGAGACAAACTCACCTGACAGGTGGTCTAAAATGTGGCTTCCTGAGTGGTTGTCGAGATAGTTTACGTTGTGAATCTGTCTTTTTGGTTTTAGGTTGGGCTGACCATGGTCTTATCCCTCTAGGCTTGGTAGGCAGGACACGGCTAGGGAGGTCTAATGATGCTCCTGAAATAATGAAAAACTTCTACAAATGAAATACAATGCAGATGGTTTATTGCTTTTATAAAACTTAAAAGTTTTCTTTCCTTTTTTTTTTAATTTTAGACTGGTCTAAATTGAGAGAGGTTGCACACGACATTGAAGGTTGGATGCAATTTGAAATAAAACCATCTAATGTGGTAGAAAATAGGAGAAATTGTATGTTACGAGCAATTTCCTCTTTTTCCACAATGTTTCTCAAGTATAAAATCACTGTGACGTAAAAAACCTGGGTTTGTGCTGGAAAGGGATTAAATGAATCTATCACCAAATGTCAAAATGTAAGAATGGTCAAGATAAAGTAAAATAACTGTCACTAGAGGTGATAAATAACACAATCCCTATATTTCATGTCGTAGGGGTAATAACTCTGTAATGTCATTTCGGGGAAATCACTCATCATTAGGCCAACACTCATACAAAACTTGCATCTTTGAATAAATGGCAAATATTTTGTAATCATCAAAGCTAAGTAATATCTAGCTAAATATTGATAGAAGTTTCTAAACTAAAAATGTGTCACAGACATGGATGTCCCTCCTACATGCTTGTCATATGACCTTCAGTTATGACCTTGAACTTTGAAGTATCCAAGAAGAACTTTATGTGTAACACTAATACTCATCAAGAGGAACAACTGTTTGTTTAAATCTATCCATAAATGTTGAAGATATTATGATCAAGGTCAATTTTGCAACTTGACCTTGAGTCATGACCTTGGCCTTCAGAACTTGATGCATTACAAGTATTTTCAAGGGGAAAACTTTGCAAAGTTATTTTGGAAACCATCTGTAACTGTAGAAGATAATATTAATGCTCTGGAGGAGGTAAATTTTGTCACTTGACCTTCAGTTATTACATTGAACCTGAGAGTGTCAAACAGAACTTTAAACATGACAATACTACATCCATGAATGTAAAGGATATGCTACGGGCAAGAATTAGACATATACACTAACCTACCCACCCACTCACACTTGTACAGAGGTAACTCTATATGTCTGTCGCTATTGCATGGCATTGGCATAAGAATTGGGTCCAGCACATCTACAACTCCTAATGCACACTTCTGACAATTATCAACTCTTGATAAAATCTTCATAAAATTTGCATTTTGCATATCTCCTGCTTCTGCCAAATCTTAAGTAAATTGGATCGAAACTGCAGGAGTTGTCAGGACAAGCATTTTTTAGTTAAAGCACGGAAATAATTCAGTAATTCTTAATTGAATTTTCAAAATTTCAATCTTGCACATCTACAACTCAAAATGGAAAATTCTGCCAAGTTTAAAGGAAAGGAGACTGAAAATGTGGGAGGGCCCCTTTGAAAAAAATGCCACTGGTCAAAAAAAAAATTTTTTTTATCCTTCATTGTTTTCAATGATGTATATTGGTATTGTTGAAAATTGGCACAGTTGGCACTTAAACCTTCAAAACTATACCCATAATTCACTCTTTTTGTTGTTTTGACCCCTTCAAAATTCGTTTTGACACCTAGAATTTGATGGCCAAGGAGTCAATGACCCCTCAGTTTCAAATACAAGCACAAGCACTGATTCTAACAAATACATAGTCAGAGACATCAAATATAAAGCACACTGTAAGTGGGCAACCAAAATGTATTACATATGTATCAAAGTTCAAGTTTGCACCTGGATTAATTCATCTGATCAATCACTGTTTTTGATTGACAGCTGTGATCTGTCAATTGTGAGATGAGGAGGAATCAGTTTTCTTCATCTAACTAAATTGATTTAAAATAACAGTAAAACCAAATTAAGCCTTGTCATGCTGAACCCGGAATATCCTGGTTGTGGCAGGATGTGTAGACAAAGATCATCCTATACGTGCAGCTTGATCTTGGTCTACACCTCCTGCATGTACTTTTCCTGCCAGAATAGTTCATGAAATTGATTTTCAAGAGAAATATTAATCATTTAACAACAAGCACTATCAGTGCTCTCAGCCCTTTCATTTTAATGCAATTCAGTAAAGGATGTTAGATAGCATGACAAGGGTTAATGTGCAACAATTGCATTATAATCTTTAGAACCTGTGCTAGTTTTTTGAAATTAGGGAGCCATTTACTCTTCAACCATGAAATTCTAGCGATCAAAACTGATTTGAAGGAATCAAAACAAACAAAAAAACATAATTGTAAACTTCAATGAGGTTTACATGCTAACAGACCTTTTTTTGTTAATTTTGATTCACTTTTATATATGAGCCCATGAGTGACATTTCCAACAATTACATATGGGCGCCAAGTAAAGACTCAGATCAGCCTGTGCATCTGCACAGTCTGATCAGAGTCTTCACTCTGCGCTCTGTAGAAAGATACTGAACAAAAGCTTCTTTAAACAATCAGCGAATGTTCTTATTGACCCGAATGGCTGTCTAGGGTGCTCAATGTGTGCGAGTCACGCACATGCGAAATTGTTGGAAATGTCACGCACAGGCTCATATCTCTTATATAGATAAGATTAATTTGTATTTTTTTTAAAAGTACATAAGGTACATCATTAAAAATTGAAATACCCTGTTTTGACCCTTAGAAATTTCTCTCAAGGGGATCTAAATGATATGTTCATATTGTTCAATTTTAAAACCCCCAATTTACAAGTCAAACATGAGTCCTGATCTTAACCATTGTCATCCGGGTCCCAGAATATTCCTGATTCGATGATAGCTGTGGCAGGGGTTTAGGCCAAGATCAGCCTGCACATACATGCAGTACATACAAATTCCTAAAAAAATGCTAAAAACCATCATATTTCATGACGATTTGAGATCATTTGATATACCTTTGGCTGATTGGGGTCTAACAAAAACTCTTCTTCCATTTTCACAATAATTTCCCCCTTCCGTCCCATCCTGCTCAAGAACAAGTTTTGGCACTTGGAAGACTTCACCATGTGTTGGTGATCGGGCAAGCTCAGCATCTGGATACTCTACTGTTTCGTCCATGGAAATTTAGGACTGTTATTAAGCTCTGAAAAATAGTCTGTTGACCACTACATGGTGAAATTTACTTTCGATCTTTCTCATGCAATCACCAGTTTTCATATACCACAATTTGAATTCTGGAAGATAATTTGTACCTTAACAATATGGGAAGGAGTGGATAAAACTTATTAGATATCAGGTGGTAACTTCACAGGTGGAGTATCACCTCTTTGATATAGTAATGAATGGATCACAGCTGTCAATCAAAAAATTAATAGACCAATCAAATCATTCATTTAGACCAGATTTAACTTTAAACTCAAGCATTGGCCGACATTTATGATTATCAGTTTTGTTAGTCTGGCAATTTAGAGGTCATAACAAAAGCTTATTCAAGCTGTAGTTGCTACATTTAGATTGCCAACCAACCTTTTCCTTTTTTGTTACATGATACTGACCATACATTTCGCTAAATAAAACTATTTGATATCCAAGTCATACTTCCTATCGGAGGCAGTGGTAGTGGACAGTTCCCTGTCAGTTGTACATAAATCCACCTCTCTTGTTTGTACTCTTATGTTATATCTACTTATTTAACAGGATTTTTTTTCAAAATTATTGTATAAATAAAATGTATTGTACACTAAATTATAACTTTATAAAGAGTTGTGAACTAAACGTAACTGTAATGCTGCTGCAGTTAAAAACTAGAAAAAAATGAAAATTTTGAAAAAAATTACTTGTACATAACAAGCAATGTCTGCATTTCCTGCAATATTTCAGTTCCTTTCACACACAAGAAAATTAAATTACATTGATTTAAAATTGTTGTATTCAACTTCTGTCAGCTTAGACCAGTCTTAAGTTTGTTGTTGAAATAAAGCTGTTGAAAACATTGTGAGAAAAGAAGAAATTGCTTGTAACAAATTTGTTATGTCTCATATGGCCCTTTTTTTCAATTTAAACCAACTCAAAAATACAATAGCTGGTTAGTGACCAAAATATTATAACTACAGATACATCAACGATCTTTAGGGCACCAAACCAACAGAAATACTTCATATATATCTAGGTTAGTTCACTTCCTGTCCAAATGAATAATGTGATTGTTTGATTGATTCTTTGGTGGACACTTGGGACTGGTCAGTTATCAACAGAGTGCATAAAGAACATTCTGATCAGACTGGGCTAATGTGAAGCCTGTAATTGTCCTATTTGAAAATTGAAAAATAACACAACAAAGTCTTTAGTCACCAGGTAACAGTCACATTAACCCATTACCAGAGGATATCTACATCTGCTGGGTAACCCAAACAATCAATTGCTGATTATAACTGGGAGTGGGTTTGCCAATAGCTGGTAAAAGAGCTGTTAAAGAAAAGGATCAATTACAGTATCAAAAGAAGAGAGTGTGCTACAGTTATAAAGTACAATCAGGGATGATCTGTACTAAGTTGGGCTGAACTTGACACTAAGTAGCAGAGTTTTCCAGTATCTAACTGTTCTGGGGGGAAAAAAATGGTTAGCAAAGTACTGGGTTTTGGAGAGGGGAATAAGATGGTTTAGATTTCTGGTGCGTATAAGTTGACCATTATCAACAGCAACTGTACCAGCTTTGATATTGTGAACTAGTTCTGATATGTCAAAATTTAGACCAGTCAAAATTCAAAGAAGTTACAGGTGACAATTTTTTAGTTGATGGAATTTGATTTTGTTTGTCTTTTGGGGTTGAAAACATTAGGGGTGAAACAATACAGTAAAAAGTGTATTGCAATATATTGCAATATGGCCAATCCGTATTGCAATACATATTGCAATATTGCAATACACCCTTTCTTTACACTGAAAATAATGACTTGACCACCTATAGTCACTGTAAAAGTAATACTTACTCAAAGTGAATTTAAAGAAAAGTGGAAAACTAATGAATTCTCCTTTAAACTGTTCAATTATTTCAAATTAATGAAGTTAATGAATAGTTTTGTATGTATGAATGAATAAAAACAACAGTATTTCAATTTAAACTGAAATTGACTGATATTCTACACTGACGTATAAAAGAAATTCAGTAAAATGACCAAATGACATGTCAACAGTATTTCTGAGACTGAGTTGCAGATCAAGGAATATTCTTTTTTACAAAATTTAGCATGTCAACTTTTTCAGGATCCAAAGATACCATTTGTGTGAGTAAATATCACATTCAGTCCTCAGACTCGCTCAGAGTGCACATTTGACTGCAACATGCTATCCGTCACAGCAAGCATTATTTATAATGATATCTTGAGAATCTCTTTTGCTATCAAGAAGAAAATGTGCCCAAACAGCACTTTTTGCCGTCAGGTTATTTAACAGTTCGAATTAATCCATTGTGCGACGATTATTGTTAGCCATTTTTCCATGATGGTGTCCTCGGTTTTAAAACAAGCCCTACTACTGTAATTTACCTATTTTGTTTAAATTCAAACTAAGTAGGATTAAGTAAGGAAAAATTATAAATATCAATCAAATTTTGTTCATATGATTGTAGTTAGGCAGAAAGCAATTATTCAGTGTGTGCATCGCTAATTGGAATCAATCCAAATTTGACAGGGTAATTACTCTAGCTTGACATCAGTAACACGCTAGAGGAAACAAGTTCTTCTTTCGCTTTCGGAAATCATTTATAAGTTTTGAAAAATCAGGGTTTGCACTGTCGGTTGCCATTGTTGCCAAATGTGACAAAAAAAATTCTCGCACAAGTTTTTTTCATTCTGCGAAAGTTTGTGGCAGAAAAAAATTTAAAAGTTTTGTTAATACAAACATTACCTTGTCTAATCTCAGGCAATCAAGTCTGAGGCCAAGTGTGTATAATTGCTCTAAAGCTTGTATATCAGGTCAATTATGTCATCTAGTCTGACACCGCTACCACGATTCCTTGCTAATAACTGAAACAGCATTCATGGGTAAGAAGAAGGATATTCTGATGAACTGTAGATAGAAACAGAAATTTCAAAAGTTCTACTGTCACGAACGAGGACAAACAATTTCATTTGTTGATTTGTACCCAAGAATGTTCAACCATAAACAGATTTTTTTAATTACATAAGTCTACATTATTTTATTATTAAATCAAGCATATTTTTCAAGCTTTATTACTATTTCCTTTCTCTTTTTTTTCTCATCAGAGTCTCGGTTCTTTAATCAAGGTACTGAAGTGCAGTTAGGAAATGTTTGAGTTTGGCACCAACTCCTTCTCAATTTGGCCCCAACTTTACTCCATTTGGCCCCAAGTTTTTTTAATTTGGCGAAAGTGATGGCGACAACTTTTTTTCAAGCCAGAGCTAACCCTGAGTGAGAAGAAACCATATTGCAGAAAAACCAGTACAGTAATAATTGTCCTTATTTAAGAGCCAAAAACGTGCTCACAACCATCTACAGATAAAACCGAATTGAAAATGGAATGAGGTTGCTTCTTTTGATACAAAGAAAAGTTTATCTTAAAGGCAAGATATGCGGAAATTGTGTCCAATTTTATAGATTTGTGTACTGCATTTTACGCAATGCATATATTGCCACAACAGTGCATTTAAAGACGTATCAAATTAATAGCATAGATCAAGAAATCGATTTAATGCTCAAGTGCATTGATTTTAATTGCACCAAGCTAAACACATTTCGTTAAAGAACAAAATCATAACCACAACGTTCGAACATGTTTGGGTGCGAAACGACCTGAAATCAGTGCTTACCAGATCTGACGTTGAAAATGTTGATAATGGCGTAATAGAATCATTCGATCGACCATCTAGATTTTGTGTAAATTGGTAAAAAAAAATGTCGCTTTATTAGTTGATTAGAATATCGAGTATAAATAGTCTAGCGTTTTTTTCATCTCCAATGTAAACTATCCTGAGTTATTGGACTTGTCCAAAGGAAACTAATTACAGGCAAGGAGAAATTGAAGTTGAATGACTGTCAACAAGATAAATACACGTATATTGATTTCTTCGCGAATCAGGTTGCTTTTTGATTTGTTGACCTTTAATTGACTGTTGGTTGTTTGTTCTGTTATTTGACGGTTCAGGTTTAAGTAAATTCAGTGCCATGACTCGTGGATGGGTGGGTGGTTTGATTGATCGGATTGATTGATTTAATATCGTTGTTTGCTGAATAATCAACTTCCGAAAAATTGGCTTGAATTGATGTCGTAAATGAGGCATGGATTCAGGGGCAGTGAAAGGAATGGGCCCCTACCGATATACGGAGTTCTCCGGAAAATTGCCCTTTAATTAACTCCCTTGATCTACTGGGTAGTTCCGGTTTAAATTTCAACAAAGAGTATATAAGGGCTGAGACTAAAATCGTCTGTTTTGGAGAGAATTAATTATTTTTTCGGTAACTCACACATAAGAATATTGAGTACTTTTGTAATACTTATAGATTAGGAAAATATTTTGGTAGTTTTTATTTTTTTTGACATGTTATAATCGTCTTCCCGTCCGAGTTTCATCCAGCTTTCATATTCTATTTCTCATTTTCGAAACAAAATTAGCAAAAGTGTCCTTAATTCATGGTAAATTGTTGCTTTTATTTCTTTAGCTTGAGAATATCTATTGAAACATGCAAACAGAAGAAACAACAACGGGGGGGGGGGGGAACAAAAGTATTGCGATAAAAGGAGTACTTTTACAAGGAATTTCTCCAAATCTGAGCGATCCGTTATTTTTAATACAAATGGATTTTAATATTTCGTCTGTATCCTATTTCGTTCTGAGATTTTTTTATCAACAAAGGTTTAAATGGTAAGTTTATCTTAAGAATTATCGAAGTCCGTCCATAAACTCCAAGTAACTTACACATTTTGAATCGGTATCTTTGATTACGCAATAGTCCACGGGTGGTATCCGGATATATCTCATAACGATCGGCTATTTGCTTTGATTTTAACACGACTGCCCAGATTTCATTTTTTTGACTAATTAACAAGGTAGTCGGTTAACTTATATTTTTTGGAATTTATTTAGTTCTAAAGATTGATTAATGTTTATCTTTCTGTCCATATATTATTTGCAAAATGATGTGGTTGGGTCCTTAAGTAAAAGTACACTATCAGAGGTTAAATGCTCCTATTTTGCGTAGAACTAGATATTTTTTCAGAATTTGATATAGTGGAATGTTGAGTACTCTCATAATACTCTTAAAATATGGAATTGTTGTGGTAGTTTATATTAACGTTGACACGTTTTGATCGTTTTTCTTTCCCGACATAGGAACCAATTTCATTCTCGTCCAGTTTTCGTATTTTACTTCTCATTTTCGAAAAAAATAGCGAAGGCGTCCTTTGTAGGAAATCATTGCGTTTACTTCTTTAACGTAAAAAGACTTATTAAAATAAGGAAAGCACACAACAACAACCAAAAATAACAATATTGCGATAAAGAGGACTTTTTACGCCGATTTTCTCCACATCTGAAAGATCCATTATTTTCGGTACACATGGCTATCAAAATTTCGTTCGTATCCTCCTTCGTTCTGAGATATTTTCTTTAAAGGGTTAATTGGTAAATCAAATTTAAAAGTTGTTGAGGTCCTCTCATAAACTGCTGTTTTAATCAAAGTAACTTACACGCTTCTGATCGGTATCTCTGATTGCGTAATAGACCACGGGTGGTATTTTGGATATGTACACTGGATATATCTCATAATGATCGGTTTTTGCTTTTGATTTTCACCCGATATCCTCTTATTACAAGTAACAAAGGAAGTCGCTTACTATTTCTTCTAATTCTAAGGAATTTGCGAGGTTGTACATTTTAAATAGGATTATAAAAGCAAGAGGTAAAGGCAATCTATCTTAAATCGTTTCTCATTAAGAAAAATTTGGAAAAAATGTTTAAGTAAGAAAAATATGAAAAAAAAAATGTTTAAGATCATTTTTTAACAACAAAAAGATTTGAATATTTAGTATATATACATTGTATCATATATGTCATTGCATGATATATCTCAATATAGTAATAAGAATTTGGTATAAACTAAGTGGATAAAAACGTTTAAAAGATTGTCTTAGTTTGATCATTGTAACACTTCTTACGGTCATCTCTTTTATATTTCCACTTTTTTATTTCTCACTTTTTCTCAAATACTTAAATACATCAAATGATATATAAAACAATAAATTAAAAAAACAAATAAACATTCAGCAGGGTAGAAATACTGTGGAAAAAGGAAAAAAATACAACAAGCATATTCTTTTTCTACTATGCATTCTCAATTTGAAAGCCAGAGGGACGTATAAACCAGGGCTAACCAGGATACATTTTATATGAAAAATATAAATTTGTGCAGACATCTAATATCAGATGCTAAAGCTGGTGCATGTTGATTGAATTAAATTGGTTTACCAATTCGCACACAATGACGCCTTAGGCGCCCTTAAGAAAAATAATTGGGAAAACATAAAAATTGCCAAAGTTGCTTGTAACAAGCAATTTCTTCATTTTGCCGAATGTTTTCTGCCCAAGAAAGATGAAAATATCTACAAATTCATAAACTTAAAGTTGTCATGTGCAACTCCTTTAAATTTGGCACAGTCTGATATTTTGCCCTCCGGTTCTCGGTTAAACACCACTTTCAACATTAAATCAGATACTAAGCATAACTGACATTTCATCTGAGCCACCAGCTGCTCACCCTACTTAAACCTTATCATTTGCCGATTGGTAAGAAATTAATGATATATATCTTACTTGCCATTTGTAAGAAACGAATGAAATATCTTGGGAGGACCTACAGAGGCAACAATCATTTCCACAAGCCTCCAGACACATTACAAAGCTTGTAGAGGATCATGCAGTCAAATTCTGACAAAATTTATTTCATATTCATAAATGAAAAGGGTATTCGGTAAATTCCCATGGTCATGAAATGAAGACGTATTGAGAGCTTCTTTGTAACAGTTCCTGTTTGTAAAATGACAGATATCTTATAAATTCAAAGCCCCGCTTGACATGTGAAACCATTTTTTAAAAAAAAAGGAAATAACGGAATGTATTTCCGTGAGTGTCATTGTATTCATTTCGATCAAAAAAGCTCTTTTTATGGTAATTAATACGTATATCCGGAATTAGGGTATATCCGAAAATTACACTTTGATACCGGCTCATTTACAATTATAAACGCGTAAAACGTCTCTTAGCTTTAAAAATCAATTGCGGGCTGATCTTAGTCTCAATCACCTGTTTTCCCGTTTAAACCAGAGTTGTGTTTTTTTTTTTTTTTTTTTTTTTTATTTAAGTTTCGAAACAATTATTTATACACTATTGTTTCTCCCTTTGAATTCAAGCAGTTCTGTTGAGGATTCATTATTCAGCATGACAAGGATTAAGTCGTTGGCTTAGAACAAAAACACCCGATAAGTGTCTATACAAAGTAATAGCAATGCTGCACCATCCCCCCCCGTTTCAATCAAAGTTTATTTTGTTTCTTCATTGAACTTCAAGGGTTCTTGTCAATTGTTGTTTCGGTATTCAACGTCATTCAAGTTTTCAAGTTGTTTGTTGTTTGTGCCCGATGTGTTTCTGTTGAAAATAGAATATACCTCGAAGAAAAAAAGGCTTTGGGAACTTTAAGAAATTATTTATTGGGCCTATAGTATCATGGACATTCCGTGACAGTCAGCTGTGGCGGACTTAAAGGGGTTCGGAGGGTTCGTTTTAACCTCCTCTGTAGTTTTATTGTGGAAATTCAATATAAAATTTGAAAATATAGTCGATCTTGCTCTAGCGACTACATCTTTTAAACGACCACGTCCATTAAGCGACCATTATCGAAATCCATAACGCTCTTAAGAAGTGAAGGTACCTGTATTTTGCTTAAAAGTAAAATCACAACCAAATCCTATATTGCTGGAACTCAATGAAACGATTCTAATGAGTTCAAACAACATAGGATTAAGTTAGAGTTCTTTCATAATTAATGTATGCAATCAAATCAATCCCTCATATTACGTCACTAAAAGGTGTACTAAGCGACCACTCTCTTAAGCGACCACTTTTCCGCCTGCCGCCCCTTGAGTATTACATTAACTTGGCCACTACTGAAACATTCCCACTTTAGATTGTTCGTATTTTTGCACGAAAATATCCTTCATGGTCAAAAGCTCTCGGAACCTGGATAATTTACCAATCGCGGCTAACAATTAAGGAATAACCTGACCAATCAAATCATTTATTTACTGACCTGAGCTTATCAATTCCATCATTGGCCGCCATTTTTGTTTACCTTTATTGTTGGTTTTGCAACTACAGCTTATTCAAGCTGTAGTTGCGACGTTTAGGTCTCAAGCCAACTATTCTACTTATTGGTAATATGTAGCTGGCCATGAATTTCGCAAAATAACGAAGCAGGACTTCCTGTCGGAGTCAGTTGGTGTGTCCAAAGGAGTAAGTGTGCGGGGCCAGCAATTGGTCAATTGACGCATCGCTGGCAAGCCCCCTTAGACAGTAAGTTCGAGCAGACCGAACGATTTTAAAAGTTGCCAACATTTAGTATGCCCTGAGTATTTAGTAGACAACATATTTTTACCTCGAAGGACAGTCTAATAGAATTCATAGCTATCGTTTTGTGCGTGTAAATTGAAATAAGCGGAATGGAGAAATTGTTTGTTTGAAGTGAATTTCGCATAGTATCATAGTTTCCTAAACCCTTGTCATTCCGAACACAGAATTTCCTTGTTTGACAGGAGGCATAGACTAGAACCAGCCTGTACACATGAGCAGATTAATATTCGTCTTCTTCACCTTTAAAGAACAATTTTCTAAAGCTATGATTTTCAACAGAAATATTTGAGTCACAAACAGGCCTTTCAGTGCTTTCAGCACTTTGATTTCAGCGCGGTTCAGGGAGAAGATTTTTTCAGCATGATAAGGTTACACTCCTATCCGATTTTCACTAATTAAAAAAAAGTAAAAAGGGTACGTTTTGGCAGTGTTTAACTCTTTTCACAAGTTTCGTTGGGATTCAAACCTGAGTTCATCTTAAACAGCGTTCATTTGCATTGAAATTCATGCTAAGACAACAATACCATTAGGGAAAAGCATTTCGACAAATTGGCTCGACAGATTTACATTGAACACAACCATCGAAATTTACTCCATTCAGGATGGCCCAATGCAGCGGGGGGGGGGGGGGGGATTTCTCAATCAACAACAAATAGTCCCAACAGAAATCCATTCTGAGCACACATGAGTACAGTGGTCTGCCATTACGTAGAATAGAAATTTAGACTTCCAGCTATCGTCAAGACTCGAAAACACCATTCCAAAAGGAGAATCATGAAATTTTAACGGAACTTCTTTAAGGGTCTAGGCAACGGGTCTAGGCATAAATGTTAACAGACTCTCATACAATTTTGCTTTTTATGCCCCTAAGAAAAAAGCTTTGAATAACGTTTTGGAAAATGAAGACATTGCTTGTTACGAGCAATTTCTTTATTATTCACAATGTTTTCTATAACAGAAGACACTTCAGCAACTAAAAATTATCGACGGCAGCTTTTGGAATTCAGACCAGCCTAAAATATCGTCATCTGGTAATGCGTTAACGTTGCTCCCTTGGGGTGTAAGAAAAAAGGGGTGTGCCGGTAAAAAATGGGTAAACCACAATTCAACGCTGGTGCTCTTCCGAACCAATATGTGTAAGTTGTCGCAAAAACGAAATGAAGTGTTTTTTATTATCTAATTTTTAATTCTCAACATTACAACATATTTCTCAAGCATACGAATAATAAAAACAAGAATATTGCAATATAAGGAATGAGGGATTTATGTAATGATATATACAATTAAGTACACATATTTATGAAATATCAAAAAATGTGTATACATATTTACATACCTATAAGAATCTATAATTATGTGCACATATTTACAATATCAATGATTATTTTAGAAAAAATTAAAACAACACGTAAAAGTCATGCTTCAAATGAAAAACAAAAACATACTTTTCACCCGGACTAGAAAAATCTAGAATATAAAACATGTTTGAAACATGTCTATATTGAAAACTAAGAGTTGATTACAATCTATATTTCTTACACGTGTCAACTTCTTATATTTCTCTTAATACCATAAATAAAGATCTATAATCGATACAAGAAATGTCATTCTAAGCATCGATTTCCATAGCTGAAGAAATATTGATAGATCCTTTTGAAACTCCTCTGTTGTTTGTCCATGCATAGCTATATCTAGACATGGAAAGTTTCACTTTAGTGTCAATCTGTTTCCCTCCAAAAAGTGTCCTTCTTACGAATACTTTACAACCATTCTTTACAACGTCATTTAGCTGAGATTTCAAGCTGGCTTTAGAGAATAGTTTCCTTTCCCAGTTTTTGCCACAATCAAACCCACGTGGTGAACATTTCGAGAATACAACGAACTTTTTACCTCCTGCCTTACCCTGCACGGCAACTTCATACAAAGCTGGCACGTTTGTTTGTCCGTTGAAAATGTTCTTGGTCCTGTAGCCACACCCACCACGTGCTTGTGTTGTGACGTCATTTTCGTCAAGGCTGATAGCCAGATGCCATTTTGACCATGTCATCTCACTGAGTATGAAATTGTTCTGTGGCACGTTCTCTCGATTGAGTTTTGGTAGACTTTTCAACTGGAACTTTTCAAGAGGTTTTGAGACTTTGAAGCTCTTAAGTTTGTCTCTTGGTGTTTTAAGAGAAGGCGTCTTCAACTTTTTAGTAGCAATGATATGTGTAGGCTTTGTAGTAATTTTAGCAGCTTTAGAGACAGTTGGCTTGATAACTGCCGGGGCTTTACTGGTAGATGCATCATCAACAGAATCGCGTAATCCGCCAAACAGAACATTCAAGTCCTTGTGTACAGGTCCACATCTTGCCCTTACCTCTTTCTCATAATTATCCAGAAAGTCAGCTCCCCTTTCTCTGTAACATACGGCCATGAGAAAGTCAAAAATGTTCTTAAAGTCTTCCAGACGTAAATGATGTCCGTCTGTACGTTTGGCAATATCTGCATAAAACTGATCACTACCGTAGTGATCTTTACATTGCACGGCATATATTTTAACTCCAATTTCACCCAATGAGTCAGCCTCATGTCGCCAATTTAATTTTAGTTTGTTTTGCGGATAGTTTGGTTCGTGGGGTTTACAGTCTCCAATCATAACAAGTGCTCGTTGAGAACCGGGTGTCCATGATAACTTCGTTCTCACTTCATGCAGAACAAGCTCATAGCATTCGTCGGCGTCGCCGCCTCCCGTCTGCTTAACGTTCTTGGCGAAATCGCACAACTCGACAACATTGTCGGTAAAGTCGATGTATTTAGTGACATAATTATGGCTGTCACAATAATCTCCGTGAGCAAAGATGGCGATCTTGATGCCAGGAATGTCGGCCTGTAGTCTCTGAACCATGTCGGCTACTCGACTCCTGACTTCATCAAGACAGCTGCACATGCTGCCCGTAGTGTCAAATGAGAAGACAATCTCCATTGGTCCGTTCGGGAGTGCCATGGTTTCTAATATCTGTGAAATAAAGATACAACAGCGATAAATACAAGTTATAATAATCATAAATATTGATCAGTCCTCTCCGAATATAGTAAAACAACTACAAAAGCATAGCTTTAAGTATTTTTTTAACCCTTGTCATGCTGAATACGGAATATTCATGTTTTGGAAGGAGGCATAAACAAAGACCAGCCTTCACACATGTGCAGTCTGATTTTAGCCTACATCTCGTACTTGTCCCATTTAAGCAAGAATTGTAAATATTAGAAAGAATTATCTTATCCAGTACTGTCAGTCTTCTAATCTAAATGCAATTCTTTAGAGAATTGTATTCAGCATGTCAATGGTTAGTAAATGATGAATTCTATTTCGCTACACGCATGCGGACGTCGATAAAAATGATATAATAATAGTACAGCCGCACCGGAGAGAAATGTAATATGCCTACATATAGATTGTTTAGACCTTGATGATAACCTTGAATTTCAGATTCTTTTTTTTTTTTTTCAACTTTTTGGGTAGGAAACATGGTGTAAAATGAAGAAAACTTTTTGCTCAAGCAATTCTTCATTTTTCACAATGTTTCTCAATTGCTTTTCTTGTAGGGCGTGTAAAAAACGTTACTGTGTGGGAAGCGGTTCAAAGCTGCAAGCATTCAAACAGGTTGACACTTTTTGACGAAGAATAAAGTGCTTCCTCACTTTTTTCCGCACTGATTTTTATTTTGAGACAACTTGATAAAAATTACAAAACTGTTTGGTAAACGGAAAGCCCACAGTACCACACAATTATTCGTTTTAACTCTGCTGCGTGTATATTGGAAAATATTAAGGGTAACAAAGGACACCTCATTTGCTACAAGTATATATTTTTTTCTTTTGTCACAAAATTTACTGTTTTATTTGATGTAAATCGGGCAGTTTGAAATGTCATCTGCCGTTTCTATCATTTTAGACAAATCTAGAATTTGGGCGTCAGGTAAAAGGTTAAAAGAAAGTACAAATGTATATTCATATCAATAAAACTAACCCTTTTTTCAGTATTTGATGTGTCGTCTACGGTTTTCGTTTTGTTTTTTTGATTTGGTAAGTGCTCTACTTTCGGTTTAAGTCGAAGGCGGTACGCTGCGATATTTATACAGGAAAAGATCTGTGGTTTGCGCATGTCCGTTGTTCCAGTTGAGACAAGCAAGATGGTTCACCGCGCATGTCCGAATGAATGACGAAATGATACTAAAATTAGCGTCTGTTCTAGATAGACACCTAACTTAACCCAATACCTCATTTCATTCCCTGAAGAAAATATCATAGCTTTCTTACGTAGGCGCATGAAACAGTGTAACATCGATTAAGCAAGATAAACCCATAACAATGTTCTTTTGTGGAGACCTACAGGTTATGTTTAGTTAATAGACAGGATGGCCCGGTGTAACTTGAATATAACCTGACTTGAAGGAAATTTAAGATAGTCTAACTGATTTGAACACCGAGGTGACACAAAGAAGGAAGAAATAGAAGAAGAGAAATGAATTCGAAAAATGGAAAGAAAAAATCGGAAACACAGGCGGTAGTTTCCACGTTGAGCAGAACTTTGCTTGCATCGACCGCCGGGGGGGGGGGGGGAGCTCTGCATTTTACACCCTCAGGCTGCGAATCGAGAGGAACCAAACCTTCGACAATCTAGTTATTAGTGGAAGCAGATTTACACCGGCACGTCAGTATCATATTTACAGTGAAAATTAAGTCGAGACAAGTTATTAAGGGCTTCATTTCCTGACCCAAAGCATTTTCGGATTTACTAGGGCTAAAACAGAGATCTAGATAACAGGGGGGGGGGGGGGTAGTAACAGTATTTCACAACAGAACCCTATATTGTAGGTATTCATTTGAATCGTCGCATCAAATGGTTTATGGCAGTATTGGTGAAATATCTAAATGTAAAATACGATTTACACCCTCTCTATGTACTCTAAAAAAAAAGAGCTGTCTAAACTAATCCTTTGCCTACGATACTTTTTGTACATGGAAGTACTATTGGTTAATTTTAAAGTAACGCTCTCTTTAAATTGTACTGTCTTTAAGTTAAAGCCCAGGAAAAGTGAGAGACTAGAGAAATCGGGCTGAGCTTTAAACCCCCCCCCCCCAAAAAAAAAATATGACAAGAAAGGACGACACAATATTTATACTGATTTGCATACATACAATTTGAAAATTTTTCTATTCCATTGTTAACCCCCCTCCCCGCCTTTTCGTGAAATGTTCTAAGATACCCGACCCTAAATTACAACAATAACGAAAGAGGAACCACTTTAAGGTCTAAATCTGACCTAGATCTAATAATTCAATAATTCAGCTCATTGAAACGCCGTTTGGTTTTAGAAAGGAAGACAGTGTTCCTTAACCTTTCTTTCAACCCAAGGTCGAATAACGTCTGAATTCCACCTTCGTCTGAAACTGTCGTTTGAGCACTACATATCCGGATTCAGGGGACAGTATTTTCAAACATGTTATCAAAACTGAAATATTGATTTATTTACATATCATCATGTAAATCATGGCGTGAGACATGAATGTGCCCAACTCAGTACTATTTTAAGATTATCGTTGTGCAATTCCCTCCAGTTACAATGTTCATTGACCTGGATCTTCTATGGGAAGTGACGTAGCGTTCCAGATCTAATTCATAATTACTTCCAATTAAGGAAAATGCCGTCATGAGAAGGGGCGGTGTCTATACTACGTCATAGATTTATAGAGAGATGATTGGTACAGAGAACAATTTGTCTGTTTGTTTACTGTCAATTTTCCATCGAGCGATCTCGGGAAACAAAATGGCCAAAGGAAGTTGAATTTCTAGACGGTGAACGTGTTTGGTTTTGTCAGTTTGAGTGGAAAGCTGGCCTATCACGGCATACGATTGTGACAGGATAGTTTTACCCGTGGCGTAAATTTTGACATAGTGTATCGTATGATGATCAAATTCTTCTGTTTTGAGTAAAATCACGTTAATTTAGGCCGAAAATCTACATGTCGGTAATATAGGTCACGGCGACTAGGTCTCTAACCATTACTTCAGACGGTTTTATCAGTTTTTAACGATGGAGAATCAGATATAGTCATTCGTTAACAATCACCAAATGCCTTGTCACCCTATCAGAATCAAAATGTCCACTGACAACTCGATCTCATGCGAATCGCTAGCTGATGATATGAAGGGGGCGAAAACCATGTTGGTGTTAGACTGTAGGTCACAGGCCGAATTCGCAAAATCTCACATTAAAGGGGCAGTGTCGATTTTCTTGCCAAGTCTTATGCTACGTCGTCTGAAAGCGGGTAAACTGAACATAGGTTGTATTATTCAAAACAACGAGGCGAAAGATAAATTTACCCGCCTTTGTAAGACCCAGCCCATCGTGCTTTATGATGAGAAGACCGAGCCAGCGTCTTCGTCCCCCACTAGTGTCATCAATTTGCTATTTAAAAAGTTGAGACAAGACAGCGGAAAGCCGATTTACTTATCAGGCAAGTACATATAAAACAACTTATTAACAGATGGTAAGATTACAGACTTGTTGGAAGTTTAACCGATTTCCAATCAATGATGGTTTTGAAGAAGAATTTGGACAATTTTGTCAGTTCTTCATTTTCCACAATTTTTTCTATCCAGAATGTTAAATCAGTCTAAAATTTCGTCAACTTTTAATTGTTTTCTGCAACTCATTTCAAATTAGACCAGTCAAGTCCAAAATTTTGGTAATGGGTTAAGCCTTTACCATTGACTAGTTGAAATTATATACTGAATAAAGTTTAAACAATTTTTGGGTTACCAATCTAGGTGCTTTGAAACTGAAACTAAAACACAAATATGCTAGAAAGTACATATGAACACAATGATAATTCTGGCTCAGAATATCATGTGCAAAAATATTTCACTTAGCCAAATCTAATGAGAAATCATTAATTTTTGGTGAGACAGTTTACAAAATTGTTCACTTTATTACATTTTGCTTTGAGATTATTCTCTCATTAAGCCTGTTTCAATGAGATAGATCTGGCAGAAAAAATAGAGAATCTCTCAATATCTCACCCCAAAATGATCTCTGTGAACAGGTGAAAGTGTATGTTCTCCTTTCCTCAGAATGCTTTAAAACCTTTTCTCTGATATATCACTCAATATTGTAATGGGTTAATGCCTTAAGCAGACAACAATTAGTCTGGCCCTTATTCATAGAAATTGAAATAGATGCTCTCTAAAATTCTTGGTCTAATGGGTTTAACCCTTTCCCGTTCAAATACGGGATTTTACGTTCCAGTGATTTTATACTTGAGAAAACATTGTGGAAAAAGAAGAAATTGCTTGTAACAAGCAATTTCTCCTTTTTCCACAATGTTTTCTACCACATAGGATGGTTTCATTTCAAATAGCACCCGGTTTTCATTGTCGTCTGCAACCTCCTTCAATTTGGATTAGTCTAAAATTTCCAAAAACAGGAAAGGGTTAACTCATTACCACACAATCATACATAACATTTTGACCTGCTAAGTTAATAGTTACAGAAAACACTGTTGAAAAAGGAAAATGTTTGACCTTTGAACTTTTTATAATTGTTGTAAAAATCATATCACATTTTTGAATGAAGATAAGCAAGGTAGGACTCTAAAGTGAAACTATATAGAGTATAGACCTCTAACTTATATGAAAGAATGATTTAAGGACTCAATTTTTAGGACTCTTTTTCTTCAAATTCAACCCATTACCGCTCAAAAATGCCTTTTCCCACTATGTTTTTTTTGTACCATATTCATCTCTCTTTTTCAAACTACACACACCTTGAAATGTCATCTGCAGGTTCTTTCAAATTGGACCAGTCTGGAGGTTAGTTGTTTGGGAATGGGTAAAAGACAGTGGAAGTCGTATAAAACTTTACAACCTCATTTTTCAGCTCACCTGAGCACATAGTACTCAAGTGAGCAATTGTGATCACCTTTTGTCCGGCGTCTGTCTGGTGTGTGTCATCTGTCAACAAATCCTTTGAACAACATCGCCTTAGGTGGTCCCCTTTAAAAATAGCCAAAAGAATTGAAATCCTTTGAGAACTCTGGTTGCCATGGGAAGAAAAGTGAAATTTTATAATAATCTTTAAAAAGAATTCTCCTCCTGACCCAGGAGGTGTAGAGCCATGTTATTTTTCATGAAGCATCAGTATATTGACTGCTTTCAAAATATCTAAGATCAGGGCTCTCGGAAACGACAGTACTGTCGTCTGAGACGACAACTTTCCGCAAGGGACGACAAAAAATCCTATCAAAGGATTCCGACGGACGACAATTTTTTCAATGACGTGCGTCCGACGTCGGTCGTCATGTCAAAGTGACACTGTAAAATCAACTTTCATTGTTCAAGGGTCATTAAAATAGTAGGTAGATTATTGGAAAATGTTAATTGATTATCCTAGCATTCACCACAATCATTGATAACACCCAGCTTAATTGACAATTACCACTTTACGGTGACCGGTCATGCATCGACGATCGTAGGTGACAGGTGTTAGAAACCTGTGAAACTTGGGTAAAATTATTTTACTAGCACTATTATCTCACTGAAATCAAATTGTTATTGATCAATTTAGTGAAAAAATAGCCAAAACATAATAAAGAAGTCAACTTATATTGCAAAATTAAATTGTCATGGGTTTTCGTGGGTAAAACAGGCAACTCAATTGAAAATGAAAATTATTAGATAAACTTTTTGAGCTCTTAGAAATCTAAAGCTGGACATGAATCATAAATTTACTGTCATTTTTTAGTTTAAAAAATCATCAATTTGACTGTCAATATATGCCATTACTTTGTCCAAATTTCAACAAAAAAATAATCCTTATCAAGCTGAATAAAGATCAGTGCAAAATTTCATTAAAATCAAAGTGGTAAAAGGAGGGATTGACTGATTGTGAGTCAGTGTTTATTTTGAAAATACAATCTTTAAAATGGTTAAATTTAAGAAGGAAAATTAGGTGGTATAGTCTAAGGTCAGACTGCACACCTTTGTCTTTACTTCTTGCTAAAGGAGGAATATTACATTTTTAGTGTGACAAGGGTTAACTTAATTACAATGTGTGCTTAGAAAAAAAAGAAAAGAAAATTACACATGTTGGATAATTCTATCACTTGCTCTATTTTGACATTAATTCTTTACTTCTTAATTAGATTTACAAATAATCCTAATTAAGAGAATTTGCTGATGATCAAATGAACATGATCAGACATGTAAACAACATACTATGGGCAAGAAAATATGATAATTCTTAAAACCAAAATTAATTTCCTTTTTCCACACTATTTTCAGCTAAGAAAGTGCTGTAAAAAAAGGATTTGGTGAAAATCGCATTCAGTATTAAAATCCTGCCAAATCAGGCTGGAATCCAACTTTTTCTGCTTGGAATCCAACTTTTTCCTAAATTGGATTCCTGGAATCCTACTTTCAAAATCCTAGTGAGAGCCCTGTATCTAAATCATGACTCTGGGGTCCCAAGGGATGGAGCTCGGAGAGGAGGTTGGGTTTATATAGAAAATAAAGGATGATTTAAAACGACATATTCTCCCAAACAATTGGGCAAAAATGAAATCTGGAAGAAATGTTCCTAGGTACCCCTAATGAAAATATCTAAGAGAATTGAAATCTGTATAGATCTGTGGTTGCCATGGCAACAAAAGTGAAATTTTAAGTTGATATTTAAATATCTTCTCCTCCTGGCCCAGAAGGTATAGAGCCTTGATATTTTGCATCAAACATCAGTGTATTGACCTCTTTCAAATAGCTAAAATCATAACCCTGGGGGTGGGGTTTGAATAGGAAGCATGAATCATCAGTTCATTGACTTCTTTCTTATTTCTAAAATTCTTAGCTATGGATCCAGAGGGGAAGAAAAAAGTGTTGTCCATTTTTCCTTGAAATTTGTCATTGAGACTTTATGATCCCCAGGTACAGAGCCTATAGATGCATAAAGTTTTGTCAGACCAACTGGTATCATAATCCTAACCTTTACATTTTATTAGAGACTCACTATTTAAAGGATTTTAAGAGCCTTTATCTCAGGTGAACGCACCAGGACCAACAGCTCTTTTGTTTGTCTTTCTTCTACCTTATATAGTTAAGTAGTACAACTTATATGTAATTAGAAGCAAAATCATGACTTGTGAAACATGAATAATTAAACAGTACAATTAGGAAGGAATGTTCCTAACTCATTACTTTGTACTTTGTTAAATTGACTTTTGGTGGTAAAAGAGCACTGCATGTTCTGTAAATATAATTTAAGCCAATTTCAGTTACCAGATGACTAGATTTTAGATTGAGCCAAATTCAAAGAAATTGTAGATGACAATCCAACCATTACTGTTTTTTTCTTGAGAGGTCACTTGTGTAAAAAAAGCTGTATTGTGGGAGAATGGCTCAATACTTTGATCTAAATACAGAGTACAGTGCGTGGCTGCGTGCACTGGTCTAATATGGCATAACGGACAGAGTGAGAGTTTTCATATGTATGCTAACAGTACTGTTTGCTATTATATCTGGAGTCTGTGGTCTAGTGGTAATATGCTAACCTTGGGATCCAATTCTACCAAGTTCAAATCCCAGCCGGACTGTTGGTATTTTCTGAGCAAAAACTTGCTCCAAATTGCTCCTCTCTATAAATGGGTACCTGTGAGGGTTGTAAGGCAATCTGCTGTGGCTACCAGGTGCGCTGTATGTTAACAGCTGACTTGCGATCCATAAATCTTGGTTAAAGTGTAATGTCATTTGAATACATTAGGCATTGGAAAGACTATAAACCCAAGCTTTACTTTTAAGCTTTATATCGGAAAGGCTGTGCATGATATCATCTACATATATGCTTGCCTCTATTAATTTTGTTATATGAACAAAAAGGTATGATATTCAAAGTTGGGATAGTAAGGTATTCACCATTCAATAAAGGCATGCCTAGAAAGAACAACAATGTGAGCTTCCATTGTTGAGCTATTGTTTTTAGCTCACCTGAGCACAAAGTGCGAGGTGAGCTATTGTGATCAGTCGTTGTCCGTCTGTCCATAATTTCTTTAAAAATCTTCTCCTTCTAAACCAGTAGGCCAATCAAGCTGAAATTTTGCTGGGATGTTCCTTGGGTGAAGTTCTGCAAAACTTGTTAAAAGAATTTAATTCTGTCAAAAAGTCTGGTTGCCGTGGCATTTGAAAATGGGAATCTTTAGTAAATCATTAAAAAATCTTCTCGTCCTAAACCAGTAGGCCAGTCAAGCTGAAACTTTGCAGGGATGTTCCTTGTGTGAAGTTCTACAAAAGTCGTTAAAAGAATTTAATTCAGTCAAAAGATCTGGTTGCCGCGGCATTTGAAAGTGTGAATCTTAAGTAAATCTTTAAAAATCTTTAAAAATCTTCTCCTCCTAAACCTGTAGGCCAACAAGCTGAAACTTTGCAGGGATGTAGGTACCTTGGGTGATGCTCTTCAAAAATTGTTAAAAGAATTTAATTCCGTGAAAAACTCTTGAAACCGCGGCATATGAAAGTGTGAATCTTAAGTAAATCTTTGTTGATGTTTTTTTCATAGACTACAAGGCAAAAGGCATCTATATTCTATATAGAGCTAAATCATATGGTTCTCTACCAAGTTTTCAAATATTTTATCTCTGGGGTCAAAAATGGCCCCGCCCCTGAGGTCCAAAGTTTGAAAAAGTTTCAAGGACTCCTCATAAACTATAAGGTCTAGGATATTCATGTTTGCTATGTAGCAGAACTAGATGGTTTTGTTCTATATCATTAAAATTTGTCCTCCTAGGGCCCAAAACGGCCATGCACTAGGGGTCCAAGATTGAGAAGAACACAAAATTTGAGTATGTTAAAAATAATTCTTCATTATAAGGCGAAGGGCATTTAACTGAAATTCTTTTCAAAGTGATGGCATACCCTATACAATCAATGCCGCCGTCATAGAGTAGTTGGTAGCGCGTCAGACTCCTAATCTTCAATCATGGGGTATCATGGGTTCGATCCCCTGTGGCGGCACATATTTGACATTTGTCTCTCACCAATGTGTGGATAGTTGTGAGCCTAGGTGGGATAGCAGCTGGAGGCTATGAAAGGATGTAGTGGTAGTAATGGTGTGAGAAATACCAGGAATCCTAATTAAAATTGTTAGGTGCTCCAGCCGCTGCGATATGACTGAAATACTGTTAAAAGCATGTTAAACCCCCATTCAATCAATCAATCAACCTATACAATCAAACATCTGAGTCACCTACAATTTTGTCTAGTAAGAGTTCTGATGGCTAGTGTTTGAAGTGTAGACCAGGGTTTTGACCCTCAAAATCTGTAGATCTCCTGTTTAGACCCTTAAAAAATTCTCTCAAGGGGATGAAAATGACCTCTTGGGAAAAATGTCCAAGGTCAAACAGGCTTTAATTTATCCCTCAATTTTAGCTCACCAGAGCACAAAGTGCAATGTGAGATACTGTAGTAAGTCACTGTCTGCTGTCCATCCACAATTTCTTTAAAAATCTTCTCCTCATAAACCGTTAAACTTAAGCTGATCAAGCTGAAATTTGGCAGTAATGTTCACTGGGTGAAGTGTTCTACAAAAACTGTTAAAAAAATTTGATTCCATGAAAAACTCTGGTTGCCATTGCATTTAAAAATGTGAAATTTGAATTGATCTTTGAACATCTTTTTTTCAGAAACTAGAAGGCCAAGGACATTCATCTTTTGCATACAGCACAACCACATTCTCAACCATATTTGCTTAATTTTATCCCTTGTGTCAAAAGTAGCCCTGGCCCAGAGGTCCAAAGTCGAGGAAAGTACTCAATAAGAGAAAGTTCAAAAGACTTCCTCCTAAACTTTAAGTTGTAGGACGAGAAAAAATGCTCAATTGTAGTATGTTCAAAAGACTTCTACTCCTAAACTTTTAAGTTCTAGGACTCAATTATTTGGTATGTAGCATTACTTGATAGTTTTGTACTATTTAAACGAAAAACATGCCAGTAGTCAAAAGGGGCGCTAACATAGGGGTCCAATATAGGGAAAACACTAAATTTGAGCAAGTTGAAAAAGATAAAAAAAAATACTAAAACACCTAGTGCATTTATAATGGGAATGTTCAATACCTGTTCAATACCAGTAGTTATCTACCAACTATGATGAAAATCCCTTAGATCAAAAATAGCCCTTCTGTAGGTGTCCAAATTTAAGAAAAATACTCAATTCGAGTATTTGGAGCATGTTCAAAAGTCTTACCCTCCTAATTTATTTGGTCCAAGGCATTCATTGGTATTTGGTTAGCTGCGATATTGTAGCCCTCTTTCTGATAATCTGCTGCCTCGCCAGCAGATTATCAGAAAGAGGGCTACGAAATCGCAGCTAGTATTTGGTATATAGCATAGCAAGATAGTTCTTTTTCAAGTGTGCTGAAATTATAACCCCACGCCAGAGGTTAAAAGTTTGGAAAAACGCTCAGTTACATCACACTCAAAAGACTTCTTCTCCTTAAGTATGAAGCCTAGGATATTCATATTTGGCCTTTGGCGTTCCTAGATTTGTTTGTACTACTTTATCTAAACATGCCAATAGGGTAAAAAGGATGCAACTCCATGGTTTGGATGTAGGGGGAAAAAAAGGTCTAAAGGCATTCATATTTGTAAAGCATAAAAAGATGATTCCTGTATAAACTAACATTGTTGGTAAAAAAACTTAAAGCTTTACATTCAACTGTCATAATATATCTCTAATTACCGGTACTCTCTTATTACCAATCCTTTAGCATTGAAATTTTGCACAATTCTTTTGACCAGCATATCATTTTCTAGGCAAAGATTACTTAGACTTTCTCAGTTGAGCGATTTAGGACTATCATGGTCCTCTTTTCAAATGATGTATCTTCTATACTATTGACAATTGTTCAATTAATTACTATCTTTACAAAGACCTGTCAATTTCGAATGCTAGTACAGGCCCTGATTCCAAAACTCTCCTTATTTTTTTACTTGGCAAGGTATCTTATCTAAACTTGCCAAATTTGGTTAACCACAACTTTGTCATTATGGTTTGGGTAGGATTGTCATATATACATGAAGTACTTACAAAGTAATAAATTTTTAACCCTTTACAAGATCTCAAGAATTTTGTTGCTCTTAAACCCTTTCCTGTACAAACTCGGGATTTTATGTCACTGGGATTTTATACTTGAGAAAACATTTTGGAGAAAGAAGAAATTGCTTGTAATAAGCAATTTCTCCTTTTACCATAATATTTTCTACCACATAAGATTGTATTTCCATTGTCTGCAACCTCTTTGAATTTGGACCAGTCTAAAATTTAAAAAAAAAAACGGGAAAGGATTAAAGCATGATGAGAATATGGAATCAGACAAATAACCACCATTCTTTCATCCTTCCTGTATTGTTTGGTTTTAAAAAAGAATACATCTCAAAATGTCTAAGAATTACATTCATTATTTGAATTTGAGGCCATCAACCATTGAGAAAACTGAACATATTGCATCCTTACCATTTAGGCCAAATGAAAAGATTCATGTACATGTATTTTTAACCCCTGGGATTTTACGTCACTGTGATTCTATTCCTTAGAAAATATTATGGAAAAAAGAAGAAATTGCTTGTAGCAAGCAATTTCTTCTTTTCCCACAATTTTTTCTTCCCTGTAGGTTGGTTACATTTCTAATTGCACTCACTTTTAGTTGTCCTCTACAACTGCTTTCAAGCCGCCGTCATAGCGCAGTTGGTAGCGCATCGGACTATCATTCAAAGGGTCCCGGGTTCGATCCCCGACGGCGGCAATACTCTTTCCGACATTTGTCTCTCACCAATGGGCAGATAATCGTAAGCCTATGTGGGATAGCAGCTGGAGGCTAGGAAAGGGTGTAGTGGTAGTACTGGTGCGAGAAATACCAGGAATCCATTGTTAGGTGCTCCAGCCGCCGCGATATAACTGAAAGATTGTTAAAAGCGGCGTTAAACCCCATTCAAACAAACAAACAACTGCTTTCAAATTGGACAAGTCTAAAATGTAAAAACAAAAACAACAGGAAACGGTTGAATTACACTAGAAAGGGTAGACTGGTAACCTAATACCAGGAATATATTTATCAGTAGTGACCACAATTATAGAAATAAAAATGTTTAGTAGGGTATTCAGCTTCGATGCTAGTTATGGAAACACACACCTGTCTGTGTTAGCCCATTATCAGATGACAAAATTTTAAACTGGTCCAAATTCAAAGAAGTTGCAGACAACAATTTGAAGTTTATGAAATTTTAGATTTTTCAAGTTTCTGGGTAGAATACATTGTTGAAAATGAAGAAATTGCTTGTTACAAGTAATTTCTCTATTTTACATGTTTTCCCAATGGGTTTTCTTTAGGTGTGTCAAAATGTGTCAATGTGTGGGAATGGGTTAATTATCTTTATGAAAAATGAAGTTGTTTTAGTTTAAACAGGAAAAAAAGGTCTCATTATGGCAGCGGCATTTTCGAGAGGAATTAAATTTAAATCTCTCTATATACACAGTAAAGAGTAAATATTCAGATCTACTGCAAGAAAAGGAAAGGGTTAGTAACAGTTTAGTAACTTTCACACCCACCAACACTCCTACACAAAAAAACAGTCTCATTCTACTTCTCATTCACAACAAATATTAACCCTTGTCATGCTGAACCCTGGAATATTCCTGCTCTGGCAGGAGGTGTAGATATATATCAGCCTGCTCATATGTGCAGCCTGATCTTAGTCTATACTGCCTACTTGTCCCTAAAAAGACAGAATTCATTATAGATTTTCAATATAAATATTGACTAATAACTTGGTGCTTCCTGTGCTTTAAGCCCTTTGAATCTAACCCATTCCCACTCAATCCGTCCTTTTTTCGCCCCTGAAAACAAAGACTAAGAAAACATTTTGGATAATGAAGAAATTTCTTCATTATCCACAATGTTTTCTTTCGAAAACACAAAAGAAATTGAAATTCCTTCAACTTGAAATTGTTATATGCAACTTCTTTCAATTTCAACCAGTCTAAAATTTTGTTGTGTTGGAATGGATTAATGCAATTCTCTTGTGGATTTATAATTTAGCATGACAAGGGTAAATTAGTTAATTAGTACTAGTTCATGATCAAATTTTCAAAATATCATAAAAATATTAATAAGATATCATTTTGAGATTAAAGCTATACAGAAATTACTTTGAGAAATTTCCAAGGAAGGAAAAAACGTTAACCGATTACTAGACAGCAAAATTTTAGACTTGTCCAAATTGAAAGGATTTGCAGTTAATGTAATTTTAGATTTCTTCAACTTTTTGGAGAGAAAAAATTGTGTGAAATGAAGGAGATGCTTGTCACAAGCAATTTCTTTATTTTACACAATGTTTTGCCAAAAGTTTTTCTTGAGGGGTGTCAAAAGCGTCAACGTGTTGGAACGGTAACCGGACAATAGCCCCTCCAGAAAATATCCCCTTGTATGTTTTTTGACTAGGCAGACATTGTCCCCTTCCTAAATTTAACAGGGCGGACATTAGCCCCTTCGTCATTCTGACAGGGCAGACAAAATCCCCTTCCTAATATTAGAAGGGCGGACATTATCCCCGCGACATCAAATCACTGACATCATAACTTTATGTAAACAAACCTTAAATTTTGGTGGTTCACAATTTAAAATATTGAATTTTTGTTCATGAATTGTAGGCTTATTGCGTAGAATTATTTTGATCTCATTGTATGGAGTCGGTTATTATGTCAAACCTAGATATTTCTATTATTATTTTCTCTGACAAAATTTATTTGAATCGAAGAGGTCTCAGTCATAATGACTACATTACTCAAAATAATTTAACCCATTTCCACACTGATGCTTTTGAACAGAAAAAAATATAGGAAAACATTAACAAGCAATTTCTTCATTTTACACAATGTTTGCTTTCCAGAAAGTTTAAAAAATATAAAATTTCATATATTTTGAACATCTTTCAATCTGGCCAGTCTAAAATTTTGCCATCAGGTAACGGTCACTTAAAAGAGTTTCATCTTTTTAGTGCCTAGTCTTAGTTGCTTTCCAAAGATATTTATGAAACACAAAAATAATCCAGTTTTTGCTGATGTTGTTGGTACATTTATTAAGATATTTAAGAAAAATGTAGAAGTACAGAAAATTTCATCATACACAAATTAAACAATAACATTTTTATCAAATAGGATTTCTATTAGCCCTTGTGAAAAAGGTTCAAAAACTTCATTTTGAACTTCAAAAAGCTTATTGAAGAACTTAACTGCAAGGAGCTGAAAGTTCTAGAACCTGTGTTCAAGTTCATTTGAATTTCTAGAAACAAGATTTAGAATCAATACAGTTTAAGAACTTTATATAACAAAACAATGAATGTTTTTAGCTCGCCTGGTTGAAAGCCAGCTAGCTATTTTCATGGTGTTGTGTCGGTCGTGCGTCCGTGTTCCGCCCGTAAACTTTTACTTTAAAAATCTTCTCCCCAGAAAGTGCTGAACAGAATTCATTCAAATTTTACAGAAATGATCCTTGGGTGACCCTTTATCAGATTCCTTCAAATTAATTTGATCGGATGAAATACATAGCTTTAATGGGCGGGGCTAATTTATATATATGGTGAAACCTTAAAAAATCTTCTTCTCAGAGACCAATTGATAGATTTCAACCAAATTGTACAGGAATGATCATTGTGTTACCCTTTATCAGATTCCTTCAAAGACTTTTGATCGGATGAAAAACATGGCTTTAACCGGCAAAATTTTAGACTGGTCCAATTTAAAAGGAGTTGCAGATGACAATTTAAAGTTTATAAAATTTTAGACTTTTAAACCTTTTTGGATAGAAAACATTGTGTAAAACTAAGAAATTGCTAGTTACAAGCAATTTCTTCATTTTATACAATGTTTTCCAAATTGTTTTTCTTGAGGGGTATCAAAAAGCGTCACTGTGGGGGAATGGGAAATGGGTGGGGCTTATTTCCATATGTGGTGAAACCTTCAAAAATCTTCTTCTCAGAAACCAATTGATGTTTTACAACCAAATTTTACAGAAATGATTCTTGGGTGACCCTTTATCCGATTCCTTCAAAGAATTTTGATCGGATGAAAAACATTGCTTTAAAGGGAGGGACTAATTTGCCATATATGGTGAAACATTTAAAAGTCTTCATCTCAGAAACCATTGGATGTATTTCAACCGAATTTCTCAGGAATGATCCTTTGGTGACCCCTTTTAAGATTGCTAAAATAAGAATTGATTGGCTTAAATGGATAGGGCTAATTTCTGTATATTGTATACAGTGATTACAATTGATGTATCACAGAACAACCAATTGGTGACTCTTTGTCAGATACCTTCATGAAATATGGCTCAGATGAAAATTATGGATTTTATTGGGGGACTTGTCACCATATATGGTATTTATTATAAACTGAAATTTTGAAAATCTTACTCTTGCAAACTGTAGGATGGTTTTCAACCAAATTTCTCATGAATGATAAGTAAATTCAGGCCTGTGGAGCAAATCAGATCCTCAAGCGCCTCTAGCTGAAGTTTAGGTTCAAGAACTTTCCAGTTCTTTATCTTGTGACTGAATAGTTTTTCACGCCTTCACCTTGATTGCATTGAGAATCATTTTTATTTTCACCTGAAGTTTGTCATTGGTTCAGAGAAAAAGGGTACATTGACATGAAGGCTTTATTTCATTACTACCTCATTGGGTGGCATGGTCAATTGTTGAAAAGGGGTTTGAATATGTACTGGAAAAACCCAAGAAAAGATAAGGACCAACTAAGAATGGGAAACTCTTGACAACACCATGAATTACTTGATGTCAATTTAACCCATTCCCATTCAATAAAATTTTAGACTGGTCCAAATTTATTGAAGTTGCAGACGACAAATTAATGTTAAAGAAATTTGAGATTTTTATGCCCCCGCATTAATAAGGTCGGGGGCATATTGTTTTACCGGTGTCTATCTGTCCATCTGTCTGTCCGTCTGTCTGCAAAACTTAACCTGCAAACTAAAAATTTTCCTATAACTTCAACCCTGATTAAGTTATCTTAATGCTATTACTGGGTATGTAGATAGGTCTCAACAAGGCGCAACTGGGGAAGGTCATTTCATCAAGGTCAAGGTAAAAATTTTAACCCTTTTCTCTAAAACAAAGAAAAAAAAAACAATAAAAATCACCCGTTTCTAAAGAATTCCTCTTTTGGGGGCATAGTTTATCACAAACACATCTTGTTTTGATAGAAAACACTGGTGAAAATGAAGAAATTGCTTGTAACAAGCAATTTCTTCATTTCCACAATATTTTTGAATGCTGTAGCTAGAGGAGGAGTTTAAAAGCATCACTGTGTGGAAATGGGTTAACACTCTGTACTCTTCTAAAATAGCGCTTTTTCCGTTTCATCTTGACCTCTAGCAGGAAATTAAATGGCCATTCGAGTATTGAACAGAATAACTTTGGATACCCTGTGTATATAAGCCCAAAAAGTGATAGCTAATTGTATAACTGTTAAAAGGGCCTATATTTCTATGCATTTACAACAGTGTTGCATTTAACTTTTGAAAGATTATT
This sequence comes from Fragum fragum, assembly GCA_946902895.1. Taxonomy (NCBI): domain Eukaryota; kingdom Metazoa; phylum Mollusca; class Bivalvia; order Cardiida; family Cardiidae; genus Fragum; species Fragum fragum. Next base: position 33,384,446 of record OX336371.1, read on the forward strand.
CAAACCAGCTTGGAACCCATTAGAACAAACACATGAGCATTTCAATCAATATGGACCCTTTTCGTATTTAATGAAATTCTTGTTCAGAATTTCGGTAAAATCAAAGTGCTGAAAGCAATGAAAGTCCCTGATTGTGGCCCTTTATTTCTTTTTTTTATTCATCTAAAAAATCTAGTCTGGCTTAAAAGCATCAATCAAGTAGTATATATACTAAGATCAGTCTGCACATAATGTTCAGACTGGTCTTAGTCTGTTATCTCCTGATACCGTGACTAATCTTATAATTAATCTATACCTCCTGTCAAAACTGAAATATTATGACAAGGGCTAATGTAGATTTTCCCTTAATGATACCAATTAGGTATTGATTTTATGCCCCTTAATTTTAAGAAACTTTAAAATGATTAATTATTGTATAAATACGTTAAATGTTAAAACAATTTAATGAGCAATGCTTAACACAGTTAGGGAGCTCTTATTTTATTGTAATTTTTCAAGTAAGAATTCTATTATGGATATTTCTGTTGTGATTTCCTCAATTTTTGGATACTTTTCCCTAAATGTTCATTTAATTGTCAGTGTCTTAAACTTAATTAAGAATTGTGTAAAATCTTGGTTAACCATAATGAGGGAGGATCAAGTTTTAACAAGTTTAATATTCTGCCATTCAAACTGCAGTATACAGTAGTTTCTGGAATACTGTGATATCAGATAATTTAAAAGTTTCTCAAAGTTTAAAACTATAAGTGGAAGAAAATGTATATCTTTCAAAATTAGAAATGACCGAAAAGGGTAAAATTGTGGTGATTTCCCTCTATTTTTCAAAAACCCATTCACAAGTTTATATTTTCAAGTGATTGCCGAGGTTCGGGATGATTGAATAATGTACTGATATATGGACAAATTTTAATACTAGTATTTTGTAACTACTACATAATACTTTCATAACCAGTCTCACTTTCATTTTATGCCATTCCCTAATAATCACTCTTTTTGATTACCATCAAGAAAAAAGCTTTTAATCTATCTGTTTCCAATTGGCAAATTTAAGACTGTTCCAAAGATCAGAGAAATACTGCAGGTATTATTTTAAGCTGCATAATTTTTACCCAAAATTCCATTGAAGCTGTAATTGTTTTGGTCCATTGTCTGTGAATGCATTTACGTTTCATTCAAATATGTTCTCAAAAGAACTGCAATTTTTAATTCATTACCAGTCAACAAAATATTAGACTGGCCTAAATTCAAAAAGCTGCAGACAACAGTTTTCTGTTAATGAAATAATAGAAATCTTTGTCTTTTGGGGTAGGAAAGATTGTTGATAATGAAGAAATTGCTTGTATCAAGCAACTGGTGTCATAATGTTTTACTATGCCAGTTTTGTTGTTGTTGTTGTTTGGGGGGGGGTCCAGAAATGGGAATGTGAGGAAATTAGTAAAATCAATCAGGCAAGTCTTTCATAATATTGAAATGCTGTATGCTTGTTTCTATGATTTATGTTTGACTTGAATTGCTGTCATTAGAGCTCTAGAATTGACAGATCCCAGTTATCCATCAAGAATGGTGGTTTGGCAACTTAAACATTGTAACTATAGCTTATTTAAAGTGTAGTTATATTATTTAGGTCACTAAAAAAACATTTTACTCTATTGATAGATGTACTGGCCAAAAATTTTGTTAAAAAAACGCTTCTCAACCCATTCCCACACAGTTTGCTTTTTGACACCCCTTAAGAAAATTGTTTGGAAAAAGATCATGAAGAAATTGCTTGTCAAAAAAAGGCTTAACACAATTTGAAATAGAGTCTTCCATATCCTACTGGAATGAATGTAAAACTTCAAATGGGACAAATTTTTTGAGGGGGAGGTTTTCAGAAAGATAAAACATCATAGGACATTATTAGTTTCAGTGCTTCAATAGACTATAAAGAGATAAACAAACAGTTTTCCAGTCTAAAAATATCTATGTGGGATTGCCATGACGTCATGAAAGAGGTTATTATCTCTTCCTGGGAAACCAAGTCAGCTGAAAGTACCCTATGTCTAATCTTAAATAAGACATCAGGCTCTAGAAAAATGGGTACTGACAGCTGAGGGTTAAAATTTGATACTTTCTGTCTGAAATTCAATATGCTGTTGGTATCTGCATATATAATTAAGGTGGGATAAAGTATATAGATGAATGGATTTTTTACCCTTGTTCTACTGAATATTTTTCCTCTTTTCACTATATTTGAAAACTTTGACATTAGATCAATCATGCGATCAATGATTTTTCTCAGAACAACTATGAGTGTAGGCTAAGATCAGACTGTACATCTGTGCAAGCTGATCTTACTCTATACACCTGCCAAAGCCATTGTCAAAGCAGGAATATTTCGGAATCAGCATCACAAGGGTTAATAACAGGCATATCACAAAACAAACACCTGTGATGCATCATTAAGGTTGGATAATTCAAATGTGTTAACTAAGTTTCAACCAGTGGATCTGAAAAGGCTTGTGTTTTGAAATTTTACCAAGGGCTTGTGCTAGTCTTTGAATTTAAGGAGCTTTGACCATGAAAATCTTGACGATCAAAATTGAAATTTGAAGGGGTCAAAATAACAAAAATGACAATTTCAAATATATAAATTTACATTAAGTTTTAACCCATTCCCACACAATGACGCTTTTAAATGCCCCTCAATATAAAGCTTTTGAAAACATTGTGGAAAATGAAGAAATTGCTTGTTACAAGCAATTTCTTCATTATCCACAATGTTTTCTACCCCAGATGACAAAGATTTTAAAAATTTCATCAACTTAAAATTGACGTTTGCAACTTCTTAATATGGACTGGTTTTAGCGAATGGTAATGGGTTAAGTGCTACCAGACCTTAATTACTTTTACGAATCTCGGATATAGACAAGAAGTAATTGATTTATGTATATTATTCTCAATAGTGCATCACAAAAAATTTGAGAGGTCAAAGTTCCCTTTAATGACCCTTAGAAAACCTGTAACCAATTAACCTCTGGCAGGTCCTTTTTGTTGCTGTAACAGGAATCGTGCAGGTGCACTTCTATGATGTAAAATTGCAGAAGCTGAAAATAAATATATTGTAAGATGGCTCATTTACCAATCAATGGCCCCGCTCACTTACTCTGTTGGCCCCGCCCATTTACTCCAACAGGAATTTCTGCCTTGATATTTAACAGCATTATTTTGACAAAATAATGACCAGCAGGTCTACAGAACAGTTGGCTTGTGACATAGCTACAGCTTGAATAAGCCACAATTTCAACAACTAAGTCACAAAACCAGTAAAAAGCTTAAATGAAATCGTTGTCAATGATGGAGTTCAAAACTCACTTTTGGTCTAAATGCATGATTTTTACCTCACCTGAGCATAAAGTGCGAGGTGAGCTATTGTGATCGGTCGTTGTCTGTCTGTCCATCCGTCTGTCTGTCTGTCTGTCCGTCCACAATTTCTGTAAAAATCTTCTCCTCCTAAACCAGTAGGCCAATCAAGCTGAAATTTTGCAGGGATGTTCCTTGGGTGAAGTTCTACAAAAGTTGTTAAAAGATTTTAATGTCGTCAAATACTCTGGCTGCAGCGGCATGTGAAAATGGGAATCTTAAGTAAATCTTTAAAAAATCTTCTTCTCCTAAACCAGTAGGCCAATCAAGCTGAAACTTTGCAGGGATGTTACTCGGTCGAAGTTCGCCTTAAGTTGTTAATAGAATTTATTTCCATCAAAAACTCTGGTTGCGGCAGCATGTGAAAATGGGAATTTTAAGTAAACCACCAAAAATCTTTAAAAATCTTCTCCTCCTTAACCATTAGGCCAATCAAGCTGAAATTTTGCAGGGATGTTCCTTGGGTGAAGTTCTACAAAAGTTGTTAAACGAATTTAATTCTGTCAAAAACTCTGGTTGCTGCGGCATGTGAAAATGGGAATCTTAAGTAAATCTTTAAAAATCTTCTCCTCGTAAACAAGTAGGTCCATCAAGCTTAAACTTTGCAGGGATGTTCCTGGGGTGAAGTTCTACAAAAGTTGTAAAAAGAATTTAATTCCGTCAAAAACTCTGGCAGCAGCGGCATGTGAAAATGGGAATCTTAAGTAAATCTTAAAAAATCTTTAAAAATCTTCTTCTCCTTAACCAGTAGGCCAATCGAGCTGAAATTTTGCAGGGATGTTCCTTGGTCGAAGTTCTACTAAAGTTGTTAAAAGAATTTAACCCATTCCAACTCAATACCTCCTTTTTACGCCCCTCAAGAAAAAAGCTTTGGAAAACATTGTGGAAAATGAAGAAATTGCTTGTATCAAGCAATTTCTTCATTTTCCACAATGTTTTCTATCCAAAAAGGCTAAGAAATTCAAAATTCCATCGACTTGAAATTGTCGTCTGCATTTTCTTTCAATTTGAACCAGTCTAAAATTTTACTGTGTTGGAATGGGTTAATTCCGTCAAAAACTCTGGTTGCCGCGGTATGTGAAAATGGGAATCTTAAGTAAACCTTCAAAAATCTTTAAAAATCTTCTCCTCCTAAACCAGTAGGCCAATCAAGCTGAAATTTTGCAGGGATGTTCCTTGGGTGAAGTTCTACAAAAGTTGTTAAAAGAATTTAATTCCGTCAAAAACTATGGTTGCTGCGGCATGTGAAAATGGGAATCTTAAGTAAATCTTTAAAAATCTTCTCTTCCTAAACCAGTTGGCCAATCAAGCTGAAACTTTGCAGGGATGTTCCATGGGTGAAGGTCTTCAAAATTTGTTAAAAGAATTTAATTCTGTGAAAAACTCTTGTAACCGCGGCATATGAAAATGGGAAATTTTAGAAATTCTTTGTTGTCTTTTTTTTCACAGACTACATGGCCAAAGGCATTTATATTTTACATAGAGCTTAATCATATTGTTCTCTACCAAGTTTCTAAATATTTAATCTCTGGGGTCAAAAATTGCCCCACCCCTGAGGTCTGAAGTTTGGAAATATGCTTAATCAGAGCAATTTCAAGACTTCTCCTCTAAAACTATAAGGTCTAGGATATTCATATTTGGTATGAAGCAAAACTAGATGGTTTTGTACTTTATCACAAAAAGTTGTCTTCCTCGGGTCAAACATTAGGAAAAACACAAAATTTGAGTATGCTAAAAAAATTTCTTCATTTAAAGGAGGAGGGCATTTATATTTTGGGTGTAGCATAGCCTTTCTCACTATGTATTTTTCAAACCTATTTTCCCTGAGGGTGACGAATTCTTGGAAAGTTTGGTAATGGATTAAACTATAATGCCAAAGGCATTCATTCTTATTATAAAGCATTATAGTGGATTGTTTTGTTCAAAGCCAAAATCTTTTATTTGTTTTATTTATTATGCTCAAGTTGTGCCTTTTTTATACTAAAAAGTACTGTAATTTGCAGATGCCTCAGGTGAGCGATGTAGGTCCATCATGGTCCTCTTGTATTTGTTGACTAATTATTTGATTGACAACCACAATTAGTCAATTTAGAGAGTGTTGACTGTAAAATGTCTTTTTAAGATGTTTTGGGGTACTAATACGTCTTTTTATGGTGTTTTGGGGTACTAATCTAAAAGATTGTAAAGACAGTGAGTTTGAAATGATTCATGGAATGGGGTTTATCTCTGTTATTTACAGTCTTTCAGTCATAACACAAATGGAGCTCCTAACCATGGATTCCTGGTATTTCTCACAACAGTACTACATCAATTCCTAGCCTCTAGCTGCACTTCCCTCTTAGGTTTATGATTATCTGCCCATTGGCGAGAGACAAATGTAGGAAAGGATATTTGCCGCACCAGGTATCGAAGCTTCAAGCTAGGATTCTTATTCAAGCTGTAGTTCAGATTGTAAGGTTACCAGCCAACCATACTAAAATTTTGTTACACCATACTAAAATTTTGTTACACTGTCCATACTGGCCATAAATTTTGGAAAATAAATCTGTTACCTATCAGAGGGGGAAAAAAACAATGGGCAGGGCCAGCAATTTGTCAATTCGGACAAGTCTGTAAATTGGTGGTTTTGTAATGGGTTAAACTCCTCAGCTTATGGAAACGAAACTGTTAGACAAAAAGGATGAAGCAGGATTAAATCAATACTCACTCAGTCAGTCAATTATTAAACCTAGTTAGAGGATAGCACTCCCAGTTTTTCCACCAGAAAAATATAGACTGAAATAACCTCTTTAAACCATTGCCAGCCAACAAAATTTTAGACAAGTTGGTTGAAAGGAGTTGCAGACATTAATTCAAATTTTGCTAAAATAGAAAAATAAGGTCAAAATAAGGTAGAAAACATTGTAAGAAAAGGAGAAAATTTCCCAGTAAGTTTTCCATGATAGCATTTCTTTAGGGGGTCAGAAAGCGTCATTGCGTGGTAATAGGCTAATAACTCATCGCCAGGCTACAGAATTTAAACTTTTGTAATTTTCAAATAATGAAATTTTAGCTATTTGTATGTTTTGGAAGCAAAACATTGAGAGAAAAGAAGAAATTCTTATATACATGCAATTCTTCATTTTTGGCTCAACTGCCTCTAGTTTTCCATGTTTCCAAAAACTTTTTATTGGGCAATAAAAAGGTAGGACAATGTTGGAAACGGTTCATGGATTACCAGATAATGAGATTAAGACTTGCACATATCCTAATCAAAATGCTGTCTCGGTTGAAGTTTTACATGCTACTGTCATATCTGTTATATCTCTATTCCAACATAATGCTATTGCTTTAAATGCCTTTATTTCTATTCTATCATCCCTTAGGCAAAGATCTGTTACTCTAACATTTGTTTAAGTAGACCTGACATTCACTTTAGTTGGAGTTTTGATCTTTTTGGACTCAGAATTAAAGATTTTCTGTCTCTGTTACTATTAAATGTAATGGTTTGAAACTTCAAGACTTTTTCAGAGTCACATACAATACTCATTATTCTGACATGAATTTAATGGATTTAATTTAGTGGACTTAATAATAGTTATAAGTGCAGTCTGATCTTAGTCACACCACCTGCTGGTCCTTTTTAAGCTAGTGTTGATTATGAAATTAATTTAAAAAAATAGTGCCCTGCAAATATTACTTCCGGTGTTTTCACTCCTTTGATTTTAATGCAAATCATTACAGGATTTTATTCAGCATGATAATGGTTAATCTTTCTGTTGGTAATACAAAACTCAAGCTTGGAGTTATCATTTTTGGTAATTTTTTATTGTGACAGCCCTCCTTCTCCTCCCCTCCCCCCACTACCCCCCCTGCCCAAAACCACACACACATTTACAAATGAAACCCCTAAAATGTCTGAATGCTGCATAAAAAAATGTTTGGTTTTTTTTAGTTATTTCTTGGTCTTTGACCTTACTGGTAATTCAATGTTTATAACCTGGAAATTATTACAGCCTGTAATCAATTAATCATCATTCATATCGTCTATAGTATACCTACAATTGTAAAGGGAGTACTTTAACCCATTCTTACATTTTTAATGCCCAATTGCACATGAAACAAGTAATTTCACATTTTATCAAAATGCATTCTGCTCATTTTGGCCCTTAGATTTAAATAGATTCAAACTCTTAATTTCAAATGTTAACTCTTATTGCCATGGCATTACATATGGTGACAACAATGAAACCTTTGAAAACCTTTTCTGAAACAGGTTGGCCAAGAGCTTTTGAAATTTTTTTTATGCAGCGATTCTTAATGGACCTGTACCAAATTTGTTCATAATTATTATGCATATCAGGTCATGTTTTGGCCAAATCCAGGTTTAACACATGTTGAAATTTTTAGAAATCTGTTCTGAAACTGTATACAAATAAAGACTATATAGCATAGATATTTGGAACTCGTCATAGAATCTTTTTGTTGACCCAGCTACCAAGTTTGTTCATATCATTGGTTTTAATTCTAAATTCTTGTAATTACAGCTTGATTATCCTTTTGGTCATATATGGGCTCCATATTTGGGGGCACTGTGCAAAATCAGCAACAGATCAATCTTAGTACTGTTGATTACTATAGGGAGAATGAATGAGTGGAGTGTTTTTGTCGTGTTATAACCAGAATTTAACCCATTACCAGATGATAAAATTTGAGACTGGTCAAAATTGAAAGAAGTTGAAATTGAGCTGAAATTGGGAAAAAAGTTCCATATAAGATCCATTATCATATTCCCAGCAAAGAAGTTCAAGAACTAGTTCTTGTCAATGCTAGAACTTCATTTCTAGAGAAGTTCAACAAGAGTTCTAAGTCCCAGAAAAGTTCTAGAACTATAAAACTAGTTTTTGAACTTTTTTTGCAAGGGATATCTTGAAGGCGTCTAAAAGTGGCATCAAGTCTTAATGGGTTGACCCATTCCCTGATATTGATGCTTTTTGACACCCCCCAAGAAGTACAATTTAGAAAACAACGTGTAAAATGAAGAAATTGCTTGCTAACAAGTAATTTCTACATTTCCACAATGTTTTCTACCCTTAAAGCTGAAAAATCTAAACTTTCAAGAACTTTGAATTGTCATCTGCATCTCTCCCAAAGTGGACCAGTCTAAAGTTGAGCTGTCTGGTAATGGGTTAAATGGTTGCAGGTTTGTAAGTCAGAGACTTACAAATATTTAGCCAGGCCTCTCAAAATTTTTTGATGTGATCAAGTCTCCAGGATCCTCTAGGGCTGTTTTCAGTCTTTAAGTCTTTTGACCTCCGGGAAGGTAATAGCTGTCCACCACCTGACCATTCCAACCTGGACTTGTTTGTTTGTTTGAATGGGGTTTTACGCTGCTTTCAACAATCTTTCAGTTACATCGCTGCAGCTGGAGGACCTAACAATAGAATCCTGGTTTTTCCCACACCAGTACTACCATTACATCCTTTCCTAGCCTCCAGCTGCTATCTCACATAGGTCTACGATTATCGACCCATTGGTGAGAGACATATAATCGGAAAGGATGAGTGTCGCCGTCAGGGATTGAACCCGAGACCTCTAGATTGACAGTCCAACACGCTACCAACTGCGCTATGACGGCGGCTCCAACCTGGACTGATTCCAGCATGACAATATTTCAGACTGGCCTAAATTTAAAGAAATTACAGTTGACTACAATTTTATATTGGTTGAAGTTTGAAATTCTTTGTCTGTAGAAAACATACTTGATAATGAAGAAACTGCATGTTATAAGCAATTTCTTCATTGCCCAAAATATTTTCCCTAGGGGCGTTAAAAATGTGAGATTTGGCAAGGACCCTTATGGTGCAGACTTTTGAGGTCCTAGTATCACACTCTGTTGATGTCAATTTGACCCTTTCCTGTTTTGTAAAATTTTAGACTGGTCCAAATTCAAAAAAATTGCAGACAAAAATTTAAAGTTGATTTAATTTGAAAAATAACCATTCAGTAGGGTAGAAAATATTGTGGAAAAGAAGAAATTGCTTATCACAAACAATTTCTTCTTTTTCTATAAAGTTTATAAATCAATAAACCACATGGATGTAAAAACCAGGGATTCAATCGGAATGGATTAAAATCCAGTTCAACACACAATAATCCTGTTCAACACAGAAACATTGTTTGCCAAGGAGAATAAGCTACATCCCAAATAAACATTAAAAATCATGGAAAGGAAGTAATGGTAGTTGAGAAAATTGATGTACCAAAAAATTAACAATCGGCAAAATGCCAGACTTTCTGTCAGCTATTGAATGAAATTGTATGTAGGGTTGGCATTTTAGCGAATGTATTTTTATCATAACTAGGTCAGGCCACCTGCCTATTTTGATGTTAACTAGATGCAAGATCAGTTTTGGGTCAAGTTAAATTTCATGCACATTCAGCTTATACCTCTTTTCAGAAAACTTAACAGTGGATCAAAGTTGAAAGAAGGTAAAAGGAAAACTGACCATGGGTAGAATTTTTTGACAGAAAATTCACAAACCCATTCCCTCACATTGAGGCTTTTTGTCGTTCATAGAGAAAACATTGATGAGCGATTTCCTCATTATCCACAATGGGTTTTTTTCCCCAAAAGACATTTTTTGTAAAAAAATTCAATTGACCAAAAATTGTTCTCTTCAACAGTCTGAAATTTTATCGCTTTACAATGAGTTAAGGACAGAAAAATGGAAATAATAAATGACAGTTGGCACATTATATATTGGTTGACAATGCATTTATTTACACTCAAACCCATTTCCACACAGAGAAGCTTTTAAACAATTGGAAAAACATTATGTAAAATGAAGAAATTGCTTGTGAAAAGCAATTTCTTCATTTTTCACATTGTTTTTCTACTCAGAGAGTTAAAAAAATCTAAAATTTCATAAACTTTAAATTATCGTCTGCAGCTTCATTCAAATTGGACCAGTCTAAAATTTTGTTGTCTGGTAATGGGTTAGCATGACTGCAACTGATAAGACAGTTTATGAATTCCTACAATAATAAAATTTAAATGTCCTATTGATTTGACAATCAGTGTCTTAATGGTCCTGGCTGAAGGTTTTAGGGTATTTAACCCTTTCCCATTTTTGGAAATTTTAGACTAGTCCTAATTGAATGAGGTTGCAGACGACAATGACAACTGGATGCTATTTGAAATGAACCCATCCTATGTGGTAGAAAACATTGTGGAAAAAGAAGAAATTGCTTGTAACAAGCAATTTCTTCTTTTTCCACAATGTTTTCTCAAGTATAAAATCACAGGAACGTAAAATCCCGTATTTGAACGGGAAAGGGTTAACTGATTGAAACAACAACTTTTTTAGCTCGGCTGTTTAGGGTGAAAAAGATATATTTGGGACATAGGTTCCTTGCATTGATATGCATCAGTTAGTTTTATGTGAGGTTTAGGTCATCCATGTAGATTAAGGTCACTTATCAAGGTTAACTTAACTTAAAACTTAGCATTTTGCTGTTATTCAAACACATGTTGAAAATACATGGTTTGAATTTGGGACATTGGTTCCTTGCATTGATAGGCACCAGTTTTTCAGCATCTAGCATCTCTTATCAAGGTAACATTTTTGAAAACAGGCTGTTATTGGGGGCATGCTGTTTCACAAAAAGATCTTGTTGAAACTGTTGCAGCCACAATATTTTATATCTTTTTTGATAGATTCTAAAAGTCATGGTTAGATAATTTGGATTTAACTTATTTGTGATTTTTGTTTATATTTCAGACCAGTCTGAAATTTCATTGTTTGGCAAAGCATAGTTAAAGGTCAATAAGTGTTTTAAGGACAAGCAACCTTAATTTAGTATCAGTTTCTTGACATAATGAAGCCTTGCTGTTAACTTGCAATTCGACTCTGTATGTCTAGACCACCAAGTGCTTCTAAAGGCGGCTAGAAATGATAGTAAAGGTTCTTTAGCTCTATATAAGATGGACTTTTTTATGATATGAATTATGTCAGAATATTATTATCTGTCCCCATCAATGCCTTAAACTTAACCTTTATATGGTCAATTAAATCTTTAAAAAGAAAATGGTTTATATATTAGGGACACTTGTAATATAATGAGCTAATGCGGTATAGTGGTTTTGTCAGGCTCTGTGAGATTGTTATATTCAAGTTATGAAGTAATAGGATTAAAGACACGTCTGACAGAGCTGGTCATCCAATAGATTGTAATTCTGGTCAGTGTTGGTACAATGATCATCCCAAAATTATATACACAATGTTATGAAGTTATTTGTCATGGACAATATCCAATGAAAGCACGAGAGTTGGTCTCCATGAGCTAAAGGAGGGCTGGGTCACAGGAGTATAAAAGGTGTTGTTCTCTAAGAAGAGGTGGAGGATGGACACAATTTGGATTTATGAGTTTTGCGGACTGATGTAGTTGATGTATAAATAAATAAATGAACTAAATATTGTCAGTACTAGAAGATTAGACTTGGTAAATAAAATCCACTATACGATACTATTCATTTACTGTTTAGTAATTGATACATGTGTATCATATTACACACTCAACAAGAACTATGTTACAATGAGAGATCCAGTTGATAGAAATTTCAATATTTCAGACTTTTGGGGTACAGCATGGTGGAAAATAAAGAAATGTCTTGTTACAAGCAATTTCTTCTTTTTCAACCTTAGTAGCGGCTACAGAGCAGTTGGTAGTACATTGAATTTTCACCTTTGAGGTACCAGGTACCGGGAAAATATCCTTTTTCCACATTTGTCTCCCACCAATAGGTGGATAATAGTGAGCCTAAATGTGATGGACAGCTGGAGGCTTGGAAAGGATATATAGGTAATACTGGTCTGAGAAATACCAGGAATCCATGGTTTTTAGGTGCTCTAGACACTGCAATATGTCTAAAATACGGTTAAAAAGGGCATTGAACCCTACTCAAACAAACAAATCATTTTACACATTGTTTTTCAGAGCTATTCTCTTAAGGGCCATAGAAAGCTGGATTGTGTGGGAATGGGTTAACCTATTTTAGGGCAAAAAATTTAGACTGGCAGAATCTGATAGATTATATACAACATTCAAATTGATTTTGAATTTAAGAAAATGTTGTCATATAGAGTACTGGTATGTAAAATAGTATTCTTCAGTGTGATGGAATTTTGTGGTAATGGGTTATTGATTAACCCTTTCCCACACAATGATCCTTTTGACTCCCCTAAAGAAAAGCAATATGGAAAACATTGTGTAAAATGAAGAAAATGTTTACAACAAGCAATTTCTTCATTTTACACAATGTTTTCTACCAAGCAAGTTGAACAATTTAAAATTTCTTCAACATTAAAGTGTCGTCTGCTCTTCTTTCATTTTGGACTAGTACAAAATTTTGTTGTCTGGTTATGAGAAAACAAGTCTGTACTATATTGAGTAGACAAGAAAGAAATCTTGTTAAAATCAGTTACATGAATTCTTTTCCTCACATTATTCTCCTCATAGGGTATCTATATAAACACAAGGGATTATTGCACTATGGCTGAGAAAGAATTCACAGTTGAGTTGTAAAAGTTTGTACTAATTATTGTCAACTTTCTGATTTCAGGAGGCTATCGTCATTTTGAAGAAAACTTTCCAGAATTTTGTGAAGGTCAAAATCCAGAGAACAACACGGAAAAGGACATCATTGGTCTCTGCAACTTGAAGATCTCTGAAGATTCAGCCTACGGTACATGCGATTCAGAAAATGGCGATCTCGATTCACCGACGGCCAACATGCCAGTTGAGGTCATACCCCACCTGTATTTAGGAAATGCCAAAACTTCTGCAGACATTAATGTGCTAAAAAATAATGGAATTACATACATTTTAAATGTCACCCCGAATGTGCCAAATAAATTCGAAGAAGATACAGCGTTCAAGTACATGAAGATACCCATCAGTGATCATCTGTCACAGAATCTTTCACGTTTTTTCCCAGAGGCCATAGCTTTCATAGGTAGGTTGTCTCAGTCTAGAGTTTAACCCATCACCAAACAAAAAAATGAACTGGTCAAAATTGAAAGATGTTGCAGATGACAATTTACCTATGAAACTTTAAATTTTGGGCTCCTTTGAGATAGAAAACATTGTGGATAATGGATAAATTGCTTGTAACAAGCCTTCATTCCCCAATATGTTTTCCAGCTGTTTCTAAGCTGTTTTCTTAGGGGGCTTCTAATTAACTGATGGATGCACCTCAGTTTCCCATATAAGAACTGAAGTTTTTATGGATGTTGTTGCCAACCCTTTATCTAGATTTTTGCATGAGTTGTCTCCCTTGTTTAAAAAAACAACAACAAGAAATCAAAAACAATCAACAAAACAATTCTTTAAAGAAGAGAATGAAACATGTAAGTTTAGGTGCTCAAGTACATTTTTTTAAGTCAGTATATTTTGTAAGATCATAAATTTTTAGCTCACCTGAGCACAAAGTCCTCATGGCGAGCTTTAGTGATCACAATCTGTCTTGTTTGCATCGTCCATGATTTATAGGCAACAATTTTATTAAACTCCATATCCTCCTAGACCACATGGTTAATTCAATTTATTTTGGCAGAATAGCTCCCTTTAGAACATTTAAATCTGTTAGGTTTTATTTTTAAATTGATTTACTCCAGAACCAGGAGGCATAGAGCCTTAATATTTTGCATAAAGCATCAGTATATAGACCTCTTTTGAAGTTGTCAAAATCAATACACTAGGGTCCCAAGGGGCAGATCTCCAAGGGATGGGGTTAACATAGATATAAATAAAGATTTTCAATACAACAACTCAGCCCAAACTACTGGGCTACTTTCAACCAAATTTGGTATGAATTTCAAATAGGTGACTCCCTTTTAAAATTTGCTTCAGAAAAGGAAATCAGTTGAAAACATTGGTTTCCATAGTAACAAAAGTGAAATTTAGACTGGTCCAAATTGATGGTACCATCATAAGGATCGTTCCTTTCGAAATTGGGTATAATCCGTTAAGAGTCCACAGTTTTCATGAGATTCTCTTCAAATTTTCTCAGAATGATTGTACCATCATAAGGATCCGTCAAGAAACACTGGGAAAGGGAGCTTATTAAAATTTAATGAAAAAATCCTCGTTAACACTCTAGAGTCCACAGTTTTCATCAGATTGTATTCAAACTTTCACAGAATGATCATAAGGATTGTTCCTTTGGGAATTGGTTCATATCCATCACGAAGCAAGGCAAAAGGGGCCGTATGAAATTTTAATGAATTTTTTTTTTAAGAAACCCTCGTTAACACTCTGGAGTCTGGATTGTTCCTTTCAAAAGTTGGTTTGATCCATCAAGTTTCGTGGGAAAAGGGGCCCTATGAAAATTTAATAAAAAAATCTTACTTAACACATCATTGCCCTAGATTTCACCTGATGGACTTCAAACTTTCACATAATGATTGTACCATCATAAGGATTGTTCCTTTCAAATTGGGTCTGATCCATTGAGAAACATAGGAAAAGGGGCCTTAGGAAAATTCAATAAAAAAAATCTTAATTAATGCTTGTAAGTCCACAGATTTCATTGGGCTGTCTTTATACTTAAACAGAATAATTATACTTTTGTAAGTATAGTTCCCTTTGGAATTGGTTCAGATCCATCAAGTAACATGGGAAAAGGAGCTATATAAACATTCAATTAATAAAACTCTGTTAACACAATGAAGGCCACAGCTTTGATTAGATTTTGTTGAAACTTTCACAGAATGATTGTAAGGTCATAATGATCATTATTTTCATAACAGGGTTTAACTGTCAAGAAACACAGGAAAAGGGGCCTTATGAATATTTCATTTATAAATCCTTGTTACCAAGTCCAGAGCTTTCATCAGATTTTCTTCAAACATTCAAAGAATAATTGTACAATAATAATGATTGTTGATTGTCGCATTAGACCTGATCCGTCAAGTATCACAGGAAAAGGAGCATTATGAAATTGAATTTTAAAATCCATGTACCACAATAAAGTCAACAGTTTTCACCAGATTCTGTTTAAACTTTCACAGAATGATTGTTCCATCATGAGGATTCTTTCTTTTCAAATTAGGCGCGATCTGTCTAGTATCATGGGAAAAGGGGCCTTTTGAGAATTTTATCAATAATCCTTGTAACCAAGTCCAGAGCTTTCATTGGATTTGCTTCAATTCTTCACAGAATCATTGTACAATAATCATGATTGTTGATGCTGACATGAGACCTGATCCTTCAAGTATTACAGAAAAGGAGCCTTATGAAAATTTTATTTTAAAATCTTTACACCAAGATAAAGTCTGCAATTTTCATTGGATTCTGTTCAAACTTTCACAGAATGTTTGTACCATCATTAGGATTGTTTCTTTACGAATTGGGCCTGATCTGTCTAGTATCATAGGAAAAGGGGCTGTATTAAAAATTATTACTAAATCCTCACAAACACAAGAATGACCTCAGTCTTTATCAGAATCTCTTCAAACTTTAACAGAATCATCGTAGCATCATTTGGATTGTTCCTTTGTAAATTATGTCTGATTGGTTAAGTGACACAAGAAAAGGGACCTTATAAAAATTTATTACAGAACATCTTTATTACAATAAAGTCCTCAGTCTCATTAGGATTGTTCCTTTGTACATGTGGTCTGATTTGTTAAGTTTCACAGAAAAAAGGGCCTTATGAAAATTTTATAATAAAAATTCTTGATACAGTTCGGTCCACTGTTTTTACATTGATTCTCTTTTACTTTTAAAGAATGATTTTACCTTCATTAGAATCGTTCCTTTTGAAATTTGGTTTGTTCTGTAAAGTATCATGAGAAAAGGTGCCCTATGAAGATTTCACTATAAACTCATTAACACAATAAATCTCACAGATTACACAGATTGATTGTACCATCATTCCAATTGTTGATTTTGTCAGTGGATCTGATTATGGCAAGTGTCACATAAAAAGGGGCCTTATGAAAAACTTTCTTAAATAATCTGGTTAACACAATGATGTCCCTTGATTTCACCGGATTCATTTAAAAATTTCACAGAATGATTGTACAATCACTTAAATGGTTCTTTTCAGACCTGGGTACAATCCATCAAGTATCATGTAAAAAGGGGTCATATGATTTTTTTTTTTTTAATTATTCTAGTAAACATAATGAAGTCCCCATATTTCATCAGATTCACTTTTAACTTTCACAGAATGATAAAACCAAAAGTGAAATATCACAGGAAAAGGGGCCTTGTGAGAACTTGATTTTAATATCTTTGTTAACACAATATTATATCTTTGTTAACACAATAAAGTCAACAGTTTTATCAGATTCTCTTCAAAGATGCATAGAATAACTGTGACAATCGAAACACAGGAAAAGGGGCATTACAGATTATCATTCAAAACATTCTTGTGTATGTGACGAAGATCACAATCATTATCAAATTGTCTTTTAAATTCCACAGGACAATTGCAGGGCTGAAAGTTCCTATTGGAATGAAACTGATCCATCAGAAAACTCAGGAAAAGGGACCTTATTGATTTTCTTTCAAAACAATCCTGTTTATGTGATAAAGTCCACAATTATTGTCAGATTCTTATGAAAATTTCACAGGATGATTGTAGGGTCATAAGGCAACTTTTTTTTTTTTTAAATGGAGTGGATCCGTCATGAAACACGTTAAAAGGGGCCTTGAGGATTGTTGCTCAAAATTTAAAAGGGGATAAAGTCCTGATTTTTTTTTTTTCTTATGCATTCACTTCCGTAATTATCAGTTTTCTTTAATGGAAAACTTGATAACCAGTAGAGCGTCTCAGGTCCTCATGGGCCTCTTGTTTTTACAATGTTTTCTCAAGTTAAAAATTACAGTAGCATTAAATCTTTGGATTGTACTAGAAAGTGTTAAAACAACAAGTCCTCTGAAACTACTGGGCCAAGTTCATCCTCATTTTGCTGGAATGTTCTATAGGTGTCTCCCTTTTAAAATTGCTAAAATAATGGAAATCTGTAGAAAATTTGTGTTGTCATGGCAACTAAATCAAAAAATTTACAAAAAACAAACAAAACTTTTAAGACATTTCTTCCCCTGACTCAGAAGGCTTAGGGCCTGCTCTCATGTGAGCCTCCCAGGGGCAATGGCCCTTTTGTTTTAACCCTTTCTTGTACAAACACATGATTTAACGTTGCTGTGATTTTATACTTGGGAAAATATTGTGGAAAAAAGACGAAATTGCTTGTAACAAGCAACTTCTTCTTTTCCCACAATATTTTCTACCACATAGGATGGTTTCATTTCAAATTGCATCCAATTTTCATTGTCGTCTGCAAACTCTTTCAATTTGGACCAGTCTGAAATTTCCAAAAACGGGAAAGGGTTAAATGATATCTTTTTAAACAATGTTTGACAGTTTTGATGAATTTCAATGATGTATCAAAAATGGAACCACATGATAGCACATTCTCACTGAGTGGTGCTTTAGACGCCTATAAGAATAATGAAGAATTTGCTTGTTACAATAATCCTCAATTTTAAGGTTTAATTTGTCTTCTGGTAAAGGATTAAAACCCATTTCAAAACAATAACAAATTTCATGTCCTCTAGAGTAACTGTTTTTTGCTCGTAATTAACACTTCCTCTGTTTCATACAAAGACTTCTTTCCTATCTAACCCTTGTCATGCTTAAAACTACTCTACTAAATTGCTGTAAAATCAAAGGGCTGAAAGCACTGATAGAACTTGTTGTTCAAAAATCAATATTTCTTTTAGAAATGAATTTCATAAATTACTCTGGCTGGAAATTTACAAGCAGGAGGTGGAGACCAAGTTCAGACTGCACTTAATGTGCAGGCTGATCTTGGTCTACATCTCCTGCCAAAACCGAAATACTCCGTGTTCAGCATGACAAGGGTTACTTATTTCAACAAAAATGCACATTTTTTTTGTTGTCTGCAACCTCTCTCAGGTTTGGCCAGTAGAAAAAAATTTTTCTCTGTTTCTTGATTAACCCATTACCAGATGACAAAAAATAAGACTGGTCTAAATTCAAAGATCTTGCAGACAACATGTCTAGTGGATGGAATTTGAAAAGTCTTTGTCTTTGGCATAGAAAACAATGTGTCTAATGAAGAAATTGCTTGTAACATGCAATTTCTTCATTTTCCACACATTTTTCCAAAACTTCTTTCTTGGCGTCCCAAAGGGTCAATATTGGGTAATGGGTTAACAAGCATATCTTCTCTCTTTTCAGATGAGGCAAGGGATCTAAACCAAGGAGTTTTAGTGCATTGTCTAGCTGGTATCAGTCGATCCGTGACCATTACTGTAGCTTATCTCATGAAACGGAAGAAACTTTCTCTTAATGAAGCTTATGATTACGTCAAAACATGTAAACCAAATATTTCACCGAATTTCAACTTCATGGGCCAACTTCTAGAGTTTCAAAAATCCCTAGGTCTCACACCGAACTGTAAATGTGTGGAGAAGTGTACTTGTTCTCACTTGAGCCTTATTTCTCAAGCATCCTCTCAAAACCATGGATCACCATTGTCGCCAACCTGATTACCTCCCTTTTATTAGGAATGTAAAAGAAAAGGAACCAACCATAGATATATGTACTTGTATTATGTAGAATCATGTAAGCTGGTCCCCCTAATTGAGGGGTTGTTTAGAAAAGAGTGCTATTCATTTATTGTTTTAACCTTTTCTTCATTACATATATATATTAACACATTACAAGACAACACAATTATTTTAATCTGGTCCAAATTCATAGGAGCTCTAGGAGTTGATGAAAATTTAAAAATCATTGCTGAACAGAAATCATCGTGAAAATGAAGAAATTGCTTTTTGCAATATACATTTCTTCATTTTAGTACTTTTACACAATGCTTCCCCAAGCATTTGTAGCATAAAAAGCAGGATTGTGTGTGGATGGATAAATGACATGAAGGACCTCATTAGTGATACAAAGTTTCCAAAGCTGCTTTCCCTTGAATATTTTCTTTATTGTTCATGCCCAAGGCTAGTTTGTTTATCATAAAGCAATTGATTAAGATGCTATGTCTGAAATTGTTCTTGATAAAGGAAAATGTTTTAGTTAATTGTGGAAGAGGAAAATATGCTGCTATGATGATATCTTTTCCACAACATACTCAGTTCTTTGGATTACAAATCAATTTTTAAGGAATTAAAATTGGTACAGATTTCTGTCCTTGGAATGTTATCCTATTTTTGCAATGAAATATGTAACGTCATAAATTGAGACTAGATTTAACACATAACACATTACTAGAGAACAAAATTTAAGATTGATTGTAACAAGAAGTTTCTTCTCTTTCAACAATATTTGCTCCAGAGTAAAATGATAGGAATGTAAAAACCAGGAATTGTACCGGAAAGAGTTAATGGAAAGACATGGAGAATCTGTTCTCATTTACTTCAGTGTGATATATGATACATTAAAGATGAAGGCAAGGACACCTATCCCTGTTCAACAGTATCAAATCAGTTAAAACTGTCTACAGTCTGTTCTCTTGTGATATGAAGTGTCCTAAATTATCTATGTGGGACAGCCATATCAATTCTCAACATGTCTTTCCTCTACCCTTTACCATGGTTCTTGTAATATTGCCTTTTCTGTTCTCAAGGCATGTCTATCCATGATTCAGGGCAAAACAGTTGTAACTGCCCAGTTACAACTGTTTTGCACTGAACCATCAATATATGAAGTGTTTCATGGTTCCATAGGATCTTACTATTAGAAGAATGCCTTAGGAAGAAGTGTTTTCATTATGACGATGCTCACTTCCTGACAACTCTGTTACAGCCACTGCAAAGTTACAAAGATAACATATGTTTCTATAATGCCTGTTACCTATGACCAGATGACAAGATTTTAGTCTGGTCAAAAATTAGAGACATAGAAAACAATTCACAATTCATGAAATTTTAAAAATATTTGTGTTTTGTGGCAGAAAAGATTGTGGATAATGAAGAAATTGCTTGCAATATGCAATTTCTTCATTCTCACTGTGTGTTTCCCAGTTATTTTCTAGAGGGGGTCTAATAGCAGGATTGATTGGGAACGGTTAACCCATTCCTACACAGTGATACTTTTTGACACCCCTAGAAAAAAATTGGGAAAACATTGTGTAAAGTTGCAGAAGACAATCTAAAGTTTATGAAATTTTTCAACTTTCTGGGGAGAAAAATTGTGTAAAATGAAGAAATTGATTGTTGTAATTTCTTCATTTTACACACTGTTTTCCCGATTGTCTTAAGGGCATTTAAAGGCGTCATTGTGTGGGAATTGGTTAATCGTTTGTCTGTATATGACTGTTGACAGGGACGTATAACTCAAGTCTATCTCACAATTTTACACAGATGTTTGTAAACCTTTTGATCTAATTTGTGTGTTCCACACATAAAAATTATTTAAACTGGTCTGAATTGAAGGAAGTTGCAGACGACAATGTTAACTTAGTAAAAATGATAAAACGTCAGTCTTTTGGGGTAGAAGACATTGAAAAAAGTGAAGAAATCACATGTAGTAAGCAATTGCTTCACTTTCTGCATTTTTTTTTTCAATTGTTCTTAAGGGGTGAGAAAAAACGGGATTTTCTTGAAATAGGTTAACCCATTCCCTTACAATCCCTCCTTTTTACGCCCCTCAAGGAAAAAAAAATGAAAATATTGTGGACATAGAAGAAAGTGCTTGTTTCAAGCAATTTCTTCAATAATCACAATGTTTTTTACCTTAAAGGACAAAGAACTTCAATATCTTATCAACCTAAAATTGTCGTCTGCATCTTTGTTCAAATTGGACTTGTCTATAAATTTGGCGTCTTTATGGGTTAAAGGTTTAGAGATTAGTCTGGCACTCTCATGTAAAGGGTACATGAATTAGTCTAGTAATACTGGCAGGAAACTCTAGAATTTAATCCCAGTCATTATTGTAGCTGTAATTACATGTAAATGTCAAAGACTCAAGGTCATTGGTTTACTGACGCTAATTGAGCCAGTGTGCACGACATTTTCAAAATCTATCGTTTTGGAATCACGCTATTTCACTTGCTGACAAATTATATCTGTAGGAAACAATGGGATAAAAGGCAAAATTACTTGAAACAATCAATTTCTCCTTTTCTCAAAATACTTCTACTCTAGGTTGTAAATTGTTTACCCCTAAACCCACTTTTAATTGTCTTGCAACTTTCTTTAACCCATTCCCACTCAATGACGCCAAGCAAGCAATTTCATCATCTTCCACAGTATTTTCTACCAAGAAAGTTGAAAATTCTAAAAATTCATCTACTTTAAATCATCATCTGCAACTCTTTCAATTTTGACCTGTCTAAATTTTGCTGTCTGGTAATTGGTTAACCCATTACCACAGAGTCCCCTATTTTCTGTATCTCTAGAAAATAAGCAATAAAAAACATTGTTAGAATATTGTAATCGACACTTCTATCGCAATGTTTTCCTACCATATTTGGCTCTTGTCTTTCAATTTAGACAATATCCATCAAGTATATTGTGGAAACTTTGAAAGTTTCTTATTTCAGAAAGTATTTGCAAGATTTCAACCAAGATTCCTGGGAATGATACTTTGCTGACACTTTACCAGATTTTTTCAAGAAATTTTGATTAGATAGAAAATATTGCTTTCTTGGGCAGGGCTTAATTTCAAACATGATCAGTGGATATTTCTGAGATTCTGATTCCATATCAGAAAATTCAGGCCTGTGGATTGTTAAGGCCCTCAAGCACCTCTAGTTTTCAAGTCAATTTTTCTACTTTTTTTACATACAATGTGAAACATTTGAAGTTAGTTAGTTAACTGCTGATCCATGCATTTTAGGCTGTTTAGAATTTGGTCTAATTGTGATTAATAGATGACTTGTCTGTGGAATAACTGACAACTTTTCAAGCTTTCAAGATTAAACAAAACAAACTGAATTTTGATAATCTTCCAGATCATTAACTAAAATCTATCAAACTAGTCTGAATTTAAAGAAGTTGCATATTGTAATTGAAAGTGTATTTGAATTAGAAAAAATATGAAAAATAAAGCTATATAGAGTAGAAAGTATGGTAGGAAAAGGTGAAAATTGCCAGCAAAATATCTCTTTCCCATGGTTTCCCTTTGCTTTTCCCCATCAGTGCTTTATTTAATCTATTGCCAGGCAGAACATTTTTAGACTAGTCAAAATTGAAAGGAATTGCAGACGACAATTTTAAAGTTAGATTTTGGGTTTTTTAACATTCTGGGTAGTAGACATTGTGTTAAATGAAGAAATTACTTGCAATTTTACACAATGTTTTCTCAGTCATTGTTTGAGGGGTGTCAAAAAGCACCATTGTGTTGGAATGAGTTAATTGAAAATGAAATTATAACAACAACAGCAACCAAATCATTTATCCGATTTTTTCCCATGAATGTGTAGGTAAATTTGACAATAGTTGGCTACAAGAGGGCTGGTTAGAGGGGTTAATGCTTGAGTACAGGTACTAAATGGGATTATAAGTTGCTTTGCACTGACCTCCAAATGACTTTTCACTCAACATCTATGTGTTTTTTAACCTTCTCCTGATTTTTCGAAATTTAAGACCTGTCCAATTTGAAAGACATTGGAGATTTCAATAAAAATTGAGTGCAATTTGAAGAGTAACCAATACAGGGGTAAAATGAATTATGGCAATTTCTAGTTTTCCTAGAATGTTTTCTTCAGTATGAAATAAAAAGAACTTAAAAACCAGGGGTTGTATAGTAAAAGGGTTAAAAACCTTGGACATGTATTACCTTTTCCCCTTCATAATTAGCTGATTTTAGTTTTGCCTATCAAAATTTGTCTTATTTGATTGGCTGAAAAAATTGTTTCATACCTCCATGAAAAAGAAATGAGTATGGAACTGTATTGTCTGCTTGTACAAAAAGTAGTTTGATAAAGAATGCTCAAAATGCTCATTTGATGTCTTGAATTCTTTGTCTGTCTAAGTAGAAAACATAGTAAGAAATGAAGAAATTGTTTGTGCAAGACAGATTCAAGATTTTTTGCAGGAACCACTCACATCATTATTGAATAAAGAAAAGATATAATGCTAAAGACTTGGTGGAAAACAGATGTAAGCCTGGACATTAATTAACACTTGAAAGTCGAAATCTAGTACTAAGGACAACAAAATTTAACCGTTCTGTTTTTGGTCAGCATAGCATGAAGTGCTATGGGTGAGCTGTTCTGATCGGTCATCTTCCGTTGTCTGTCCGTGAAATGTCCTGTCATTGAAATCAATGAAGAACTCTGGTTGCCATGGCAAAATAATGAAAAAACTAAAAATATTCTCCTCCCAAGCCATAAGGCCTAGAGCTTTAATATTTGGTACAAATCATCATCTATTGACCGTCTACCAAAATACTTCAAAGAATTACTGTATTCTGAAAATTAGCCCTTTTCTTGGCAATCCCTGATTTTACATAGAAATAAAGAAGTAAAACTTTTGGTATACATCATCATCTATTGACCCTCTACTGAAATACTTCAAAGAATTACCGTATTCTGAAAATTAACCCTTTCTGGGCAATCCCTGATTTTACTTAGAATTTAAGAAGGAAATCTTAAGTAATCTTCTTCTCCCAAACCATAAGGCCTAGAGCTTTATATTTGGTACAAATCATTATCCATTGACCCTCTACCAAAATACTTTAAAGAATTACCGTATTCTAAAAATTAGCCCTTTCTGTGTGATCCCTGAATTTACATAGAAATAAAGAAGGAAAATTTTAAGAATCTTATTCTCCCAAATCATAAGGCCAAGGGCTTTAGTATTTAGTGTGTAATAATACCTATTGACCCTCTACCAAAATACTTCATAGAATTACTGTATTCTGAAAATAAGAGCTTTTTTGTGCAATCCCAGAGGAGTAATGAATGAAATCATAGAAAATGTTCTCCTTCTGAACCATTAGGCCTAGAGCTTTGATATTTGGTATGTATTAATGCCTATTGCCACTCTACTGAAGTACTTCAAAGAATTACCGTACTCTCGAAATTAGCTCAATATGGTTGGATCTTCACTATATCTAGGATTAAACGAGAAAATCTTTAAAAAATCTTCTTCTTAAAAAGGACTGGGTGTAGGGCTTTGATATTTTGTATATAATCTCAAAAGCCTTGAGCCATCATACTCAGGGGAGCGATATAGAACCTTCATGGTCCTCTTGGTTGAAAGTTTAGACTGGTCCAAATTTAAAGAGGTTGCAGATGACAATGAAAATTGGAGGAAATTTGAAATGAAACCAAGCTATTTGGTGGAAAATATTGTGGGAAAAGGTGAAATTGCTTGTCACAAGCAATGTGATCTTTTTCCAAAATGTTTTCTCAAGTATAAAATCACAGCAATGGAAAATCTCAGGTTTGAACAGGTAAGGGTTAAGGCTTATTCAGTTGACAAATTGGAAGCAATGGTAGTCACTAATGATGTTATAAATTGGAAAGTAAATTGCAAATGGGATATAAAACTTAATGAGTAAAGTAGAAATTGTTTATCTCAAGTAATTTCTCCTTTCCCCACAATGTTTTTTCTAACTGTATCTTCAGTCCATCAAAATTGGAAATCCTATGGTAAAGGCTTAAATCTAAACATTCCATTATATAGATGGTCTGCGTTGGTTAATTTTTGAACCTACATGTATTATTCTGAGGACAGAATTTTAAGACTTCTTAACATTTTCACACAACAAATTTTTAGACAGGTTCAAATTAAAAAACTTGCAGACTACATATCAAGTTGATGATTTTTTTTTGAATTTTTACTCTTTTTGGATAGAAACATTGTTAAAATGAAGAAATTTCTTGTAATAATGTCCTCAATGTTTCCAAAAACTTATTTGTAGAGAGGCATAAAATGGCAGGATTATGTGGGAATCTGTTATGTCTGAGCAATCCATTATATAGATGATCCACTCTGGTTTGTTCTTATAACCCAATATCTCGTGACAAAATTTTAAGACTTCTTAACCCTTTCCTGTTTTCTCAAATTTTAGACCTGTCCAAATTCAAAGGTTTGAAATAAAAATTAAAAGTGGATTTAATCTGAACAATAACCATTCAGTAGGACAGAAAATATTGCGGAAAAAGAAGAATTTGCTTATAACAAGCAATTTCTTCTTTTCAAAAATATTTTCTCAATTATAAATTCACAGAGACATAAAAAACCAGTGGTTGAACAGGAAAGGGTCAATTGAAATTTTAAAGTGGCTGTAGACTAGAGTAAAAGCTCAAATTAAGACAATTTTTGTGAAAAGGAGAAACTGTACTGTTACATGCAATTTATCCTTTTAAGCAATATTTCTTTTAAATTGTTACCCAGGTTTGTGAAAACCTATGACTGACTGTTTGTTACAAGATTAACCCTTTCTTTTTATTTCTGAAACTTGAATCTTTTCCAAATTGAAAGGGTTTGAAGACATCAATGAAAAGTGATGTCAGTTTGAAAAGAAACCATTATATGATGTTGAAAGTATTTATGGAAAAGAAGAAGTTGCTTGTTACAATCAATTTCTTCTTTTTCAACAAGATTTTCTCAAGTATGAATTGATAGGTAATATCAAAACCAGGGACTGAATAGGAAAGGGTGAAATAGGATTAATCCATTGCCACACAATCCTTCCTTTTTATGTCAACCAAAAACATAAAAAAAGGCTTTGGACAACATTATTGAAAATGAAGAAATCGCTTTATCCACTATGTTTTCTACCCAAAAAGACAAATATTTTTGAAATTACATCAACTATAAAATGTTGTCTGCAGCTTCTTTCAATTTGGACCAATCTAAAATGAGTTTGTTTTGAAATGGCAAGAAACCTTTACAAGTGAGCTTTTCTTGCTTTTTTCAGTTTATGATAGAAAAATTGATTAACAGATTCTGAGCGATCTAAAGTCTTCTGATATCTCCCATGACTCCTTTAACCAATTAACATTGACTGCAATTTTTTTACAATGTTTTCCAAATTTTTTTTTTTTCGGGGGTGGGGGTCATGAAGCATCATTGTGTGGAATGGGTTACCAATATTACGATATTGACTATGTCTGATATATCAAGAAAGCTTTGAAAAATACTTTCAAAAATAAAGAAATTGCTTGTTTTAAGTAATTTCTTCATAATCGATAATGTTTTCAACACCAAAAGATTTTCTTTTTTAATTTCATCAACTAAAAATTGACATCTGCAACTTCATAGGTGCTTCACATTTTTTCTAGAACACTGTTTTTCTCCTGATTTATTGCCTTTGTAGGCAACATAGACAAAGATAAGCCTGCAAAGATTTGGCAGTCTGATCTCTCTGCACAATAATATCTATCATTTCATCAAGCTGGTTGGCAAAGAAAAAAATCATTTACCTAAAATCTGATTTTACTCTAGCAACAAAGATTAATACATCTGCTTCTATATTTTAACCCATTCCCCGCACAGTGACGCTTTTGGACGCCCCTCGAGAAGAACAATTTAGAAAACATTGTGTAAAATGAAGAAATTATTACAACAATTCTTTTCATTTAACACAATGTTTTCTATCCAGATATTGGAAAAGATCTAAAATTTCATAAACTTTAAATTGTTGTCCGCAACTCCTTTCAATTTGGACCAGTCTAAAATTTTGTTGTCTGGTAATGGGTTAACATAGATGGTACTTGAATGGTGTCACAAGTCATTACAGTGTTAACAGCGACCACTTTTTAAATAATTACCACACAACAAAATTTTAGACTGTTTCTTGTTCAAAGATGAAAATTTGAAGTATGTGAATTAAAAAAAATTGGTTTGTGGTTAGAATACATTGTTGACAATTTAGAACACAATGAAAAAACTGCTTGTTGAAAACAATTACTCCTTTTTTCACTATTTTTCCTTTCTTATTTTAAACTTCTCTGTCAACTCCAACATACTTTGAACTGTCGGCTGCTTTTTCTTTCAATTTGAACTAGTCTAAAATGTTGTTTGGTAATGGATTAAATTGTTGAGACTAATTATCTGCTTTGTCAGCAAAACAAAATATGTACCTTGCCTTGCCAAGTCAATTAATACAGCTTTCATTTTTCATTAACTTAATGATGCCATATATCATAGTTTTGTTTTGTACTTTTGTTAGAGCATAAACTAAAAGGGAATAATATAACTGCATACATGTATTTCAAATCCTTGCTTTTAACATTATATTGTGGGTACTCATTTAACCTATTCCTAAACGACAAAATTTTGGACTGGTTCTAATTGAAAAAGACAGCAGACTACAAAATTTAGTTGGTTTGAATTGAAAAATAAGGGTCATATTTGGTTGAAAAAAAAATGTTAGAAAAGAAGAAATTGCTGAAAAGAAGCAATTTCTTCTTTTCTCACTATGATTTCAACAGCTATATTTCTTTGGCCCATAAAAAGGGAGGATTATCCTGAAATTGATTGACTCATTACCACACAATCTGTGCCTTTTACACCCCATAGTATAGCATTGAAAACACAATGGTAAATAGTAAAAATTGCTTGTTTGAATCAATTTCTAGTTTTCTCACTTTTCTATTTTATATGATTATGAATTTTCATTGGAAGCATATTTTAATAAGTGATGAGAAGCTCCTTTTAGTTATGACCATTTTGAAATGTGTTGTCTTGTAATGGGATAAAGCTATTTTGAACAATATTAGTGTTGATTTTGTTATGCATTAGCCCATTCCAGAACAATAATGCTTTATGACACCCCCCCCCCATCCCTCTAAGAAAAGCAGTAACTGTTGGGATAACATTCTGTAAAATTAAATTAATGCTTGCAACAAGCAATTCCTTCATTTGCTATGATGTTTTCTACCCTGAAAGTTGAAAAATCTCAAATTTCATTTGTCATCTGCAAAAATTCAAATTGAAATTTTGACCTCTGATAATGATTAAGAAATATTAAAATTGGTCATTTTCTCAATGTTGTTTAAAGACTGTAACTTCCTTCAATTTGAACCATTTAAAATTATGTCGTTTTGGAATGGGTTAATAGATTTTAGAATTGGCTTACCCCATGGTAGATCTGTATTTTGATACAGAATAATTAATCAAACTTAATTTGGAAAACAAATTTCAATTTGTTAGAACAAAACTATTGTACTTGCCTGTGAATGCATAGAGATATACAATAGTTTTTTACATGTACTAACTGATTAAATTATTCGCTTTATATTGAGCTCTTATTTGTGGTTTTGTTGGTATTTCATATAACAAAGAAACTATAAGTTTCTCAAGTGTAGAACCCATTTCGTTTTTATATGTTTTTTGTATGTTACTGTTTTTCATAAATAACATTTTTAGTATATGTTTTGTAATGCCACTTATGTATATTTTGTAAAGTACATGTATTAATACGATTATAGAATAATCATATTTCCACACAATCTAACGAGTGAAAGCATCTAGAATTGTTGCTGTTGGTAGAGCAAAGAGTTCCTTTGCCTAATTTGAGGGGATTATGGCCAGAAGGCCATAAAGAGCCCAACTACGTTATACCCATTAGCATTGCTGAGGCTAACCAAATGTGTTAATCTAGTGGACAGATTTTTCATTTACACCATTATCTTTAACATTCAAGGAAACAAATGAATAGACTAACTTTGGCTTGATGTCACTAAAACTATACATAACAGAAAATAGATGAAAAGTTTTGTAACAGCTTTTTGGTAAGTGATGTCAATTTTTTTTAGGTAGTATCTCTTACAAAAGTTCATTTGAAGTGAAAATGATACATCGATGATTAGAGGAAAATTAGTTTAGTAAAGAGTCAAAGGGAAAAAACTCATAACATTGCTGAAAAACCACTGCTGACAGAGTGCTTTCCCTTGTAGCTATACTTGTAAATAGTGAGTTCATTCCTTTACATGCATCTGTGACCTTGTTCATAAATCATACACTGCATAGAAGAATTTCAGACAATACCAAATTCAAATTGTAAATGATTCAGATGACAATTTCAAAGTCTGGTTAGATTAAGAACAATTATCTATATCTAAATGACAAAAATTCAAAGTTTACCGGATGAAAGACGCCAAACATGGTTATGCAGTATTAAAGACCAACTAAAATTTAAAACAAAAATATTACTGTTGTTCTTAGATGATGATCTATTTGAGGGGCATGCCTCTTTTGGTTCTAGCTTCAGATTAATTAACTTTTGCTATTAACCCATTCTGGCACAATCTCTCCTTTATACCCCCCTCAAGTAAAAAGTCTGAGAAAACATAGTGGAAATTAAGGAAATGCTTGTAACAAGCACGCAAGTTCTTCATTATCCACAATGCTTTCAATCAAAAGAGACCAAGAATTTTAGTATTTCATTAAGTAAATTTTGTCGTCTGCAATTTCTTTTAATTTAGGCCTGTCTAAAATTTTGTCAGCTTGTAATGGTTTAAGAGTTTGACCTGAACCCTTTATGTCTGCTCATCATTCTGGCATTGATCATGTTATCAAATTAATAAAAACAAAAAAAAATATGATGAATTCAAATTTAATTGACACTAAGACTGAAGATAAGTTTGAAGAGCCTGGTATGTTTTGAATTATTCTGTTATGGTCAAAGTGTTACTGGGGCTTTAACCAATTATGAGACGGCAAAATATAAGACTGGCCCAAATTGAAAGAAGTTGCAGATGACAATTGAAAGTGTATGAAACTTTGGATTTTTTCAACTTTCTGGGTAGAAAAGACTGGAAAATGAAAAAATTTCTTGTTACAAGCAATTTCTTCATTTTTCACAGTGTTTTTCAATGCTTTTTTCCCTAGGGGCGTCTAAAAGCATCACTGAGTGGGAATGGGTTAATATTATGCAGTGTAAGTAGAACACTTTTAAATGTACCTTAGAAATCTTATAGATTTTCAAAAAATTATTTATTCTATTCTCACACAATCACCCCTCATTTTTCCCCTCAAGCAAAACAGCTTTGGAAGGCGTTTGTGGAAAATGAAGAAATTGCTTGTTATTTTTACCTTTAAAGAAAAAGACTTTTGAAATTTCATCTACTTAAAATTGTCCTCTGCAACTTCTTTGAATTTTGACCAGGCTAAAATTTTATTGACTGGTAATGATTTGAAAGAAGTGATTTAACCCATTCCCACACAGTGACGCTTTTGGACGCCCCTTAAGAAAAACAATTAAGAAAACATTGTGAAAAATGAAGAAATTGCTTGTAACAAGCAATTTCTTCATTTTACACAATATTTTCTGTCCAGAAAGTGGAAAAAATAGAAAAATTCAATATCTTTTACTTGTTGTCTGCAACTCCTTTCAATTTGGACCAGTCTAAAATTTTGCCATCTGGTAATGGGTTAAAGAAGTGACTGGTAGGACAAAATAAGATGAAATTTAATGATGCCTGCATTGCATGGCATCCACTTTCACTTCTTTGCTTTTTCTTCATATGATGTTTGAGTTACAACATACTGGTATATATTCCATCAAAATGTGATATTTTTGTTCCACCAATAGATTCAATTTCATTTCATTAAAACTTTTTGTAATATTTTCAACCTTCAAAATTATGACAAAAATTGCTCAAAAACATTTTTTCAGGTAATTCAAAGAAATCAAAATGGTTTTTGTCAACAACCATGTAAGTGTTGGTTATGATAAGCTATAGTTATTGGGTTTTAGAATCATAAATGTATACTATAGCGCAGATCTTCTCACAAAAAATTGACCTTTCTCGCTAAAAATCTGTTTTTTACGTCCCTGTGTTTTTATACTTCAAAAAATATTTTGAAAAAAGAAGAAATTGCTTATAACAAGCAATTTCTGATTTTTCCACAATATTTTCTACCCTACTGAATTATTATTTTTGAAATGATAATAATTTTATATTGTTGTCTACCAAACCGTTGAAGTTGGACCGATCTAAAAAATTATAAAACAGTCAAGGGTTAGGACAAAATACAGCCCATTCTGCATTTTTCAAGATATATAATGTGACTTTTCATGATAATAGAGACTTACTGTAAGGTTAGTGAAACAGATGTTTGGAAATAGATTTGGTACAGCTCAAGTCAGGTAAATCTCATTTAGACCTGTTCAAATTAAAGTTACCGGAAACAATCTCTTATTAACCCTTTCCCGTTTCTTGAAATTCTAGATTGGTCCGAATTGAAAAAAGGTGCAGACGACAATTAAAACTGGAGGCAATTTACAATGAAACCATCCTACGTGGTAGAAAATATTGTCGGAAAAGGAGAAATTGCTCGTTACAAGCAATTTCTCCTTTTTTCGACAATGTTTTCTCAAGTATAAAATCACAGCAATGTAAATCCTGGGTTTGCACAGGAAAGGGTTAATTGTAATTCAAATATCTTTCTTGTGAAAAAAAGGAGAAATAGTTGCAACAAAATTTTTTTTCAATTTCTTACATTATTTTCTAGCAAATATGGCATTTGATTTTCAATTTAAATGCAATTTGAATTATTGTCTGCAACCTCTGTCAAATTGGACCAGTCTAAAATTTTGTCGTCTGGTGATAGGTTTAACTCAACAGATCCCTTTTTGCATATTGCTATAAAGACAATATTATCTTAAGACAATGGCAAGGTTATAGGCAGAGGGGTATTTTGATGTGATGAAGTTATAGCAATTTTGCTTAAAGACCCTATGTTGTAAGCACTCACCAGAATTGTCTAATTCAAATGATTAAAAAAGTACTAACAACATAGTTTTTAACCCATTCCAACCCAATTAGGCTTTTTGACGTTTCTCAAGAAAAATAGTTGTGAAGCATTATGTTAACTGAACAAATTGCTTGAACCAAGCAATTTTTTCATTTTCCACAATGTTTTCAATCCAGAAAGTTGAGAAAATCTATAATTTCATACACTGAAAACTGTCGTCTTTCTCCTTTCAATTTGCACATGTCTAAAACTATGACATGTGGTATTGGGTTAATTGAATAATTACTATTTTAGAATGGCAATTCCCCTTTGTATCTGCCCTCTATGTTCCTTTAAAGAATGTAAACGTATAATAGTTTAGATTTTGTTAATTTTAGCCCAATGCTGCTGTCAATATATTTGCTTCAACTGCTAAATATTGTATTTTGTATGTATGTGTATTTCATCTAAATTGAAAATCAGCTTTAAATGCTCTCCTTTCATTACAGAGGTATAATTTTTTTAAAATTATCTTTGAAATACAAAGCGGAACAAGGAGTAACCCTGCTATTAATATAGAGGGAGCTAAATTAACCCACAATCACACTTTTGCTCCAGCAATTTGTGCATTTTCACATTTTTCTATCCTGAGAGACAGAGATATTTGATATTCTACTTACCTTTAATTTGTTGTCAACAACTCCTTTGAATTTGGACAATTCTAAAATAATTGTCTGGTAAAGGATGAAGAAAATACCTAGTTTAGAAATCAGGTCCTCTAGCTTTATCATTGTTAGGGAAACCATTGTGTCTACAAATATGGACTATTTCTAGACATATTGGTATTGGTAAGGCTTGAGACCATTTGTTCATAATTCAGCCAATCTGTGTCAGTACTGACTGGTGATTCTTCCTTCAAAGAAGTATGCATGGTCCCTCACTAGAAAAGAGACCATCCGGTTATATTTATCTATTACCGGGCAACAAACTTTTAGATTAGTCAAAATTCAAAGATGTAGCAGACAATTATTGAAATTACACTAAAAATGAAAAATAAGTACCAACTAAGGTAGAAAATATTGTGAGAAAAGGAGAAATTGCTTTTTACAAGCGATTTCTCCTATTCTTACTATGTTTTCCAAAATTCTTTTTGTTCAAGGCATCGAATAAGAGGGATTGAGTGGGAATTGGCTATGAGACAACTGTTAACCATCCTTTAATTGGATCATCCAGAAAATTCTGTAACATGTGTATTTGGAAAATGAGTGTATCCAGCACAGTTATCATTTCAAGGTTTGATACATCAGTCTAGTTTCTGATGGCTAACTGTCAACTCCTATTGTGACAGTACTTCATCGAAATCAACGTTATCCCCCGACAGAGCTGCTGATCATATTTTTCTTTTCAAAACTTCATGAAACATAATAATCCCTCCAACTGAAGTCTTAATTTTGCGCTGTTGCAATTCAAGACATGATTTATTGACTGGAATGATGACCAACACATCTTTTTAATGTGTTAAGAAAGTCCTTTACATTTCAATAAATACCTTTTCAAATAAATAAAAGTGGTATGCAATTCATTGAAATAATGTAGATGCACAACGTCACATAATGCTGTGATGAACTTGATCATCAAGGTTTTTTAAAAGCTTATCATGGTTTTATAAAGAGACTTAACCTATTCCAACACAGCAAAAGTTTAGACTGGTCCAAATTGAAAGAAGCTGCAGACGACAATTTCAAGTTGATGGAATTTTGAATTTTTCCGTCTTTTTGGATAGAAAGCAATGTGGATAATGAAGAAATTGCTTGATACAAGCAATTTCTTCATTTTCCACAATGTTTTCAAAAGCTTTTTCGTTGAGGGGCGTAAAAAGGAGGGCTTGAGTGGGAATGGGTTAAACACCCAGAACTTGATTACTTGTGATGATTAAGCATCACCAATTTTTCTTACTAGTGTCGGATTGTCATCATTTTTTCTAAGCCTATTTCTAGATTTGTTCGCCAGTGATGGTCAATCACAATCAGAATGAAACTTCTGACATGTGTCCATTATAATGAATGATGGTTAGCCATGAGATACTAGACTGATATATAGCGAGGTAGAATGATTGAAGCTGTAGTTACAACATTTTGGTTACAACATTTTGGTTCCTCACTTTTGACACTTTAAAGAACAATTTGTCAACCCATTCCAACACAAACCCGTTTTTTACACAAAGCAAGGAAAAGATTTGGAAAACATTGTGGGAAATGCAAGAAATTGCTTGTTACTAGCAATTTCTTTATTTTACACAAAGTTTTCTACTCTGAAAGACAAAGATTTTCAAAATCTCATTGATTAAAGATTGTCATATACAATTCTTTCAAATTGGATTAGTTCAAAATCTTGCTGTCTTGTTATGGGTCAGAAAAAAGATTGTTGTGTTTTAGACCAGCATCTAATTATATATCTATCAACATAATAATGTTAAAGATTTCATTTGAGGTTTGATACCTTCATGCTAGTTTGTTTGTAACAAATATTGACAAGTTTCATTGCTGAACATTATTATGGTTGTATATTTCAAATTCTATTTGATTCTTCAAAAAGCCATTAGTTAACTTGTTTACTATGTGAATATTTTAATAACTGTTGATTTTAAACGTAGATGATGTAATAAATCAGTGACACTGAATACAGATTTTTTTTTAATCAACACAATAAAATATTAGACCAGTCCAAATTCAAAAATATTGCAGACGACAATTTTAAGATGATGACGTCTTAAAATTTTTTGTCTTTTTGGACGGAAATAATATGGTTTCGCACGCAATTCCTTCATTTTCGACAATGTTTTCCATGCTATTCTTCAAATTGTGTTTCCTAATCCCTTCAACAAGTTGCAACCAAACTTGGCAGTAACGGTGACTATTCTCGAAACTTGTTTGTGAAATTTTGTTTGCTTTGATTTTCTCATAAATGAGGGCATAGTAGGACAGGGCCTCTTTTCACTTTAATATCTCTAAACATCTCCTCCTAAACCACTTGTCCAATTTCACAAAACTTGGCACGAATATGATCACCCTCATAACTGGTTACTTGGTTTTTGATTGGCACAGTAATATAGGCATTACAAGGCATGGTTAGCTCCAATGATCGAGGGCAAGAAGGCTATTGTCATCGTTGCGTGCATCATGTGCATACATGGACCCATC
This sequence comes from Fragum fragum, assembly GCA_946902895.1. Lineage (NCBI taxonomy): Eukaryota > Metazoa > Mollusca > Bivalvia > Cardiida > Cardiidae > Fragum > Fragum fragum. The sequence goes on from OX336371.1 coordinate 33,419,716, forward strand.
TGTAAACCTTATCTTTGAAAATTTCTCACAAACTATTACAAAATTTGACCAAATTTCATAGGAATTTTCTGTAACCCTTTATCAGACTATGTCAAGAAACTTTGAATGGAAGAAAAATATGGTTTTAATAGGAGGGCATATAGTGAATTTTAGAAAATATTCTCAGAAACTGTTGGTTTAATTTCTTCTGAATTTCACAGGACTGATTCTTGTTGACTCTTTATCAGATTCCATAAAAAGATTTCTGATCAGTTGAAATCATTGTATTTGTATACCGGACTTTCTCCCGTAGTGATACACTTGAAAATGTTACTCTTTGCTTCCCAAAGTTCACAGGAATGATCCTTGTTTGACCATGATTTACATTTCTTGGAGAACTTATAATGGTTGTGGTTTACATCTATATATGTTATGCAATATTCCTCAGAAAGTATCGGATGGATATCATTGAAATGGATATCGACCTAATGTGCGAATTTTCCGGATGATAACAAGCGACAATCGACAGATCGGCAGCACCGCCCAATAACAAAAAATGAAAATAGATATTGGCGACTCAAATATCGTAAGTACAGCTTGAAAAAGTTCACATCCAGTCTGAAAGAATGATTTTATGGTCGATCGTATTTTAGCTCAACTTGCCAGTGAGCTATTGTCATGGCGTTGTGTCCGTTACGTGTCCGTCTGTGCGTTCGTCTGTCCGTGCGTCCGTAAACTTTACTTCAAAATTTGTCTCCATAGGGAGTACTGAACAGAATTCAACCAAATTTCACAGAAACGATCTTTAGGTAACCATTCATCGGGTTCCTTCAAATAATTTTGATTGGATGAAAAAACATGGCTTAAATTGGTAGGGTTTATTTCCATATATAGTGAAAACTTTGAAATCTTCTGGGGTTAAAAACAGGGCTTTTTGGGCAGGGCTAAAATTCCGTTTATGGTAAAAACTATGAAAATCTTCTCAAAAACCAATGAAAGGATTTCAACCAAATTTCACTGGAATGATCCTTGGTTGATTCTTTCTCAGATTCTTTAAAAATTGATCGGATGAAAAACGTGGCTTTAATGAGCGTGACTAATTACAATATAATGTAAAAACTGAAAATCTTCTTCTCAGAAAGCAACCATTTCATTTAATCTATCATTGACCGTTTGTTAGATTAGATTCTTAAAAAATGATTGGACGAAAAACATGGCTGTAATGTTCAGGGCTAATTTCCCATATACGGTAAACCGCATAGTGTAAAGCATTTGCAGCTCGCCTGAGCACATCCTGCTTATGGTGATCTTTCATGATCCTTGAATATCAATAGTGAACATGTCTGCAACCGCTCTATGGGTCACAATTTAGACCGAATCTTTCTTAAACTTTTTGAAAACGTTTATATGATAATCAGAAAGATCCCTGATCCCTGATGAATATTGTGATATTATGATTGATATTTCGGGGCAGCTACTCTATTTCCTATTTTCTAACTCTTCTTTCCACATTTTTAGCTCCAATGACTAAAGACTAGCGAGCTATGATCATGGTGGCGTGATCGTCATGGGTGTGTCCGTCCGTAAACTAGATATTCTCCTCTGGCTGAATTCAACCAAATTTTACAAGAATGTTTCTTGGCTGACCATGTAACAATTCCCGAACACTTTGCTCGATAAAACAGGTTGTATATATGGGACTAATTTCTAATTAACTTAATCTTATGAAGAACTCGTCAATGGATTTCAACCAAATTTCACAGATGTGATCTTTGGATGACCCTTTATCAGATTTCTTAAAAAAATGTTCAGATGAAAAACAAAATTTTTATCGGCGGGGCTTATTCCATATTATGTTTGGAGTGAAGGCTTTTTTTTTTTTTAAAAAAATCCGATGTAAATAATTGCATAAGAAAGGAGACATTTTTTAGCTCCATTTGACCGAAAGCTATCGAGCTTTTTTCGTTGCGTTGTACCCGTTGTGCGTTGGTGCGTCCGTTTATCCGTCCGTTAGTGCGTAAGCTTTTTCTTAAAGTCTTCTTCTAAGACACAGCTGTTCAGATCACAACTTAATTTCTCTCTCTCACCCACCCACAAACACCCCCTCCCACACACACACAAAAGAAAAACACAAAAAAACAACAAAATAAAACACGGTTTTTATTGGTTTGGCTCTTTGCCGTACGTAGTCGTTATATTGTATTTAACTAATCGTGAAAGGGAGACAACATTGTTTTGTAAAATAAGTTGAACTGGTAGATAAGGAAAAAAATATTTATTCCAAACAACACAACGAAAGTTTGGACTGGTCCAAGATGAGAGAAGTTGCAGAGTTGAAGGGATTGTAAAAATCTTAGTCTTATTGGTATAAAACAATGTGGAAATGTAAGAAGGAATTTATAAAGTTGCTTCATTTGTGTCCAATGAGAGAAAGAAAAACAGGGCTATTATGAGCGAGGCTTATTTTCCATATATGGCAAAACCTGTAGTTGTTTGATTATGTTTGATTTGTTGTGTACTATTGGTTAGATTACCGTATGGAAATAGCCCCTTATACCTCAGGTGAAAGTTGGATATTAGATTTGTTATTCGTATTACATGCACAGATAAATTAAACAATATTGAAGGAAATTTGATCCACAGAAGAGAGCTTATTTACCCATCAATAGACACCAAGATTTTGTTGTTAAAGTTTTGATTTTTTTTTTTTTTGGATGTTGCAGACGGCAGTTTCTAGTTTATGAAATTTTGAAAATGCCTTTCTTAGTGGGTAAAGAACATTATGGAAAACGAAATGCATCGTATAGGTGGACATATTTCAGCTAGTGGAGCGACACATGCCATATTGAGCCTCTTGTTCATATATGGCGTATAGTGAAAACTTAGAAACCCGTTTTCGTGGAAACTATTGGCAGGATTTCAACCAAAACTCAAAGGAATTATACTTGATGACACTAAACCCAAAACCACACAATCCCGTATTTTACATGCTGAAGAAATAGAGCTGTGGAAAACACGTTGAGGAAAGAAGAAATTGCTTGAAACAAGCAATTACATCTTTTCTGACCATGTTTTCTAACTCATATAGCCCACATTTTTCAATTTGAACGATCTTTGTTAAGTAGTCTGCAACTTCTATCAATTTTGACCAGTCTAAAATTTTCTGGTAACGCTTTAATCAGATACTTTGATAAGGTGGATAACAAGGCTGTCATGGGCGGGGCTCATTTCAAAATTCGGTTTTCCGTAAATTCAGACCTGTAGAGTGATACATATCGCCAAGCACGTTTAGTTTATGCATTTGGATCTAGCTTAGAAAATGATACGACTTAGTTTGTCGTTAGTAAAATAATGAAATGGTTTATTCTTTCTCTGGAACTATTTCAAAGATTTTAGTGACTTGAATCATTTCCCTGATATGGTAAAGATTATTCATATCATACTGGGTTTCTGATAACATCATTCTCTAAATCAGCATATCAACCCATTCCCACACAATGACGCTTTTGGACGCCCCTCAAAATAAGCAATGTGAAAACATTGTGCAAGATGAATCCATTGTAAACCTGGTTTCGTGCCATTTTTAGCTAGCAAAGCGTCAGCTTTGATAGCTTAATTTAACACAATTTTTTTTTAGGTTGTCTCAGAGTTCAAACGAGTGCAAACTGCCACTGAGGCTTAACCACAGAATCCATTGAATGTCTATGCCAAAAAAAGCAGTTCTTGTGTATACTACAGCATATTGTGTTTAAAATGACTGGCCACATGATTTAACTTTTTTCAATGGTAGAGAATACCTTCTAAAGCATGCTATACCACCCATTCCCATTCAATCCAGCTTTTTAAGAATCCCCCAAAAAGGCTTTAAAAACATTGTGGACAATGAAGAAATTGCTTGTAACAAGCAATTTCTTCAGTGTCCACAATGTTTTCTACCATACAAAAGGCAAAGAAAATCACATAACAAAACAATGCTTTGCTAGCTTAAAGTACTTTCAGTACTTTGATTTCTCTTATTCCCTGATGTCCATAATGTTCTAAAGGCTTTCCCTGCCCATCCTTTCTTTACATAACAGCTAAGGACATTTCTTGTGAGACCAAAAGATTGAATGTATTGAATCACCTGATGACAGTGTTTAACTTTGCCTCGCCATTGTTCTGCATTTTATAGAGAAAAATCCATGTACAAATTTTAATCTGGAGTAGTCTGTTTCGGGATTTTTATTTTTATTTATTTATTTATTTTTTTTCACAAGGAGACTCAGGTGAGCAATTAACGACCGTCATGGTCCTCTTGTTTGTTTTTTCTTGTCTACAAGGGTGCTATATGGGTCCATCATAGGCTAAATTTCCGATTTAGGGCCAACAAGAGTCCCTTGTGGGACAGGCTGAACAGGCATATTCTGCCAAACCAGGAATATCCAGGGTTCAACATAACAAGGGTTAAAAATCAATTAATGGGCAGCTGTGTTTTGTACAGTAGTTATAGCGAAGACTGCTAACATGCTCCTATGTCCGTTTAAGGCGACAAGAAAGAGAGGATTGAAACAAACATTTTTTATGTTATGATTAAGTAACCTATGGTGGTGCGTTTTCATTGCGATTTTATATTTGAATCGTAAGGTAATCTAGAAGATATATATCCAGAAAATTGCAAAGATTTCAAATATCGTCGTTGGGAGACTAAAACCTAATGATCTGTTCTTCAGAGGTATTGTTCGCCAACAGGCGTGAGTTGGTAGCGCGCCCTACTCTCAACCATGAGCTCCAGGTCGATCCTTGGTCGCGGCATACATCCTTTCCGACATTTGTATCCCAGCGATTGGCGTATAATCGTAAACATAAGCTGGAGGCTCGGAAAGGATTTAGTGGTAGTACTGGTGTGAGAAATACCAGAAATGCATGGTTAGGTAATCCAGTCGATGTGACTGAAATACTATTTAAATCGGCGTTAAACCCCATTTAAACAAATCACCAACGGATGATAACGCAAATGATACGGCTCTCTATGACTATGATTAAAGGGAGATAACTTTTATGACCCCGGAGTTGTGTGTACGTATGGGTCTACTTGAAGTCATCCGCCTTATAGTCACAGTCGAACCTAGGCGAGTTTTCATACTCCACCCCATTCTTAATCAATCATAATTATTAGTGACAATCTCTGTTTAGCAAAAAAGAAACGCCCTGGATCTTAATGATCGCTGATCAAACGCCGCTTATGAATAACTATTCAAATAGCACATTTTAAGAGTGACTATCATTTGAATTATACGCACGGTAGATAGGGACGACGGCGGTATAGATATCCCGCAACCATCACATTCCTCATGCTACTTTCCAGCGTAATCACGGTACCTCAGTGCTTCTAATCCATTCCCAATCTTGTTTTTTACGCCCATGACGATTAAAAATCCAGGGGAAAACATGGTGGAAAAAGTAGATATTGTTGGTAACAAGCATTTTTTTCTGTCCACAATGTTTTCCACCGTAACAGAAGATTTTTAAAAACTTAATCAATTGCTGTATTCAGATTCTTTAACCCATTCCCACACAGTGACGCTTATGGATGTCCCTCCAGATACAACAACAACGAAACATTGTGTGAAATAAAGAAATTGCTTGTAACAAGCAATTTCTTCATTTTATTCAACGTTTTCTACCCAGAAAGTTGAAAAAATGTTAAAATTTCATAGACTTAAAATTGTCGTCTGTAACTCTTTTCAATTTAGACCAGTCTTAAATTTTGCCGTCTAAAGTCTAAATCTGTCCTCTTGTAATAGGTAAAATCTGCTTACTCACAATGCCTGACTTTGCTTTTGCATTCTTAGCCATTCCACACCGATGTCACAGTAGCAACTGCCGTCTTTCAGGAGCTGCGCTTTCTTTGACGTTCAGTTAATTTTAGATCGGAACGTTATATCAGTGTTTCAACATTTTTTATTTTATTTTTTTTTTTTTTTTTTTTTTTTGATTATTTAACCCATTACCAGATGACAAAATTTTAGACTTGTTCAAATTTAAAGATGTTACGAACGACAATTTTAAGTTGGTGAAGTTTCATTCATTTGTTCTTTTTGTGTGTGTTTGTCTGTTGAGGTAGAAAATTGAGTGGCTAATCAGTGTTTCAACATGTTTATTGTCAGTGCGCGAGCAGAATATCGTATCTACAGCTTTAATAAAGTTATAATTTTGGACGCAAGCTGCTTACATTGCAAAAAGTAATTTCTTCCTTTTTCCACTCAGTCTTCTACCCGGAAAATTGAAAAAATCTAAAATTTGATAAACGCACAATTGTCGTCTGCAACACCTTTCAATTTGGAAAAAAGATGTCTTCTGGTAGAGGGTAAAGGATAAGAAACATGATTACGCGTAGAGAACATGAAGAACGGAAATCGCTTGTTGCAAGAACTATCCGTTTTGTTTTTCTTTTTTTTTTTCTACATGTAAAGGTCTTTAGCTCAACTGGCCAAAGCCAACATAAGCCAGTCCTTGAAAATCTCCTCCTCAGAAACTACTTCTATACTAATCTCAACCAACTTCCACAGGAAAAATCGTTTAGCAACCTTTATATAGAATGCTTCAAGAAAAAGTTACAAGATAAAGAATACTTTCGTGGCGCTTATGTTTAAGAAAACTTCGAAAATCTTTTAAGAAACTTATTGATTTCATATGCTATGAAATGATCAAGGATAATTCAACCATATTTTACAGGAAGGATTCTTTGGTGAATCTTCATCTCATACCTTTATCGATTTAACCCATTCCTACACAGTGACGCCTTTTGGCGCCCAAAGAAAAAAGCGTTGGAAAACATTGAGGAAAATGAAACAATTTCTTCATTTACCACAATGATTTCTACCGAGAAATTTGAGAAAAATCTAGCATTTCCTGAATTTTAAATTGTCTCCTGCAACATCTAAAATCTCAAAAGTCTAAAATTTTGCTGTCTGGGGATGGGTTAAAGGAAGGGAATGAATTTTATTGAGTGTAAGGAAACATTTGATTAGTTCTGGAACTACTGATAAGATTTCAATGACTACGGTCTATTTGTCCGATAGAGCTTGGTTATGACACTGAAATCTTTAATACTTCTTTCTTCCTATCAATAATCAAGGCATATGGAGCCTCAACCCATTCCGACAAAATCCCGTCTTTTTAAGCCCCTCGTGAATAAAACTTTGGAAATATTGTGAAAAATGAAGAAATTGCCTGTTAGAAGTATTTTCTTCATTATCCACAATGCTTTCTGCTCGAAATGACAAATATTTCAAAGTCCTACCAATTTGAAAGTGTCGTCTGCAAGTTCAGCCAAAATGGACAAGTCTGAAAATTTGTCGTTTGATAATGGGTTAAGGGGCCGAATCGGTACTAGTTCTCGAATATGGCTCATCAGATTAAAATTGCCAACTAACTAAACTTTCGCAAAGCTCTTATTTTTACAGAAACCTTCTTTCTGAAAACAACAGCAATAACAACAACAAACCCCCACTGGAACGCATACATGTTTTCTAATTAATCTTTTTTTTTCATTTTAAAAAACTTTCATTATCTCAATCTCGTGAAATAAAGTGTTCATCAATAACAGATTTTGTTTTTCAATTTATAAATATAGAATGTCTATAGGAATGACCTATAGCATTTCTAAAGGTTGGAAGAAAATCTAAGCACCATATCTTCTAAACACATATAAATGTAATTTTTCACTGCTGTCGTTCCTATGCTTTTTAAACAAAGTTCCATTTGCCCTCTCACTGTAAGAACTCTTGTTTAATACTATTACAGTCCAAGTCGTTGTAATTTTGACATAAAGTCTAGTTATTTACATTTTGATGGACGGAATTAAACGTTTATTTTTAGCCAAGTTCAGAATCACTATTAACACGCCCGTTAAAATCAATGCTAACAACAAGCTCAACTATAGGAATGATTTCTAGTTACATGTATCTCTATATTCCCGCCATGAGATACGAGACAGCTATCATGTTACCATTTTAAAACTTATCTCGATATATCGACGGGTCCTAAATTTTGTAAAAACTTTTAATACTTCCCTATACTAGGATATTCTTACGTATCATGATTTCTATTATACTGGCGCCCACAACTGCCATTATTGAGGATATCGTGAAGATAAATACAGTAAACTGAATGAGTGGTCATTAAATACCGAATTTATCAAACGAGTCATCTATATACAGATAACAACGAGGCTATGCAGAGGCTATGCAGAGTTTTTATCTGCTTTATATGACGAGATTAATATATTCGAGTCTGTATAAGCACAAATTTCATATTCTATTTGCAGCATTTTATTATTTTTGCGATAATTCAATAAAATCCTGTTTTCTATAAATATGATATCTTCCGCGAAACATATTATACCGTTTGCAAAATGACGTCATTACAATCATAATGCGACGTCATTTTGCACGTAAAAGGAGTTTTATATTTTCTAAGCCCAGTGTTATCTCACTAGTGTTATATCACCCATGTAAAATCAAAATATTCAACGGGTTTATTTCACTCCAAACGCGGAAGTCATGTCATAAACGTAGTTATAGATGTCAGTATTTGGCGTCAGCATTACAGAAACTGTAACAATACGAGAGGCTTGAACTATCACGATTGTTTGTCAAGGAATATTTTCGCTAGCTAAATATAATTTTAACATGAAGGACACTTCAATATATCTAGATAACGTTTCCAAAATTTTCTTTGTAGATTTATGGTCTATCTCTCGACAGAAATATGACATCATGCTAATCCCTTCGGAGTATGTAAGCCGCAGCAAGATGGGTATTTAAAACAAAATATTGAAAATAAACATTTTCCCCAAATTTCAACAGAATTTCAGATTATATGCACTGTTCAAGTCTTTCTCATTAAGGGAACTTGCCTTTGTAAAGAAATATGAAATCAAATAAAAATGTTTGGCTTTCGATGTGTGATTTACTTTCAGTGGTCTTCATTTTCAAGACTTTTAAATAACAAAATACGCTTCGCCTACACTCGTCGGGAAAAAAAGAATTAACGACAGGAAGGTCCACTTCGATATTATACGGTGTTATATTTTTTCAGAACATAGGACCAGTAACATGTAACAAAAAGTAAAACGGTTTGCTGTCGACATAAACGTCTTTACTACAGCTTCAAATAGCTGTAGTTACGACATTTAAGTCGCCAAATCAAAAAAGAAAGAAAAAAAAGAGCTTCACATAGATGTCGGCGAATGCCGGAGTTCAGAGTTCACTTCCGCTCTAAATCAATGATTCAATTGGTCGATTGATTCTTTGGTTGACAGCTGCTATCATTAAATTAACATTATTTCACAAATCACTGTGCCTGTAATCTCCCCTCTCGACATTCACTCCAGTGATGGAATCGTTTCCTTGACTGTATCATAGTTCATTAAGTAGTCTGTGATATTTCCGTCCAGTAGAGCACCGCCATTATGCTGAACCATCCAACATGACACCGTTTTATTGGTAGCCATATTTAGACGGTGTCCCAGACTCGCCATAACTTTACGGGCCCTCCTAGTGTTGCCACTAACTCGTAATCGGCCCATTAGTCGTCCTTTCCGAGTTTTAGTCTTTTTCAGAGTAATATCTCTATGTAAAAATTGACCTGAAAGAATATAATAAAAGCTGGGTAAGTTGCTCAAGCACTATCTTTATAAATAAATCAGAATAAATTACTCTAACTATATTACTGTATTGGTGAAAATGAGATCAATAGGAGTTTGCACTAAAATGCCTTGATGTTGAAAATGTGATTATCGATTTTTTTTTTTTTCAAATTTTGTCCTCCGACTACGATAAAGAACGAAATAAGATTTGATATAAGGACCATGGCTTCAGGCTAGTTTAAACTGTTTTTATTATTGAATTACATGCCATTGAAATCTTGGTTTACCATTTATGGAATAGTTGTCGGGTCAACCGACATTGCAGTTCGACTGTGGTAACAAAATATATTATTTTGTAAAATATGTGATCGAAGACACGTTATCAAAGGCAGATCGATGGTTGGCGACCTAAACATCGTAACTACAGATTTAGTAAGCTGCAGTTACGACGTTTAAGTCGCAATTCCAACAAAAATGCTTACGACAAATTTCGGAGTTCAAATTTCAATTCCAGTCTAAATGTATGATTTGATTCTTTTGTTGTTTTGTTTTCATTGACAGCTGCGATCCAATGAATGCAATAATACGTGTAACGATACAACTCTTTATATTCAATGGTTGGTTCTTACAGAGTGACTTGCTGGTGTAAGCAAAGAAAAATAAGCATTTGAAAGGACAAACCACGCCATACCTACCTAAAAGACCATGTGTATGGTAGGACAATCCCCTTTCCTCTACTATATAAATACCAAGGAAATTCACTTTTCCTTGTTTTAACAACTTTTCTGGTCTCAAATGTCTCATTATAAGAAAAGCTATTTTGTCTTTAAAAATTATCACTAGCATGGAACCCTCAGTGTCTACCACCACTTTAGTCTTGCCATGACTTAACGTTGTGCCATTGTTCCAGTCTATGGTTTCTTGGTTAAGCGTAATATTTGTGGGAGTCACTGTTATGTTGAATTTCCACCTCGTTACAGTTATCTCACCGAGGAAGGTTTTGATTTCTCCGTGATGCGTGTCTTTTAGTTCTATTTTCGGCACTTTCTTTTTATTAGCTACAACTTTTGCTGTCACATCAACTCCTGTGAAAGAAGGGAAAATGATAACGGGTAGGCGCTTTAATTTGTTATATCAACGGACTCCTACAGGGTTAAAAGTGGACTTTCCTCTCAATTTATCATATCATGAACTCTCTGAGCTTATCACATGTCGTAGCAACTTTTACATGAGTTTAAAACATTTTTTTTTTAAGATTTAACTAGTAAAGACGTCGATGCAATAAGATAGTTCTTACATGACGCGATGTGTAGACGCAAGTTTAGATTCAGAAGCATTTTACAACATTAACAACAACAACAGTATTAGTAAAATTATAAGAGAGAGAGAGAGAGAGAGAGAGAGAGAGAGAGAGAGAGAGAGAGAGAGAGAGAGAGAGAGAGAGAGAGAGAGAGAGAGAGAGAGAGAAAGAGGGGACAACAACCCCAAAACAAACAAACAAACAAAAAACATCCCCCATCTAGCAGTGACTTTCTAATTTCCCGGATCTAAAAAAAAAATCGAAAAACATCTGATTGACCAGTTGTTCTTAAAGGCATATTCACTACTCTACCTGAATACTGGTCATGTATCAACTGATACTCAAACCCTTCCTCTCCCATCACATCAAAACACACAGCATACTCGAGACCTTTAACATTCACTATGAAATGAGGATCACTGTCAGCTAAGGCACGAGGAACAACTGAAATAAAATGTACATTACCTTGAATTTTATACTTGTTATACTTTTAGTAGACATGCTTCCTCTTACCGTACTGCTGATTAGTGGTCAGCTTGCGAGACATAAGGGAGGTAAATTCAAGGAATGAAATGTATTTTTACGATTGATGTACCGTAGTTACTCTAAAACCCACAATTGGAGACCGGCTATACTTTTATATGCAATAGTCATATGAGTTGTAATGTAGGCCTAATCAAAATTCTTCCTCAGAATCTCCATCTGTAGCAACTTGATTTTTGAAAGAATGATATTGTCCTCTAAGAATTTGCACGTTTAAAGCCACGAGACTTTGTTATGACTACAATAAGTGAGAGTTTTTGCAAGGTACTAGGACTATGACCAAGTAAGAACCATAATGCATACACTCCCTCCAAACTGTCTAACATTTTGCTTACTTTCGTTATACTATGAGGGGTGAAGTTTAAAGAGTACTTTAGTTAACCCATTACCAGACGACACATTTTAAGACAGGTCCCAATTCAAAGAAGTTGAAGACGACAATTTTCAGTGTTTCAATTCTTATTTTTTTATCTTTTAAGGTTTAAAACATTGTGGATAATAAAAAAATGCCTGTAACAATATTTATATTCTCCACAATGTTTTAAAAACTTTTTTCTTTGGGAGGTCTAAAAGCATTATTGTGCAGCAATGGGTTAATAGATAAAAGTTAAACACAATCCTACACACATATTTTTGTTCAGTTTTTGGGGCGGGGAATTCACTTACCCGAGGTTCCTTTAGAAGTTAAACTCTGTGAATCCTTGCCTCCTTTTATGTTATCTATAATATTACTTGCTGGGTCTTTTTCGTCATCTTGTTCGAGTGCATTAGCGTCATCTACAATAGATGTTTTACTTACATTAACACTTTGGATCTCACGATGTTATCATAAAAAACTTCCAACAATCAATGAATCTATATACATGTATTCATTTTGATTTTTCACCTTATTTATCTCTATAAAACACCTTGTATTCAAACCCGTTTTCATAAAAGTGGAAACAAAAAGAAGATAAAAGAGGTTCGCAAAGCTGCGCGTATACGCTCGAAGGGGCTTGTCAGAAAAAAAGAAAAGAAAAAGAAAACCACTGTAATTTTAAACCATTTTTCTAAGCCAAGGGCAGATTATTCAAAAACGACTTAAGGGATCAAAATTGCTTTTGTTTCATGTACAACTCAACACACAAATTGATCGTGTAAAGTTTCAGTTCATTCCAATCTGAAAGTGTTGCGCACAGAAAATGTTATTTGACAGATGGATAGACGGACAGAAGGACTATCGGGGCCATTACATAATATGACCGTCGGGCGTATAAAACTGTTAAGAAATATTGTATGTGCATGTGTTTTGATTTTCGATTATATTTTTTTTTCATTAATCAAAATGGTAAATAGACAATCTATAAATATTGCTGCAGCAATTTCAAATATAATGTTAACAGCTAATGATATCAGATTATGAACAAAGAACAATCACTTAACTCATTCCAGCACAATAAAAAACATCTGGGAAAATATTGTGTAAATTGAAGAAATTTATTGAGACAGCCAATTACATCATTTCCACAATGCCTTCTACCTACTTGAAAGTTTAAAAAAAATCTAAAATTTCATAATTCTTTGAATTTGAACCAAGCAAAACTTTTGTCGTTAAGTAATGGTTTTAGAAAATACCGAAGCCGCCATCTTTAAAATTGATATTAGTCATGTGTGGTAAAATACCTTCTTGAATATCATTTGTTTTGTTTGTTTGTTTCGGTTCAGGCTTTGTGACTATCATGGACGTAACCGGAGTAACGAAGTTATACTGAAAAGAAAGGGAAAAGTAAAACATTGAGAGCTCCATAGAAGTGGAAGTGATGACTATATAAGTTTCATATCCAAACCCTATATTGTGGGTACTAATTTGAATCGTCTTGACGAAATGATTCTTATGATCAAAATCGGATTAGATGCATGAATATTGATCGTACGCTGTGAGACTAATATTTCGTGCTCTGAAAACACAAATATTAAATTGAATCTTTGAGTAAATGAGTTTAAAGCAATTTCTTCGTTAACCACAACATTTTCTGTGGTATAAAGCACAGAATTGTGTCACACCGATATCCGAGGAATAACTTTTCCTAGAGATTCCATAATTAGGTGAATCATCCACAAAACTTAACCTTTTCCTTTTATGCAAAATTTAAGACCTGCCCAAATTCAAAGGTTTTGCAGACGGAAATTGAATGTGGATTTATTTTGAAATCTAACCATCCAATCGGGTAGAAAATATTGTGGAAAAAGAAGAAATTTTACATGTAATTTCTCCTTTTACCACAATGTTTTCTCAAGCATAAAAATGTTTGAAGCAGGAAAGGGTAAATACGTGCATTCTATAGTTACTATCATCACCAATTGATGAGTCGTTACCCACGCCCACTGATCCCTGACAAGACAGTTGGAATGAGACATCAAACGATCATTGTTTGCACAGTTTTAGGCAAGGAACATAAAACATATAGCAAATTGTTGGTTTGCGACTTAAACGTCACAGCTATAGCCTGAAATTTTAGTCGCCAAATCAACAAAAACGCTTGGCATAATTGTCGAAGATCAATATTCAATTTCAGATCTAAATGAGTAATTTGATTGGTCTGTTCAATTAAGTTTTGGTTGACACACGCGATCTTTAAACCTGTTTCCACACACTCCCCCTTTCTAAGCCCACCAAGAAAAAAGCTTTGGAAAACATTGATGACAAAGAAGAAATGCTTGATTCAAGTAATGTCTTCAATGTCCACGATGTTTTCTAGCTCAAAAGACCAAGGATTCTAAAATTCACCAAATTGAATTGTCCTCTGCATCTTCTTTCAATTTGGGTCAGTCTAAAATTTTCTGACGTTGGAAAGAGTAAATTACTGTGTACCTTAAGCGCCAAATTGATTGCATCCTGTTTAATTTCCTTCTTTAGTACATTGTTTTCCGTCTTTAACATTTCACCCAGCAGCTTCTTCACTGTAAGGTAGGCCCATATCCTCTCTGTTATCATCTCGTAGTTTAACCTGGTCTTAAACTCTGGAAGAATCGCTTTCTTAGCATAAAAATCTTGTGACGAGTGTAGCTCTAGCATTCCATTTTCTGACTGACCCACGACAGAGAGTGATATCGTGTTAAAGTCCTCGGCGTCCTCGTTAATCTGACCAGCAACAACTAGTTCAGAACCGTCAAAGAAACTAGGGAACTGTGTTTGTGAAACAGTCGTAAGATTAACCGTGTCGTCCAAATACGTAAATGACACTTTAGACAATAAAACATTAGAAATTTCACTATAAAACCCTGTTAGCTGTAAAGCGGCATCTGCGTCCGTGTATATCTTCCTTGCAAATGCATCATTTCTTGCTGAAATCTTTTTAAGGAAATCAAAATTAGCATCACCACCAAAGGCGAGCGAGAAGATTTGTATTTTTTGTTGATTTCTCTCTTGGATGTTGTTTAATATCTCCTTAAATTTGACCACGCCCACCGTCGGATCTCCGTCAGTTAGGAACACTATGATAGGGGCTGATAAACCGCTGTTATAGTCGTTTGAGCTTTGCAGAATATCAATAGCGTCTGTCAGTGCGTCATTCACATTGGTCCCTAAAATAGAAAAACTTTTGTAAGACGATGAAACTGACCGATTGCGGCTGTCAATCGGATAATCAATCGACCAACAAATTTATTCAATTAGTCAGGAAGTGAACTTAGCACTTTATCAAACATTCGCCGATATTTTGGTAAAGCACTCTTTGTTGGTTTAGCGACCTAAATGTAGAAAATACAGCTTATTCAAACTGTAGTCACGACGTTTAGGTCGCCGATCAAGCATTTCACTCTTTTGCTCCATATTGCTTGTCACGAAATTTTGCAAAATAAGGCCGTTTAATATATTAAAGGAACTTCCTGTCGGAGCTCAGTAGGCGTGGCCAACGATCCGTTATTTATATGTCAAAAAAAAATCCTAATGCCAATAGAAGTTTCTCAATGAGTAAAATGCCACAAAGCTAGGTAAAAGGATACAATTCAACAAATCTAACAAATATTGCTGGGAAAGTAGTTTTCTTACCACAATGTCTTTGCTCGATAAATCCGTCTAATGATTCTGTACAATATATAAGGTCAAGTATTTAATATTTCAATTGTTAATATCGATTCTGTATTTTATATGAAAATTGAAATCTTTTCAAATTCTACCATTGCTGGTACACCATAACAAAGATATATCAGATGCTTTAATACCTCCCTCCGCCTGTAATTCTTGAATCTTTTTCGTAGCTTCCTCGATGTTGTCTTTAGACGCTTTCATCATAGTTTTCGACCACGGCTCCGCCCAGCTATGGAACTCGACGATATTAAACAAGTCTTCCTCCTTCAGGTCCTTCAATATATGTAACATGGCTGCCTTTAACTGGTGGATTTTATCTTCAAGGTTCATGGAGCCGCTAACATCCAAGACGAACAGAATTCGCTTGTTTATCGGTGACAGTCCAACCGGTGCAAAGAAGTGGGTGAAGTAACCATTTACAACCTGGAGAATAATACAATCGTCCGTCAATAGTAGAAGATATAACCCATTACCAGATGACAACATTTTAGACTGGTCCAAATTGGACGAAGTTGCAGAAAACAATTTTTGGTAGACGGAATTAATTTAAACATTTGGATAATGATTACAAGCAATTTCTTCATTTTCAACAATGTTTTCCAATGTGTTATTTTTCTATAAGCCGTCAAAAGGCGTCATTGTGCGGGAATGGGTTGATAATTAACATCGAAACTAATACAGGGAGACCTTTTGTACATAAAACAGTAGCACAGGCTACAATAAAGGTAGAGAATCTCGCATTAACATAGGTAAGTAAGTAAAAAAAAAAAATAGGCAAAGTTATTTCTCTGAATGTGTTTCAGACACCAGTCTTTCCGTTAGGTCAAGAAATAAGCCTAACTATTTAACATATTTAAACATACAAAACAGTCACTACCTCGAATACAACAAATGACGTCGAATTCGTCGATTAACATTAATTTTAGAAACCCACCTAAGGATGCAATGGTTTATACAACTATCGGTCAGAGCATGAATCTCAAAACTTTAATATACTTGCAAATAAACTTGCTACACGGACAATATAAATACTTACAAAAAGATCCCCTGCGTCGAGCGACCGTTGTACATCATACATAATTTTGAACAACCCACTGATGCCCCTGGGTGACATTCTCATCTGATCTTGGGGACTGGGGTTATATCGTATATACGCCGACTGTGGGGATGGACGCTCAACAATGGCTAATTCATTACTAGCTGAAATTTAATGACAATAGACTTTATTTGAAAAAAAACTGTAATTCCAATATCTTTATGCACTCATACGAGGAAAAAGTTCACCGAGTCACCATTGTAAATCAAAATTAACCAATTCACATACTATAATGCCTTATCACGCCCATCGAAATGCTTTTTTTTGAAAACAGTATGGAAAATGGAAAAATTGCTTGTGCAAGTAATTTCTTCATTATTGCCAAAAAAGGCAAATCTTTTTGAAATTTGACTTGCTAAAGATTATCACCTGTAGCTTCTTTGAATTTGGACCTGTCTAAGATTTCGTCATCTGGTAATGGGTTAAAGTCCAACTTCACGAGGCTTTTGATAGGTGTATATGGTCGAAAAAAGAATACCTTAAAGCAAAAACTGAGTAAATGATACAATGAGCTGTTCATTCAACCACTGAAAGGAACCGCTGTCTGTATTTTCTCATTAGTTTTAAGCGATATTTAACAAAGGTCCAAACTATCTTATAACTAGGCTGGTTCATACGTTAGATCTCCGCCGACAGAAGTTATGCAACTCATTCTGGGTAGCTATTTAGGCCTGAACCGAAGTGCCATATCAAACGTGTCTTAACCCTTTCCTGTTTAATCCCTGTTTTTTTTACGTCCCTGTGTTTTATACTTGACAAAACGTTGTAGAATAATATGAAATTGTTTGTAACAAGCAATTTCTTCCTTTTCCACATTTTTTTTCTATCCTATAGAATAATTATTATAAAGACGACTTTGAATTGTCGTCTGCTAAACCTTTGAACTTGGACAGGTCTAAAATCTTGAAAATTTTGAAAAAAGGGAAGGGTTAAAGGTAGCTTAATTCCCAATACAAGGACAACCGTCAGTATATGATAGCACACACATCTTATGACTTTACTAGACTGGTTGACCTGTCCCGTCTACGCTGCTCTCTGATATTAGATCGTAAGATTAGGACAGGAGCACCAGTCGAATGACTTTACCTACTTGATATATGAAACGGATTGGCCATCACTGTGTTGGCCACCGGTGGAATTCTAAGCGCGGTGATCTCCCTTGACTCGTAGATGTAGACCTCTACAAGAAGACTGTCGACGATCTGTTTAGGGTCGATAAATATGATGTGCTCGTACTGGCCACGTTTTCGCTGCAGTAACTCGTCGTATGTTAAAACAAACGTGACCTCGGATTGGGGAGCTACATTAATGCTGACACGGAACGTGCTGCTATCTCGGGGTCTACGAATAAAAGTTTTGCAATGGTAATTGTCCACCACCATAAAATAGATCTGATACTTGGATAATGTTAGGTCTTTAGGTTAAAATTACCTTTCGCATGGACCGTAAAAGTCCTGACATCCTGAAACTTAAAATCCTACAAAAATCATGAACACATATCTCATTTCTAGTACAGTCAGGAAAAAGTATTGCAATAATCAATCGACGATGTTCGAACAAAACCTCGTAACTACAGTTTATCTTAAGCTGTAGGTACGAGTTTTTGTTAAAACACTGACCTTATACTAGTAAATGCCCATTAAACTTTGTTCATTTGAACCTTTCTATTTCATTAATACAAAAAGATCCTATCTTACATAACGAAATATACCCTATAGTGTATCCATATTATATTCTATCTGTGACGGATCAAACAAAAAGGCACCTTACGGGTGGTTCGTAAACCAATATTTGAAAAAGGAATGGGATCCATTAGAAGTAAATAAGACAAATATACACACCATCATAGGGTAGAATGAATATTCTGGATTCAGAAAATCTAAAACTAGCAAAACGTTTTGACCCTTGTCACACTGCGAAGTTTGCCACAGTCTAATCAGGGTCGTTCTTGCCGCATTTCTAACATTTTTTTTATCATAATCCAAAAATCATATTTGCGCTGGCATTTGCATAAACTGTGATTAATATGTTTTCTACTTGAGGAGACTTATGATCGTTTAATCTGTCCTCTTTTTTTACCCATTCCCAGACGACAAAATTTTAGACTGGTCTAGATGAAATAAGTTGCAGGTTACAATTCAAAGTTTGTGAAATTTAGACTATTTCATTTTTCTGGGTAGAACATATTTCGGAAATAAAGAAACTGCTTGTTGCAAGCAATTTATTCATTTAACACAATCTTTTCCAAAATGATTTTCTTGAGGGCGTCAAAAAGCGTTTTTGTGTGGGAACATTTAAATACGTGCTTATATTCAGAACATTTGAAATTCTCTCATTTTTAGCTCGGCTATTTTCGAAGAAAACCCGAGGTATTGCTATAACCTGAGTGCCGTCTTTGTCGTCGTTGTTGTCGTCGTCGTCGTGCGAGGACTTTGACATTTTGTGATATCTCTGGTTCTACTAAAGGCATTCACTTGAAACTTGGCACACTTGTTCACTATCAAAAAAGCAACATATACTATCAAGGGGTATAACTCTAGGTGCATTTTATCCACTATCCGGCACCCAATAGCCGAGCGTATGCACCCGTAGGCGGTGCTCTAGTGATGAACTAATGTACACATCAAAGTACAAAGTCCTTAAACTCAAAGAACGCATACTTACTTGGATGCAACATGACCCGCGGACTGACCTTTTAGTTTGGCCTTCTCATATACTTTTTTGGCTTCTTCTTTTTCCTTCACGATGCCAGGGTATAAGACACCATCTATTTGTCTGAAAAAACAAAGAGCTTTGATCATCACCCGCCTACATGCTCTTGTTTCGGCGAGTTCTTTGGTTCTATTGAACGATTTTAAGCAAAGGTTAAGTGCACAAACGTTTATCAATATATCAAAAAAAAGCGCGATTTACAAAAATGGAATTAAAAAACAACAACAACAAACACACACACACAAAAAAAACAAACAAAACAAAAAAAAAAAAAAAAAAAAAAAAAAAAAAAAACATACACAAAAAAAAACAAACAAAAAACAACAACAACAAAAAAAAAAAAAAAAAAAAAAAAAACACCAAGAATCTTTTAAACTGAAAAGATCATAACTTTTTTGTAAACTCACCCTGACAATACGAAAAGTATTTTGCCTAATCCAAATTTAAAGATGTTACGGACGGCAATTTTTGAGTTTAAGATTTTCTTTAAGGAATGTATTTTCGGGTAGATATCATTGTGAATAATGAAGAAATTGATTGTAACGAGTACTTTATTCATTTTCCAAAGTATTTTCCAAAGCTAAGAAAATTCAGGCAATTGACCAATCGCGATGGTCAATTAAAGAATCAATCGACCAATCAAATCATTCATTTAGACCGGAAGTGAACTCTGAACTCCAGAATCGACCGATTTTTAAGTTAAGTAATCAAGTTTGTTTGGCTATTTAAACATCTTATCTAAAGCTTGAATGAGCTTTAGTTACGACGTTAGGTAGCAAGCCAGCCAACTACCTTTTTGTTTCATATTGCTGGTCACTTTGCAAAATACCACCGTTTAGTATCGAAGTTGAACTTACTGTTGAAGTGGGCGGGGCAAAACATCCGTCAATAATGACGTCACCTAAGAATTGAAATTACCAAAGAAATGAAATTATGCCATTAAGGCTGTTTTTTGCTAGAATACGTTTTATTTTTATTCTAAATGGAAATCGCAATTTGATTTGTTAATAAACAACTGATTTAAAGTCATATGCACTACGATATGACATCATGTATTTCCCTTAAAGAGCCTCGCCGGTGATGCAAGCAAAATTTTAATTGACGACCAGTCGACTCTCGCTTCGTCAGTTGCAAACGCAGTATAACTATTAAAATTGTATAAGAGGTCTTGTTAAATGAGGGTCACATTTTGTGTTGTAATTTTCCCTTAATGTGCCTTTTTTTATAAATTGGATACTTTTCGTCCCATTTAAGGAGATGACTCTCCTCATTGTGCAAACTAAAACCCTATTACACTTCCTCAATATAGTGTGAAAAGGTTCTTAGCTTCATTCCATAATTACAGCAATACTAATAAGAATGAATATATGTGAATTTTATACCGCAGATGAAAACAACACAAAAAAGTATCTCCATCTGTAAATATTGTCAACCGTCTCAATCAAAAAACAATTTACCAAACAAATCATCCATTTATACCAAAGGTGGACTCAACTTGAAGTCCGAAATTGGTCGATGTTGAAGGGAAGCAATTTCTTGCTTTGACGACTTCAGCGACGTAACTACAGCTTTTTCAAGCTGCAGTTACGACGATAAGGTCGACAAACTACCATTTAATTTATTGTCAAATGTTACAGGAAATAAATTTTGCAAAATATCACCGTTTGATCATCAGATTCGAACTTCCTGTTTGAGTCAGAGGGATATATTTTGATTTGAGGTAAACGTCATGATTGGTATCAATTGAACAATCGTTGGCCCCGCCCACTTGCTTCGTTAGCCCCACCCATTGACTCCAACATTAAGCCCCGCATCGTTTTTAAATGGCGTTATTTTGAAAATCTAAGGCCAGTATTATGTAACAAAAAGGTAGTACAGTTGGTTGGCGACTTAAACATAAATCTTTAACCCTCCAAACCAGCAAAAAAGGTTAACATAAATTGGGGCCAATGTTGGAGATCAAAACACATTTCTGGTCTCAATGAATGATTTCATTGATTGACATGTTATATGAGTGACAGCCGCGATTGCATGGTCAATTTGACACGAAGATCCTGCGTTTGAATCTCAAGTCGCCGGTATAGGATATTAACAAAAACGGAATAAAGATTTGTACATGTGTGTGATCCCAGGCTTAAGGTCTGCCTTTGAAACGAAATCTTTTAGAACGAGTTTTGAACAGCCTTAAACGTATTTTTCCCGTTTAAGATCTGATGTTTTACAACGAAGATTTTCTATAAGTAAGCACAACAACAACAACAACAACAACAAATTCCTGATTAACGATTACGCACGTAATAACGATGAAATAATGAATATGTAAACTTCAACTAAGCTATGTCTTCACATTCGTAAAATTGGGTTTGATTTAGCTGAAAGTTCGTGCATCCTTGTCTTAGCTTCAACCATGACCGTTCACGACCGAAAGTTGACCGAACAACTCCTTACTAAATACTTTTACTGCTATTTCTAACAATATGTTTGTGTCTTTATAATGAAAAGAGACTTAAGATAGTTTCCTATAGCAACACAATATGCAAATGCTAAAAGGAATAATAACTGGAACCATTTCTTCGTTGTAAGTTATATCGGCTGTTATATCGGCTGTCAATATTAGGCACATATAGAACATCAGCCAACAACACCCACGGTAACTCTAAGATTTCATTGACCCTAGCCTCTTTAAGCATAATATTCCATAATAATACCACGATGTTGACATTTGTCTTATGATTTTTCAGAATTGATTGGGGTTAATTATGTTAATCGTTCGACAGAAGCTTTAAAAGAGAGGTACAATATCTCACCTAGGCCGAGGGCTTCCCCGAGAACTTCGATGGACCAATACGTGTTTGTGAATGATAACATACTGACCCGCTACACTCTCAAATATACATGAAAACGGGTTTCTACCGAACATATAGGCCTTAGACTACTGGGGCTATTGCATATTGTATATGCTATGGCGTCGCCGTCATAGCGCAGTCGGTAGCGCGTCAGATTCCTAATCTTCTGTCCTGGTGTGAGAAAAAACCAGGAATCCATTGTTAGCTGCTCCAGCCGCCGCGATATGACTGAAATACTGTTTAAAGTGGCGTTTAACCCAATTCAATCAATGAATCAATATGCTATGGCAAATGCAATCAGATCTCCTGGCTCAATTTAACGAGTGGTGCAGTATACTTGAAAAAGATCAATGGATGATGCAAGCGTGAAATTTTCACCAAATAATCTTTAGGCCTCCTAAATTAAGAAAAACGAAGTCTGGCTACACCTTACATTTGACCGTGTAGATGGACGAAAAAACAACAACAACAACAAAAAAACCACACACAATCTCTCATCTGAGATATTTGCAAATTACCGTTATTTTTGTATAAAAAAGACATAGCTTCGGTCAAATGAATAAAACAAGTATAAGATTTTGGGCATAGTACAAAACTATCGATTAATGCTTTACAATAAATATAAATGCCTTTGGCTTTATAGTTTAATCCACTACCAAACTTTCCCACATTTTGACGCCTTTAAAGACAAAAGATTAAAAACATTGTGAGAAAGGTTGAACTTAGTAGTTAAAATGCAATTATTTCCGTTTCTCACAATGTTTACTCCGCTAAAAATTCATTCTATTTAAATTCCAATCAAACTTTAATTACCTTCTGTATTTTTTTTAATGTTGACCAGTGTAAAGAGGAGAAGACTTTGAAATTGCTCTAACTGAGCATTTTACAAAACTTTGGGCCTCTGGGACAGGGCTGTTCAGTTAAATGGGTATTGTTTTAGCAACCTTGGTAGAAAACCAGCTTGATGTACTATAAACCAAATAGGCAAGCATTACAACTTATACATGGGGAGAGGAAGATAATTGAATAAGCTCTTATTGATTGTTTTCATAACTTTGGATACCTTGGGAATAGCCAATTTTGTCCAAAGGGGTATAACTTCAAGAAACATGGTAAAAAACAATAATGCTATGCTGTGACTTTAACATAAATGCGCTAGGCCTTATATTTAAGAAGAAGTTTTTTTTTTCAAATTGAGCAATTTACGCAATTTTCTTCCCCTAGAGCAGAAACGTTTTTGAGACATATTTTACAAAAACATCTAGTTATGCTATATACGAATGTATGTCCTTCACCTTATATTTCAGAAGGAGATGACTTTTAAAGTTGGTCCCAATTTTCTGACCTCTGGGGCAGGGTCATGTTATATACCAGGGCTATGATTTTAGCAAACATGGTATATAACCATCTGGTTATGCTATATACCAAAAATGAATGCCTTAAAAATTGTAGATTAAGAGAAGACCGTTGAACATGGTCTAATTAAGCATATTTTTTTTACGAATTTTGGACATCCAGGGAAGAGGCACTTTTTACCTTACAGGCATAATTTAATCAAAATTGACAGATAACAGCTAGGCTATGCTACATTCCAAATATAAATGCCCTCGGTCCTAAAGTGAAGATTTTTTTCAACTTACTCAAATTTTGTACTTTTTCCTATTTTGGTCACCTATTGAAGCAACATTTTCTAACCCAGGAGCAAAAGTTTAAAAGAAAACATATACCAAATATTAATGTCCTTGGCCTTATAGTTTACGAGGAGAAGTCTTTTGAGCTTGCTCTGATTAAATATTTTTCCAAACTTCGGACCTCAGGGGCGGGGCCATATTTGCCCAAAGGGATTAAATTCTTGACAACTTAGCAGAGAAACATGTGATTAAGCTAAATATGAAATATAAATGCCTTTGGCCTTGTGGTTTCTGAAAAAAAAATCAAAGATTTGCTAAATTTTTCCAATTTCAAAGCCGCTCCAACCAGAGTTTTTCACGGAATGTAATTCTTTTAACAAATTTTGTACAGCTTTACCCAAGGAACATCCCTGCAAAGTTTTAGCTTGATTGGCCTACTGGTTCTGGGGGAAAGATTATTTTTAAGATTTACTAGAATTTCCAGTTTTCAAGTGCCGCTTCAACAAGAGTTTTTCGCGAAATGAAATTCTTTTAACAACTTTTGTAGAGGTTCACCCAAGGAACATCCCTGCAAAGTTTAGCTTGATTGGCCTACTGGTATTGAACGAAAAGGTTTTAAAAGTAATTGTGAACAGACGAACAGACGGACAACGACCGATCACAATTGCTCACCCGCACTTCGTGCTCAGGTGAGCTAGAATAAATTTCCACCAATCTACGGATAAGTATACAAGTGATCATGTCTTCTTCACTGATCCAAATTTAAACGAGTTGCATATGAAAGTCTTTGGTCAATGAAATCTCCTTTTCTTTGTCTTTGGGGGTACAGATATCGTGGCCAATGAAGAAACTGCTTGCTATGAGCAATTAACAGATCGCTGACCACGCCCACTGAGCTCCGACAGGAGTTTCACTAAGATATTGGACTTTTGTCAATTTTATGGCCCGTAATTTGTAACAAAAAAGTAAATGGTTGGTTTGCGATTTTATATCATAATGAAGTGACTTGTTTAATTTGAAATGGGTTTAACATCGCTTTTAACAAATTTTCAGTCAAACCGCGGCGGCTAGAGCACCTAACAATGGAAACCTGGTGTAATCTCCCACCAGTATTACCATTACATCCTTTCCTAGCCTCTAGCTGCTATCCCACAGCAGGTTTATGATTATCCACCCATTTGCGAGATGTAAATGTCGTGCCGCCGCAGGTGATCGAACCCATGACACCCCATAATTGAAAATTGGGTGCTCTACAATCTACAACTAGTAACGGTACGTATTTGCAAACAGTGCGAGGTTAATCAAATTTCAGTGCTATGGTACTTAATTTATCTCATCACATAAACATTAATGTCCTGAAATAACCTAAATTTTGATTTATGACTAAAATCAACTTAAGAACGGCAGGCATTATTCTGTATAAGATAGAAAATGTTGAGTGACTCCTTGTCCAAAGTTGATATTTACAATGCTCTTGGACAAGTTTGAAATAAATATATTGACAATGAAATATACTTCATCAAAATACTAAGTAGTTCTTGCTTTCAAATTAATCAAACCATTAGTAATGGCCGTGTCAATGAAAAAAGAGTTTTAGGGTGAAGCTGTGCTTATAATCAGCATCTGATTAATTAACGGATCTCTGGCCCCGCCCACTGACTTAGCTGGTAACGCCAACTGACTTCGACAAGAAGTTCAACTTCTACATTGAACTTTATTAGTTTTGCAAAATGTATAGCCAGTAAGATGCTACAAAAATGTTAAATGGTTAGTTGGAGACCCAAGCAATTTCTTCATTTTTCATAATGTTTTCTACCAAGAAAGTTGAAAAATCCGAAATTTCATAAACCTTAAATTGTCGTCTGCAATTTCTTTCAATTTGGACCAGTCTAAAATTTTGCCGTCTGGGAATGGGTTAACCAGTCTTTCATTCAAATGAGACATATCTTTGGCATCACTCACTCGGTGAAACAATCCTCGTTATCCTGTTTTACATGTGTACATTTACGTTTTGGGCATTGAGACAAGGGAACATATTGTTGGCAACTGGTCTGGCACGCCTTGAAGTGTTTATTGTTTTAGGTGATAGACGCGCATTATCGTATTATTATTATTACATCAACACAAACCACATTGTGTGCGAGTTGGAGGGGGGTAGGAGGTGTTTTTATTATGCTTCCTTGCAGAAATTAATATTGACAGGAGCTGGTAAACTAAAAGGTACTATGATGCAATTTTATGAAACGCCCAAATTAGTGGCTGATTTCTCCCAAGAAGTTCTCATGTATCGTAAAAAAAGTTAAGCTTTGCATATAACCATGTTAGTCTTTTTTCACAAATATCAGTCTGCATCACAAGCTGAAGTCGAAATCACATCTTGTTCATGTTATCTTATATATCGAGGGCTTAGAGCAAAAACATAGCATGGCTCTATACAATCTATACAGCCATACTATGTTTTTGCTCTAAGCTATCGATATGTCTTATATATCATAACATGCTGTAGTTTCAACTTGAATCAAACTGTAATTACGACATTTATACGAATATTGACGACATTTGCTATCCTCGTTTTAAGTGAGTGTAAATTTTGTAGGAAAGCATGCCGGGATCCAGAGAATAAAACAGGAAGGTAGAATAAAGAATTGAAATCGCGCACCATCAACCAAAGTCTACTCTGTAATGTCCACTAAGAAAAGACGGATTGAATTAATGACTATACTGAACTAGAATTTACATGCGCTGACTCATCATACTTTGGTAGTTATTTGTTTCTTTTGAACAATAGTATAGTGAAGAATAAAAGCATATCAGTCTGACTACGCAATACAAGTTACTATCCACTCCGAAAAAGATGGCCTGGTTTGATAACCTTAATGAATCTGGAATGTGAGTACGCGTGCCGGTCTGATCATGAATGAAATAGTTGGGTTTATTTTTGGCAATCGTGCACTGTTTTCTTTCTAGAAACTAATTCGGCAGAGGATTAGCTGTATTAAACAGAGCACCAGAAATCCGTTCCTGTGGATTTATTCCTTGTTTCCCTTAAAATATCAACTAAATGAATGGAGATATTATCAAAGGACTGACAGCTCCTAGAATCGTCTGAAATGCATTATAATTAATTTTCTCAACTTTAGCTAGAATGATGCGCTAGTTTTTAATTTATCAAACACATCAGAATCCAGGAACTCGATCTGGACAATTGTGTTTTTAAAATAACACCAGATTTACTTGTTAAATGTAGAAAACTATGTGTATTTAGATATAAAAAGCAATCCTATGTGTGAATTGACTAATTAAACTTTTGATTTCCCTGAAACTTTGAACACATGTATGGTTGATGACTGTTACACGTTAAATATTTTGTAACAAGTTTATCACGGTCGGTAGTTATTTTCGATTTCAGTATATTTAATAATAAGATGCGCCTGAATTAATATGAAATTTGAGTGCACGCGTGCCATTTCCAACCATTACACATATGCGCCAAGTAAAGACTCAGATCAGTCTGTGCATCCGCACAGTCTGATCAGAGTCTTCATTCTGCGCTCTGTAGATAGATACTTACCCAAAGCTTCTTTAAACAAATGGAAATGTCACGCATAGGCTTGTCGAATATACACAAAAATGGACAATGTTGATAAAACAAATAAACCGACAAAGTGATTGCTGTATATAATTAAACAGGAAAAGTGAAGAAATGCGACCTGCACCAATCGATTTTTCAAAAGATTTTCAATCGAAACGGTTATTCCAGGGAAAGAAATGTAAAGCATGAATTACATTCAAACCCACACTTGATAGCCTGGGAGACAGGCTAAGAGGAAGCAGAGGGAGTGTTTAGCAAGAGAGACAGATAAACAGATAAACAGATAAATAGAAAGAGAGAGAGAGAGAGAGAGAGAGAGAGAGAGAGAGAGAGAGAGAGAGAGAGAGAGAGAGAGATGGGCGGAAGGGGGCTTGACGACAGACGGACACGCATCATTACCATATATCCTCACTGAAATAAGTTACATATAAGAAAGACAAGAATGGACGACCAAACATGGTTTTACAGCATAACCACATCGTAGAGATTTTAGAAAAAAGTTCACGTGAACAAAATTTTCATCTTTTATCGCGAGATCAGGAACATTGCAAAGGGTCTGAAGTAATATCATGATAGAAAACAGTGATAATAAAAGCCTATTCGCTTACAAATCAGTCGACTCAATGAAATACACGTAATACTGCTTTATATTTTTTTAAATTTCTAGATTCTTAGGGTAGCCAATTTAAAATAACATAGTAAGGAAAATAAACATAGTAAGGATTTTTCTTTTTTTTTTTATAATTTAGTTATTGGAATATTGGAGATAATTCGACAAATAAGTTCGAGATCCCATGAGTAGATCAGCATCAATGAGAATCATATTCAAAGTTTCAGGTCGATCAGTTTGAAGGGACTGTACTAGCCTAGAAAAGCGTTAAGCTAAAACCGAGCTGCTCCCGAGTACCTTCTTACCATTTTTATGATTATCCTGTTTGCTTTATTTCCTCATCCAAACGTGTGCAAGGGTCATGGACATCCCTCAACACACCGTAAAATTGGCCAATCGCAATCAAGGAATCAACTCACCAATCAAATATTTTATTCACCCCGGACCTGAACTTTCAACTCCAACATTTGCCGCAACTTTTGTTAGTCTGTGTTGTTGGTTTCGTGACTTACACGCCGTATCTACAGGTTATTCAATCTGTAGTTACGACGTTTAGGTCGCCAACTAATCATTTTATTTTTTTGTGATTGATTATTTCCGTTTATTTATCGTCGCTACCGTAGCACATGCCCATATGAGCGACGCCCCTAGAAGACGGTTAGTTGTTACGGGGGAAAGTTCGAGGATACAGGACGAAACTGCTGAGAGCTCCGCCTGGTTCTTTAACGTGCTCGGTGGATAGCACCGTCACACGGGGCCTCGGTTTAACGTCTCATCCGAAAGAAAATTAGTTTGTTAGTAGATATGGTCAGCCCAGAGCTCGAACCCGTGATCTTGAGGTTTGAAGTCAAGTGCTCTACCAACTGAGCTAATCGGGCTGACAGTATTTTTTTGTTGCATGCTAATGGCCATAAATTCTGCAAAATTCTACTAACTGAGCTAATCGGGCTGACAGTATTTTTTTGTTGCATGCTAATGGCCATAAATTCTGCAAAATGACGCCGTTCGAAATCGAGGCGGGACTTCATGTTGGAGTAAATGGGCGGAGCCTGGGGCGTCAGTGGGCGGGGTCAGCGATTGGTTAATTGACCAATCTCTATCCCTGCCCACTTACTCCATCGGTCCCGCTCAGTGACTCCAATAGGAAGTTCCGCTTAGATATTTAAAAAAAAATTTGCACAATTTATTGCCAGTAACCGCATGAAACAAAAAACTAGAATAGTTGGTTAGCGACCTAAACGTCGTAACCACAACTTGAATAAACCCCCAAAAAAAATCTTTATAAATGGCCAATGGCGGAGTTCAAAACTCATTTACTGTCTAAATGAATGATTTCATTGGCCGACTGGTTTTTGATTGACAATCGCGATTAGTCAATTGCCTAATTACACTCGTTGACATATTATCGCAAACTCAGAGAAAAAGAAAATGAACCAGATATAGTTAATTGATTATAAATGTACAATATTATATGGTTCATACAAATCGCATTTGCAAAGTTTATGGTTGTTTCACGAAAAGGAGTGCGTTTTTCTTTCAATAACACTGATAAAATGACTTGAAAATACTGGACCAATAGGTTCATTGTTCGTGCATGCATGGACATATCATCATTAGTTAGGGCAGTTGTTCTCCGTTCTAAATTTATGACGTAATTGGCCGATCGATTCTTTGAATCAATTTCAAGCATAACATGGGACGTTTGTTCAAGTTTTGATTCCGGTTATAGCTTTGTATTTCGATACGATTTGGTATTTTCATCAAATTGTGTTAAAAAAGTCAACGACCTTTGGGGCACGTTTTCTAATCAAGTGTTTCTAACTCTTGTCATGCTGAACCCAGAATATACCTGGTTAGGTAGGATGCATAGACAAAAATCAGCCTGCACATATGTGCAGCCTGATCTTAGTCTACACCACCTGATTATCCCTTTTTAATCAGAGTTGTTTATAAACTGGATTTCCAAAGAAATATCGACCTTCAACGAGGACTTCGAGTGCTTTCAGTCTTTTGATTGTAATTCAGTTCTACGAATTGATTGATTGATTGAATGGGGTTTAACGCCGCTTTTAACAGTATTTCAGTCATATCGCGGCGGCTGGAGCACCTAACAATGGAATCCTGGTATTTCTCACACCAGTACTACCATTACTTCCCTTCCTAGCCTCCAGCTGCTATCTCACATAGGACTACGATTATCGACCCATTGGTGAGAGACAAATAGTCGGAAAGGATGAGTGCCGCCGTCGGGGATCGAACCCGGGACCTTTACAGTTCTACGAAAGGATCTTATTCAGCATGACAAGGGTTAGGTGAAGAGAGACAGGCTAAGTGAAGGAATGCACAATCGAATAAATAAATAGAGAGTCCGAAATATCTGGTCGATATGGGTAGTTATCAACATTATATCGTCAAAAAGATCCGTTTAGGAAATTATAAAAAATGTTTTTGTTGAAGTTTTTTTTTGGAGTTGAGTATGTTTCTTCTTTACGTTTCATGTTCTCTTGTTGGAACGGTTTTAATCGTAGGGATTAATAAAGATAATTCTCTTCGGGAAATAGCTGGAATGAAGAGAAATTATTTTTTTTCTTTTCTGTTCTTTCTTTCTATATTATTTCATTTAGATTCTAAGAAATGGTACCCAATGGAATTTGCTTGAAACCACTTACAATAATCCTTTCCTTGTGTTTATAAATAATTGAAATTCCTGTTAGGTTGGGTTTCTTTTATTTACGTTTCAAAGGGACCAATCAAGAAAATTACGCATACCTATTAAGTCTTATGCAGGTGTTTTTCATTGAAAAGTAACATATTGGTTTCACATAGATCGAATATTAATGATAATGGATGTAAATGCATATTTTTAATCGACACGGAAACTTTGATCAATAAGTTCTAGATAGGTGTTAAAAATCAATCAAACTCATTGCAACTCAATAACGTCTTTAATTTTTCTTCAACGTTTTCTGTCAGTTGTCACTCAATTTTCATTTGAATTTCATTAAAGCGTCCTAAGCAAGCCTTTTGAAATTTGTTTGGCTGCTTTTTTGAATTGGGTTTTACGCCGCTTTTACCATTTTTCAGTATTACCGCGCAGCTGCAGCTCCTTAAAATGGATTCCTGATATATCAGTACCACAATGCTTTCCCAGCCTCCAGCTACCATCCCACTTAGGTTTACGATAATCCACCCATTGCTTAAAGAAGAAATATGGAAAAAAAGATATGTACTGCCGCCGGGTATCGAACCCATGACACCCCATGGTTGAAGATTGCGAGTCTGATTGGCTACTAACTGCACTATGACGGCGCCCTTTTTGAAATTGGACTTGTCTAAATTCTCATCATCTAGAATCAGGTTGAACAGTAAAAGCTTCCGACAGTATGTACGATTGAAATATTAAAATGATTGTTCTGCAAAATTCATGAGCATGATATGCAGACAGAAGTAAAATATTAGTTGTCGACAAATAATTTAGTCGTAGTTACGACGTTTAAATCGCCAAACCAATAAAATTGCTCAACATATACGTCGGAATTTAAAGTTTATTTTTGGTCGAAACGAATGATTTGATTGGTAGATCGTTTTTAATTGACAGACGCAGCTCGTCAATTCATCAGTGCTCCTGAAGAACAGATTTAATGGTTTCTGCACGAAAGAATATCACGAAATGCAAATTAATGCCGAAATATTGTAAAACCTTTGAAATATTATTTTTATGTAGTTTTTAATGGTTTTCGATTCTTATAGTGAATATTAACCCTTTCTGCACAATGCCTAGATTCCATGTGATTTTATAACATCATGAGGAAAAGCAGAAATTGCCTATAATAAGCAATTTCTTCTTGTCTTTCAATATTTTCTACCACGTTGGCTGACTATTTTTACAAATTGAACTTACTTGTAATTGCCGACTGCCATTTTTTTTGAAATTGGACAAGATTAAATTTTGAAGAAACAGGAAAGGGTGTACACAGATTTGTGCCGGTAACATAGTAACTCAGCCGGAACACTGACCTCTGCGGTTATTGCTATGAAAATTAACGTGATTTATTAAACATTGATAATGATTTTCAATAAGCCGCATAAGTGTTTGGCCTATATATATACATATTTAGTGAACCGCACATAGAAGTATATAGTTTCGGAATTTCTTCCGTTAATATTGTAGTCGATCAGATATCATCGCTTTATAGTAAATATCGTCTGTGGGCGACTAAAGCAGCTATAATAAGCTGGTGGGCGACCCCAAACCTCGTAAATACAGCTACAATAAGCTGGTGGGCGACCCAAAACCTCTTAAATACAGCTATAATAAGCTGGTGGGCGACCCAAAACGTCGTAAATACAGCTATAATAAGCTGGTGGGCGACCCAAAACCTCTTAAATACAGCTATAATAAGCTGGTAGGCTACCCAAAACCTCGTAAATACAGCTATAATAAGCTGGTGGGTGACCCAAAACCTCGTAAATACAGCTATAATAATCTGGTGGGCGACCCAAAACCTCGTAAATACAGCTATAATAAGCTGGTGGGCGACCCAAAACCTCGTAAATACAGCTATAATAAGCTGGTGGGCGACCCAAAACCTCGTAAATACAGCTATAATAAGCTTGTGGGCGACCCAAAACCTCTTAAATACAGCTATAATAAGCTGGTTGGCGACCCAAAACCTCGTAAATACAGCTATAATAAGCTGGTGGGCGACCCAAAACCTCGTAAATACAGCTATAATCAGCTGGTTGGCGACCCAAAACTTGTAAAATCAGCTATAATAATCTGGTGGGCGACCCAAAACCTCGTAAATACAGCTATAATAAGCCGGTGGGTGACCAAAAGCCTCGTAGATATAACTATAATAAGCTCTTGGGATACCTAAACCTTGTTAATACAGCTATAATAAGCTCTTTGGCGACCTAAACCTTGTTAATACAGCTATAATAAGCTGTAAGCGACCAAAATCAGCAATAAAAAGCTAGTAGGCGACCAAAACTGGTAAATACAGCTATAATAAGTTGCAAGGCGACAAAGATTTCGTAAAAACAGTTTTAATAAGCTGTATGGCGACCAAAACCTCGTAAACTCAACGATAATAAGCTATTGGGCGACCAAAACCTCGAAAATGCAGTTATAATAAGCAAGTGGGCGACAGAGACCACGTAAATACAGTTATAATAAGCAAGTGGGCGACAGAGACCACGAAAATACAGCTATAATAAGCTATTGGGTGACTCAAAACTCGTAAATATAGCTGTGATAAGCTGGTAAGCGACCCAAACCTCGTAAATAGAGCTATAATAAGGTAGTTTGGTGGGCGATCTAAACATCGATAATATAGCAATAATAAGCTTGTGGACGACCAAAACCCTGTAAATACAGCTATGAAAAGCTTTATGCGACCAAATCCCGTAAGGTGACCAAACACCTCGTGAACACAGCAATAACAAGCTAGAGGGCGATCAAAACCTCGTAAATACAGCTATTTTTAGTTGTTAGGCGACAAAAACTTCGTAAAAACAGCATTAATAAGCTATTGGGCAACCAAAACCTCAAAAATGCAGCTATAATAAGCTAGTGGGCGACTTAAACCACGTCAATACAGCTAAAATAAGCTAGTGGATGAATCAAACATCGTAAATGAAGTTTGAATAAGCTGTACGGCGACCAAAACCTCGTAAATGCAGCGATAATAAGCTATTGAGCGACCAAATCCTCGAAAATGCAGTGAAAGTTAGCAAGTGGGCGACTGAAACCACGTAAATACAGCTAAAATAAGCTAGTGGATTAATCAAACCTCATTAATACAGCTATAATAAGCTGGTGACTGACTCGACCTCGTAAATATAGCTGTAATAAGCTGGTAAGCTACCAAAACCTAGTAAATATGGCCATACTTAGGTATTTTGAAACCAAAGCCTCGTAAATGAGCTGTTAGGCGACCAAAAACCTCGAAAATACAGCTATAATAAGCTAGTGGGCGATCAAAACCTCTTACATACATCTGTAATAGGCGAGTGGGTGACCAATACCTCGTAAATATAGCTTTTATAAATTTTATAAATTATAAATTAGCCGGCGACAAAACCTCGTAAATACGGTTGTTATATGCTAGTGGAAGCCGAAATTTCGTAAATACAGCTATTATAAGCTAGTGGGCGATCAGAACCTCGTAAATACAGATTTTATAAATAAGTGGGCGACCAAACCACGTAAATACAGTTGTTTTATGCTAGTGAACAACAAAATCTTGTAAATACAGCTATTTACAGCGTCAAAATAAGTTGGCGGTTTACAAAACCTCCAAAATAATGCTATGATAAGCTGTTAAATCACCGAAAATCTCTTTTTGAGTTAAATTTAAGATGATTCGTTACAAAAACCTCGTAACGACAGCCACATGCCGTTGCATGGCCAACTGCCCCGTAACTCAAGCTATATTAAGCTATTGGAGAGCCCAAACCTCGTAAGAATAGCTTGAATAAGCTGGTGGGTCTTCAAAACCTCATGACTACAACTAACATAAGGTGCTTAGATATGGTAGTTGGCGACCAAAATCTCGTAAAAACAACTTGAATTAGCTGGAGTTACGATGTCTTGGTGGCCAACAGATGATATGATGTTAATAAAAAATACGATCGATTGAAAACAGACTTTGATTGGCGCAAATGATTTAGGAATTGATTTTTATTATAAAAGAAGTCTCTACATTTCTTCTTACTTAAATATTTGGACAGTGAGCACTTTACTTTTATTACCCCATTTCAAGAAGACAAATATTAAGATTTTCAAAAATTGAAGAAGTAGCAGACGACAGTTTAAAGTGTATCGAATTTTAACAAGACGTTTCAAATTTTTTGGAAAGCATTGGGAGAAAAGGAGACATTACTTACAGGCAGCAAAATCTCCCTTTTCTCACAGTGTTTCTCAAACTCTTTTTGACGCACCTAAAAATAAGCTTGCGAAAACAGTGTGGAAATAAGAAACTGCTTGTTAAAAGCAATTTGTTCTCTGTCAACAACATTTTCCCCCAAAAGACAAACAGTTTCATTGTAAGACAAAAAATTCATGGACTAATAATTGTCGTCTGCATCTTCTGTGAATTTGGTAAATTCTCAAAACTGCCCAGAGGAAATGGGTTAGGCAATATTTTTGCTACAAACGTAAACATGTGGGATAGGATAGTTGTGAGTCGGAGAATTTGATTAAATGGCTTCTGATGCAGACTGAACAAAACAAACGAAAATGGCGTCATATTTTACAACATTTGCAGAAAATGTTAATTGTCATTGGAACCCAGGGTAGCAATTTAGTAAGGTTCATAGGAATAATTTAACTTTTAGTTTCGTCTATTAAAAATGGGCTTTCTGATTGGCCGAAAAAAAATCATACCGTCATAAACAAAGTTTTGAGCACGAAGCCATTTTGTATGGTTCTGCAAAAATAGTCCCATACAAAAAAATATCAAAATTTGTAAAGTGTTTGCTTTTTTTCGCTCGATGCTATTCAATCATAAGTAAAGAAGAGAATAGTTTTATTTTCATGGAGGTATGAACAACAACCCCAACCTAATCACACCTATGTATGAATACGCGAAGTGTGATAAGTTTTTTCGGTTCATAGCTCCAAGAAAACAATCTCTCTTAAAAATCTCTTAAATGAACGAGCATAATATTTTAAACTCAAAATAACTTACAACGTAAAATTGGAAATGAATGCAGCCATCGGAAGACTGACGTCAAATGTCGCTTCTCGTGCGTCATAAAGCTCGTTAACTACAGTTGACGTCACGACCGTCTCAGCAAACCTGTAGACTATGTCGGATCGAATGTGTATTGAAACTACTCTTGGTCCCTGAAAAAAAATCAAAATATAGTTTTACATGAATTCATATTCATTACCCTATTACCAAACAGCAAAATTTAGACTCGACCCAATTCAATGAAGACGATATTTTCAATCTTATGAAATAACAGATTTTTTGTCTTTCTGGGTAGAAAACATTGTGGAAAGTGAAGAAATTGTTTGTTTCAAACAACTTCTTTCAAGCATTTCCTTCTTTTTCACAATGTTTTTACTTTGGGGCGTCAAAAAGCGTCAGCGTGTGGGAGTTGGGTAACTCATTCTCATAGGATCCCATATTTGTACGCCCCTCTAGAGAAAAAAGATTTTGAATATATAGCCAACAATGAGCAAAGATCTTGTTACAATAAAAGTTATATGTATATATTTAAATTTCACAGAAGTCAGTTTCCTCTTTAACCCATTCCAACACAAGCCCTCCTTTTACGCCCCTCAAGAAAATACTTTGGAAAACATTGTGGAAAATGAAGAAATTGCTTATCAAGCAATTTCTTCATTATCCAAAATGTTTTCTATTAAAAAAGACAATTTAAAATTCCATCAACTTGAAATTGTCGTCTGCAGCTTCTTTCAATTTGGACCAGTCTAAAATTTTGTTGTGTGGGAATGGGTTAACCTCTTTCAACTTGTACCAGTCTTAAATTTTTCGTCTGATTACTTAGTAAATGGGTGGAGGTAGGTTAAAAAATGATATTCGAATACGTAACGTTACAAATGTAAAATGCGACAGGGCTTATACAGCTGAATGAAAGAACAAAGATCACTACTTTTGTTTGATTGTTTCTTGCTACTACACTACATTGGTTTGATTTGTTGGTATTGCAAATTTGATATTTCACTTCGATCTAGCGAAATAACAAAATTTTCCTTCGTTGATGAAAATAAATTCAAGGCTTTATATTACAGCTTTAACACGCTATTTCTTATAACTCGATTTGAAATTAGATCATTTATAAAATCATTTATCATTTATAAAAGTTTCTGTAAAAGTCGCTATTAAATTTATCCTGTGTTTTTCCAAAAGACATCATTACTATAGCTGAAACACCAATCCCTAAAGAGAACATTTAAAGATTAAAACAGATGAGGCCGTTTTTTCCAATGTCAAGCTGAATTAAAATCTTTTCTGGGAAATACAATGAAGTCAAAGGACTGAAAGTACTGACAGCGTAAGTTATATGTCGTTATTTCCTTAAAACTGATTTCATAAACAAATTTGGCTTGAATCGGGTAAACAGGCGGTGCACATGTGTGAAGGCTGACCTTAGTCTATATCACTTGTCAAAACAGAAATATTCCGGGATCAGCATGACATGGGTTAAAATGGTGAGGTACTGGGAGTGTCAGTTGTTCCTCAAATAATAAAATATTTGAGAATTTTAGTTCAATGATTATAGGCTAATGTTGTCGTTTTTTCTATTCTTTTCAAGGAGTGTGTGAGGTAAATTTACGACAGGTAACAGACAGATTGTACTGGGCTATCTATGCTGTCAATCTGTCTGATAATAATCTACACTGTTTGTGCAAAAACTGCACACCTACATCCGCCAGCTGTCTCTGGTGTAGATTTGTAATCCATCAATGCCACCGTTTGTTAGTCTAAATTGATATAACTTAAATAACAAATCTAGACCATTCAAAATAAAAGCATTACGCGATTTTGTCCATTAATTCCCCTAGAAAAAGTCGTTTACCTAAGTATAGCGGTTTAAAATAGAAAGACTTGCATTGGCTGGTGGAAAGTAAAGTGTGTTTTAGCTAGCAAAGCGTCAGCCTTGATAGCTTAAGTTAACAGACAAAATTTTGGGGTCGTCTCAAAGTTCAACGAGTGCAAACTGCCATTGGAGGCTTAACAACCAAATCTATTGAATGCCTACGCCATAAAAAGTAGTTCTTGTGTATTTAAGGATCGTTCAAACTCTATTCAAATTGTAAAGATCTCTGTAAAGGGCATGATTTTTAACCCATTCCCACTCAATTCCGCTTTTTAAGCATCTAAAGAAAAAAGCTATGGAAAACATTGTGGAAAATGAAGAAATTGCTTGTAACAAGCAATTTCTTCAATGTCCACAATGTTTACTATCCAACAATGGAAAGATTTTCTAAATCCAACCATGCTTTGCTAGCTTACAGTACTTTCAGTACTTTGATTTTCCCATAACGCAGATCGAAATATTATTATCTTGATTCAATCCTAATTGACCAATCGACCAAGAAAAAATCGACCAATCAATCAGTCATTTAAGCCTGAAGGACTGAAGTGTGAACTCTAACAGTGGCCGCCATTTATATGAGGCATATTTGCTAGTTTGGCGCTTTGCCGTTTATGTTGCCAACCAACCATTCTACTTTCATGTTACTTGCAATATTTTTTGAAAAATAATGCCTTTTAAAATGGAAGTGGAAGTTCCTGTTAGAGTGAATAGGCATGGCAAATGGAGTAAATGGGTGGGCCAGCGATTGGTCATTTGACTGGACCCGGCTTTTAATAAAAAAAATCGAACGACCAATTGAAACAGTCATTTAGACCGGAAAAGAACTTTGAACCCGACATATTTTGTTGGTTGGATAGCGGCTTAAACGTCGTAACTACACATTATTCAAGCTGTAGGTCGCCAACTAACCCTTTAATTATTTATTACTTACTACTGACCACAAATGTTGCAAAATAAGGTCGCTTAATACCTAAGAGGAACTCCTGTCGGCGATCAGTGGGATTTGTTTTGAATAAGACTTTTACGTGCGACTATACATTTAACATCTATATCCTGTTCTTTCTACGAAAATTTAAAGCCATTACAATATTAATAACCGTAATTAAAACGCTGGGAAAATAAAATGAAAAACAAATATTTTATCTATTAAACGAGTCAAACACTAGGCTTACCGAGTGATTACCTATTTTAGATGGCCAGTCTAATAACTTTTTTTACAAAATTAAAATATGACGTAATCTAGCGATAGATAGATGTTTTAGGAATTCATTGAATAGAAACATTCTGCAAAAAATGTAAGATCGATTACAAATATCATCATGTCATTTTCAAAGTAGCGAAAATATGTTTCTGTTGATTTTATGTGATAACAAAAGTGTAATATCACACAAGTGATATCTAAAATATACAACGGGTTTATTCCATTTCTCGTGCTGAAGATCATACAGCATTTTAAGATATCACTTTTAATTCCAACCATTTCATGAAGCCACCATTTCCTCAAAAGGAAAGACGTAACCATAAAAAATGGCGCAATTAATCTTTCCGAATTGTTAGTCTTTTAAAAAATGATAATAGCAAAAAAGAAGAAGAAGAAAAAGGTTTGAAGTCCCCCGCACCGCGAGTGAATTGCTATTTTATCTAAACACATTCTCATTTCCAACCGGAACCGCCGACAAGATCTCAGCGATTAAAGGGGCGATAATTGTAAAGATAAGCGATATTAATAGTTTTTGCCTCGCTTTAAATATTTTGATCTATTGAAGTCTGAGTAATATTGATTGCCACGTTTTTCTTACAGGATATTTTAGAGTGAATGATAAGCCTTGACAGTACAGATAAATTCACTTCTGTTGCGCCTTTTGATTAGCCCATTACCACACAGTGACGCTTTCTGATACCCTGAAGAAATGTGATCACGGGGAAACTTTGTGGGAAAAGGAAAAATTGCTTGTAACAAGCAACTTCTCCTTTTTCACAATTTTTTGTATCCTATTTGGCACTCATTTTCCAATATGGGTGCAATTTGAAATTACGTCTGCAACTTTTTTTTCAATTAGGACCAGACTAAAATTTTGTTGTCTGTTAATAGGTTAAATCGTAACAGTAAGAATGTTATGAACCAGTTTTGGAGAATAGAATGCTTTTTCAGAGCCTGCCAAGTTTGTCCACTAATTATCAAACTATCGGATCGCTGGCCATACTAACTGACCTCCGACATGACAGTTCGACTGGAATAATAAATGAGCCCATGCGTGACATTACATTACTACGGCTCGTTCAAGCTGTAGTTACGACATTTAGGTCGACAGTTAATCGTTCTACTTATTTGTAACATGCTTCGGGACATATTTTGTGCAAAATAACGCCGTTAAAATCAAATCTGAACTTCCTTTTGGAGTAAATAGGCGGGGCCAAAGGAGTCAGTAGGCGGGACCAGCGATCAGCATGACAAGGGTTAAATGGCAAAAATGTATAAGGGTAAAGTTTCAGTGGTATTTAAACAAAATTGAAAGAGGAGTTCGCGACACAAAATTGGTAGTATGATTAGCTGTAAATGTCTACAAAGCATAAATAATGTCTTAATTCAAGGGGAGATAATTCATGAACCAGGGGGGAATTAAGACTTAAAAATTGTGTCTTGCGAAACTTCAACATGTGTTTAATCTTTGTATAAAGTTTCAATTGTATTGAAGCAAAACTGAAGGAGGAGTTCGCGACACACGGAAACACGGACAGACAGGCTGATTCCAGTATACCCCCAAAACATTCGTTTTGCTCACAGGGCATTTTTAGCGTTTTTTATTTATATGTATATATAATAACAAGGGATGCAACCGACAAATTCAGAAACATCTACCCGTCCCCACAGAAACACTCGTTACTGCATTAAATCTGAACATAATTACATGAGATCTTCTTTGACTAACTCCTTACATATTCATCTAGCGATAAACAAAGTGTTTTTCCAACAATGTGTTTGGGGATTCTCGCTAGAGAAGCCGGTTTTGCGACATTTGGGTCGATTTTGTTTGAATGGGGTTTTACGCCGCTTTCAACAATCTTGCAGTTATATCGCGGCGGCTGGAGCACCTAACAATGGAATCCTGGTATTTCTCACACCAGTACTACCATTACATCCTTTCCTAGCCTCCAGCTGCTATCCCACATAGGTCTACGATTATCAACCCATTGGTGAGAGACAAATAGTCGGAAGGATGAGTGCCGCCGTCGGGGATCGAACCCGGAACCTCTAGATTGACAGTCCGACGCGCTACCAACTGCGCTATGACGGCGGCTCATTTGGGTCGAAATTGCTTGGTCAAACTCGGATCCGTCCAGGGCGCTTTTAAGACTAAATATACTATTTGGCACCAGATACCGGCTAAAACACTTATCGATGTCATAAAATAAATTATTATCTTTCACCAACATCCGTCTATAATGTTAACACCGAGAATAAAGCTTCAAATCGTTCGAAGTTTTGATTTGATTATTTCCGTTTATTTATCGTCGCTACCGTAGCACATGACCATATGGGCGACGCCCCCAGAAGACGGTTAGTTGTTACGGGGGATAGTGCAAGGATACAGGACGAAACTGCTGAGAGCTCCGCCTTGAACTTTAACGTGCTCGATGGATAGCATCGTCACACGGGTCCTCGGTTTAACGTCTCATCCGAAAGACAATTAGTTTGTTAGTTGATATGGTCAGCCTAGGGCTCGAACCCGTGATCTTGAGGTTTGAAGTCAAGTGCTCTACCAACGTTCGAAGTTTTGCCAATTCACTCGATTTTGAAGGATTCAGCCATCATCGTCACGTGACCATCATGTATCAAGGTATTTCATTGGTCAGATTTTGGTTCCTAACCAATGAATTACCTTGATACATGATGGTCACGTGACGATGATGATGGCTGAATCTTTCAGAGATAATAATTTATTCTATGAGGTCGATAAGTGTTTTTGCCGGTATCTTGTACCAAATAGTATATTTAGTCTTTGCAAGCGCCCTGGACGGACCCTAGTTGGACAAAGCAATTTCGACCCAAATGTCGCGAAACCGGCTTCTCTAGCGAGAATCCCCAGACACTTTGTTTTTCGCTAGATAAATATGTAAGGAGTTAGTCAAAGAAGATCTCGTGTAATTATCTTTAGAATTAACGAAGTAACGAGTGTTTTTGTGGCGACGGGTAGATTTTTCTGAATTTGTCAGTTGCATCTCTTGTTATTATATATATATGTAAGACATAAAAAAACGCTAAAAATGCCCTGTGGTTTTGCTGGGGTATTATAACAGCCAGTCGACCATTGAACCCGTTCATTTAGACCAGAAATGAACTTTAAACTCCGAAAGTGGTCGCCATTTTCGCTAACTCGATCAGGATCTATAATAGCCAAAGACTTTCCCTAATTCTACTGATAACTATTTTGAGTGTGATATATGCATAGTTTCGTTAACAGGTTTGTTCGTCCTCTACCAAACCTTATCATGATATGTTTGGTGTATACATGTTGTATGCTTTTCGTATTTACTATATACTTAGTAAACGTCTATTGCGTAAGGTTCTGCACTTTTCTGTTCAGTTAATGCTACTTAGGAATAAACAAATGATCTTGGACCAACGTTCCTACCATTTTAAATAATAGCCAAGTCGAACAAGTATGGTGGCTACCAAAATGACGTTTTCTTACCTTTAACCTCTTCTAAACTTTAATTTGATTCGTAAAATTGAACGAGGAGATCCGATATACCAACGTAGGAACCGTTCGTAACTGCCAAAAAAGGCCTTGGATTCAACAAAGGGACAAAACATTTGATTCTAAAATACTTATAGCCGAATGTGCCTTAGGTTCTTTGAAAAGTATGAAGAATAGCATGCATGGAATTTGCATGTAACCCTTTAGGTTGAAGGGACCCCCAGTATCGACATTTTTTGCTATCCAATATTTTTTTCTGAATCTAAAATGACCACTACACCTTGCATTATAAATATTTTCGGAATTCGACTGCTGCCGCCGTCATAGAACTTCAAATATTGAATTATTGGATGTCATGGGTTCGATCCCCATCGGCGGGACATATCCTTTCCGACATTTGTCTCTCACAAATGGGTGGATAATCGTAAATCTAAGTGGGAAAGCAGCTGGAGGCTTTATGTAGTGGTAGTACTGGTGTGAGAAATACCAGGAATCCATTGTTAGGTGTTCCAAGGCACTGTTAAAAGCGGCGTTAAAGCCCCTCCAAGAGAAAGAGATAATTTGACTGCTGGTTAGTATCTAGTGGATGCGATGTCTCCTTTTTACAGAACAAGCAGCATGTGCTTTTTCTCCTGGTGGGTTAGATTTTTTCTCTTTCAAATAAACATTGTCTGTGACTGGAACAAAATTCCCACTTTCGATACTTTGCAGAACGTATAGTTTATGCAATTGGTGCTTGAAATTTCCTGTTTCTAATGGGAATTATTTACTTTCAAACCAGACTTCAGAGGTCTAGATAAGAGGGGATAGAATCATTCTAAAATCCTTATTTCTCAACGAAACCCTGTGATGTGGGTACTCATTTGAATCGTCTCGTCGCTAGAATTCAAATGGGTACCTACAACATGAGGTTTACAACAGTATTGGTGGAATATTTGAATCTTAAATACGAAAAACGCGTTCTATCTGTAGCTATGAATGTAATGATTACTTAACCCTTGTCATGCTGAACCCAGAATATTCCGGTTTTGGCAGGAGGTGTAGACTAAGATCAGACTGCACTTATGTGCAGGCTGATCTTAGTCTACACCTCCTGCTTGTAATTTTCCAGCCAGAGTTGTTTATGAAGTTGATTTCTTAAAGAAACATTGATTTTTTAACAACAAGTTCTATTAGTGCTTTCAGCCCTTTGATTTGGGAGCATTTCAGAAAGGCAATTTATACAGCATGACAAGGGTTAACATGGCGTGATATAATGAATAATGAAAAGAATTCGTTGTCATTTGTTAGTGTTGCAGTAACATTTCGTTTTCCCTATATGAA
The DNA here is from genome assembly GCA_946902895.1 of Fragum fragum. Lineage (NCBI taxonomy): Eukaryota > Metazoa > Mollusca > Bivalvia > Cardiida > Cardiidae > Fragum > Fragum fragum. The sequence continues at coordinate 33,463,324 of OX336371.1, forward strand.
AGAGTTATTGGTTGGTGTTTTTTTAAATGTCTTTAACTGTATTATAACTGCATCGCAGCTCCCAATCAAACGATCGAAAAAACAATGAAATCAGACAATTAGACCGGAAGTAAACTCTGAACTCCAACATTTGTCGACATTCATGTGAACTATTTTTTTTGGTTTGATGACTTAAACGTTTTAACTAAAGCTCAATCAAACTGTAGTTACCACATTTAGGTCGCCATTCAGAGAACTCTTTTTATCGGTTACTTGCAATAACTTTGCCAAATAACGTCGTTTAATATCTCAGTCGAACTTCCTGGCGGAGGCATTGGGTGTGACGAAAGACCCTTCAATCACTCCAAACAACTACTAGTATATTACAGGTTCTGTCAAGTTACAATGACAGTTGTTTTTTCCGACAGTTTATTACGACCGGGGGGGGGGGTTGTCGAGAAGAAGCATTATACAGAGGAAACATCTTTCATAGGATCCTTGTTCTCAGAAAGTCACCCTGTTGAGTGAAACCTGAATAAGAATCAGTGTGCTTAAGCATACATGCCCTTGAACAATGTCGTGAGGTTATCGCTTAGAAAGGTGTTTTATACTGAAACGTAAAAGCAACAAGGAAAATCCAAAGAAAAACAAATGAAAGAAAAGTAATCGCTCGATTTAACTCGAATATTGCTCATAGTAAAGTACAGGGAACGCCTAAGAAAAAAACACTATATCACACAGAAAGCTGGCTAATTTTTATAATTTTAGCTCCACTGGCCGAAGGTCAGCGTCTATTGTTCTTGCGTTGTGTCTGAAATGCGTTTGTCTGAACGTGCGTTCCAAAACGTTTCTTCAACCCATTCCCACACAATCTCTCTTTTTATGCATCTCAACGGAAAAAAGCGTTTGAAAACCTTGTGAAAATTAAGAAAATGCCTGTCACAAGCAATTTCTTTATCATTTATAAGTTTTCTAACCAGAAAAATGTCAAAATCTAAAATTTTACAAACTTTGAATTATCGTCTGGAACTCATTCGAATTGGGACCAGTCTAGAATTTTGTCGTCTGGTAATGAGTTGAACAAATTTTCTCAGAAATAGCAGGACAAACTTCAACAAAAACCACACATCTGGATATTTAACACATTCCCATGCAATCCCTCCTTTTTACGCCTTTATAGACAATGGTTTAATTTTTTTGAGAGACTTAGATTATTGATGCAACAATGAAATCTTTGAAAATCGTACTCTGCGTATCAAAAAATTCAGGCGCTATTGGGTGATACAGGGGCTCAAGATCCACTTACTTCTCAAAAGTTAGGAGACGTGTTTCTACTCAAATACTAAACGGGTATTCACAAAACTATTGAAAAGGGGAGGTTTTTGTTTATAATAAGGAATTTATTGATTTGATAATTAAAAGGAAATGCATAAAATAACATTTGTAAACCCTACCCACAGTCCAATCAAAAGAATTTTATAGAAGAAGGGTTTCTGGCATGATAAGTTTTTTATTCTTAGTAAATTGAAGAATTTGTTTATACAAGTGGTTTCTGTGAGTTTGAGAAATAAGAAATTATTCGGCGCCTTCTTTGTCGATTTTACACCGTATAAATTTAGACTGGCTTTATATATAAATCGAGGGCTTAGAGCAAAACCATAGAATGGCTCTATACAATGTATAGAGCCATACTATGTTTTTGCTCTAAGCCATCGATATATATAGAACCACTGTATAGTACCACTGTAATAAATTGAACTAGCTACGGACAGGAACTTATAGATTAGTTTAAAATCTGGTTTACGACGTTTTGAACATTTTTCTGTTAGATCAAAATACACCGTTTAAGTGAGACCCGCTTTTTGACACCCCTGAAGAAAAGAAGTTGACCGTATTGTCGTGAGGGAATAGGTTAAATACCCATGCACACAGCCGCATAGGCGGATTTATGTCGGGATATACCATGATCCGTGGATCTGATATTGCGGACAAACCTTCCAATTACCTCACAATCCTGTATTTTACGGGCATAAAGAAAATTGTTATGGAAATATTTCTTCTTTTCTCACAATGTTTTCTTACTCATTTGGCCCTGAATTTTCGAATTAAACACGATTGTGTCGTGTGGTAAAGGGTTAAAATAAGTTGATGGATCGAATAAAGATGTCAATATAAGAGGCTTGATGGATTATCGGTGTCAATACAAACAAAAATAATAATGAATGAAGACAATTGCAACTAAGTAATTCATTAGAAGAGCAATTTTGACCTCGGGTATTTAAGTTAAACATTTCGTTGGTATGTGACCTTAACATCGTAGCAACATCTTACCCTGCAGACTCTAGTTACGAAATAGTACCGACCATATATTTTGTAAAATGACGTTGTTTCTTATCTCAGACAAACGGCCTTGTCTGAGACCAGTGAACGTAGCTAGAGATCCGTCAGTTCACAACTGATCAAGGTTCATTATTTTGATGGGAAAATAGAATCTGTCGGGGATAATTAAGAACGCCTTTACATTCAATCCCATTAAATTGACAATTTTTCTGAATATTTTTCTTAACCAATTTCCACAAAATCACGTGCTTGTTTGTTACAAGCAATGTATTCATTGTTTACAAAGATTTCTGTCCCAGAAGACCAAAAATTTAATCATTTAAAATTTGTCGTCTGTAACTACTTTCAATTTGGACGAGAATAATTTTTTGTCATCGAGTAAAAGGTTAAAGAATCCGGAATAGAATACATTGCTGACGTTGGATCAAATTTCAGTAAATTTCCGTTGTCCCGTGTCAAAACGACTTTGTCACAAATTGCCTACAAGACGAGTTTTCTATGTAAAGAGTTCGTTAAGCAATGCTATGGTGAATAAAGGACCAGTTAATTGTTTTAACATCTGTATGGTGTTGTTATACGCCGGCTGCTGTTAGAGCGTTCTTATACAAATATCATGCTTGTTGACAAGTGAATTCTTTCAAGGGCATTGTTTACTAATTATCAGAACTCTCCAATTGTTCAACGCTTACGAATGCTGGCAATCTCTTTCCTTCTCTGTGTTCTATCAATCATTTTAACCCATTGCCATACAATGACGCCGTTTGACGCCCCCCAGAAAGACAACTTGGATATCATTGTATAAAATGAAGAAATTGCTTGCAACAAGCATTTTCTTCATTTTATACAAACTTTCTACCAAGAAAGTTTAAGAATATCTTTAGTTCCATAAACTCAAAAATTCCGTTAGTAACTTCTTTCAATTTGGACCAGTCTAAAATTTTGCCGTCTTGTAATAGGTTAAAATTTGATAACAAATAAAAGACATGAAAGCTCATTAACATTTATATCACAAAAGAGATGAAAAATAATGTGAAACGCATGTAAGGCCAATTGCACCAGATATAACCAATACCCACACAACCCCAGTTTTACGACCCCCAATAAAAGATCTAAGTTATAAATAATTCCTTTGATTCGTACAAAGGTTTCATTATGAAAGGCAATGATTTTGAAAATTGCATCAACGAAATATTCTTGTCTTCAACTTTTTTGAATTGCCTAAAGGGTAAAGGGTTATGTACGAAATATCATTTACGAGATTCTAAGATTTTATTAATTGTTGGTATTCTTAACGACAAAGGTCAATGGGTCCCTACCGATACACGGAGTTATTCCGCTTGACCAGTTACTGTCCTTGAACTCTGGGTAGTTCAGGTCTGTATTTTGTACACTATCTTTACATTGGTAAAAACATGTTTATTATAAAGTCGCCGACACAAACCTGTAATTACAGTACATTATATGCTATACCGTAAAATCTTATATCGCCCAACCCCCGGCGAAATGCTTCTTTAAGCTTTAGAATTATTTTTGATATCAGTATCTATCTTTGCGTTGCCATCTTGTCAGTGATCGAGAAAAAGTGACAGAATGGTGAAATAAGAATCAATTAATCGAATAAAGAAAAAAGTACGAGGTGTTACAAGATCAAACTGCACATTTGGAGGTATAGTAATCATTTGAAATATGTTAATACAATAAATTGATACAATACATTTATAAAACAATAGATATATATGATATCATGTTTGTATTATAATAAAAATATATATGAAAATGTTCAAACTCTATTGTTATATTCTTTAGAACTAGATAAATTCCAAATAAATTAAGTCAACCGACTTCCTTTGCTGTTTGTCAAGAAAGGGACATTTGGACAGTCGTGTGAAAATCAAAGCAAGTAGCCGATCTTTATGAGATATATCCGGTGGTTATCTCAAATACCACCAGTGGACTATTGCACAATCAAAGATATCGATTCGAAACGTGTTAGTTACTAGGATTAAAAAAAAGTTTATGGAAGGACATTGATAAGTTTTAGAATTTACTTACCATTTTAACCCTCAACATAAAAAAAAACTCAGAATGAAAGATGATATAGACAAAATGTTATAGCCACGTGTGCCAAAAATAATGGATCTCTCATATTAGGAAAAAATCATTGTACAAAATACCTTTTTTATCGCAATATTTCTGTTCTCTGTTGGTGTTTTGTTTGTTTGCTTATTTAAATAAATCCTTTCAAGCCAAGGAACTAAAAGCAATATTTCACTTCGAATTTCTATTTTTTTTTTCTAATTTTCTAATTTTGTTTTCGAAAATGAGAAGTAAAGTATGAAAACAGGATGAAACTCTGACGGGATGACGATTATAACGTGTCAACGTAAATAAAAACTACCAAAACATTTTTCGTAATCTATAAGTATTACAAAAGTACTCAATATTTTTATGTGTGAAATACTGAAAATATATCTGATTTTGTTAAAAAAAAAGACGATTTTGGTCTCAGCCCTTATGCACTCTATGTAAACTACCCAGTAGAATCAAGGGAGTTAATTAAAGGGTATTTTTCGGGAGAACTCCGTATATCGGCGTGACCCATTGAAATTTATTTCTCCTATTGAACGGCATTTGTGCTTGGGTATGCTTTAGTGGTGCTTGGGTCACATGACTATCTCTCCTTGAACAGCGTTGAAATAGTTGCCATGGTGAAACAATCATGAAAAAAGCCTGATACGTTTTTCCCCACCACATTGTTTCCACTACGCTGTTGGTATTCTCGCTGGGGATCTGGGAGTTTCGCCACTGCCAAAGGTTGTAATGAAGAATGGATAATAACTGTGTGTACACTTACTTATCACAGTACCCGTTGTTGGTATCAATTTTGTGGCTCGTGGTAAGCAAATATCGCGTTTAAGTACAAATATATACCAATATAATTCATTTGGAGTCATTTACTTGACAGAAAAGTAAATGACTGACTATCCATTTTGAGACCATGTTTACCTAAACTCTTCTTTGATAGTGTTTAACTCATTCCTACTCATTTTGAACACCTCTCAAGAGAGAGAGAGAGAACAAAATTAGAAAACATTGTCGAAAATGAAGAAATTGCTCGTATCAAGCAATTTCTTCATTATCCCCTATGTTTTCTACCCAAAAAGACAAAAAATATTAAAAAACTCGATCATACAGAACTTGTTGCCTGCAGCTTCTATCAATTTGGATCGGTCTAAAATTTTGTTATGCGGGAATGAGTTAAACTGCATTCCGCAATAGTTCCCGTGGTCAAGAGATAGAGCGTCGGCTTCGAGATCAGAAATTCCGTGTTCGATTCTCGGGAACAAACTTGAGTTCTTCATTTGCCCACAATTCGCCGCCAGGACTGGCGTATCCTTGAGGAATCAGTAAAAAAAAACTTAATAAAATGAGAGGACAAGTTTACTGAAAGCATTTTTTTATCAACAGGAATTAAATTTAAAACATCAAAGAACATATAATTTGTAAAATACACGAAAATTCAATTATAATCCAGCAAAGAATCTTAAAATAAGACAATGAATCTGATTATCTAAGTGGCAGACATCTGACAATAGCCTGTCTATTTATGCAACGCTTGTAATAACTCGTTTATAATTCATACCGTATAGTTATCCCTTTTCTGCGTAAAAGGCTATCGTGTAGGACAAGTTTCTACAAAGACGATTTCGTCAGTGAGCAACCAAAACCTAGTGACTACAGCTTTGATAAGCCGGTGTTACAAGGTTTTGGTTGCCAACCAACGATAAATATTTTACAAGAATACAAACCAGTTCAATACTCGAATCTTTGTCATTGAATTTTGATTGATTGAATGGGGTCTAACGCCACTTTTAACAATATTTCAGTCATATTGTGGCGGCTGAAGCACCTAACAATGGATTCCTGGTATTTGTCACACCAGTACGACCACTACATCCTTTCCTAGCCTCTATTTGCTATCCCACATGTGCCGCCGCCGGGGATCGAATCCGTGACATCTTTGTCATTGAAGCAAACATGTGTTCATGAAGCCAATTACAATTTTATAATCTTGGAGAACACAACTGATATCGAAATATAAGAAATTAACACTTTCAGTTATGGAAATTTAAACTCAAAGAGATAAGCTTCAGTTACCCAGCGAAAGAAAAAGCGCTGGTATTCAAGTCAGGGACCTAAAAGATAATATTTTGCTTCAAAGACTATCAGTTTAATCCAGTCCTATCCATTCAATCCCGCTATTCATGACCCTCAACAAAAGAGATAGAGAAAACAATGTGGAAAATAAGAGGAAATAGTCCTTTTTACCCAGACATGCAGAGAGACAGTGGTATCTAAATTCGATAAACTTGAATTGTCGACTACAGCTTCCTTGAATTTATACAAGTTTTTATTTTTCCTCTAATTGAACAAAGAGAAGAAATCATCAACAAATGAGCACATGTGCCTTTTTTAGCTAGCACAGCGCCAGCTTTGATAGCTTAAGTTCACAGACAAAATTATGAGGTCTTCTCAAAGTTCAACAAGTGCAAACTGCCACTGGAGGCTTAACCACTAAATGTTTTGAACTCCTACGCCATAAAAGTAGTTCTTATGTATTTCAGGAATATTGCCAATGTAGAGAACACTTTAAAAAAGCATGTTATTTAACCAATTTCCACTCAATTCCGCTTTTTAAGCATCTCAAGGAAAAAGCCTTGGGCAATGAAGAAATTGCTTGTGACAAGCAATTTCTTCATTGTTCATTATGTTTTCTAACCAACAAGTTTTTTTCTACTAACTTGAAAATTTTGTCGTCTGCAATTTCTTTCAATTTGAACTAGTCTAAGACTTTGTCATATTATAATGGGTTAATTCCTGGGTTACTTTAACCTCGTTTATTCATCATGATAACCTTTGGCAAAAAAGATTACTTAACAAAAATGCTTTGCTAGCTGACAGTACTTTCAATACTTTGATTTTATATACCCCCCCCCCCCTTTGAACTTAAGAAATGTTTACCTAAGGTGACCACAAAAAGTAACAGGAAAGAAGCAGTGCCAAAATAATTAACCTCATCAAAGTTAACTGTCAATGAGTCTGATAAAAGTAAGCGAGACGCTTTTATGTCTTTAAAGATTGCAAAAACAAGAAAGGTATAAAGAAGAAAATATAAAGATCCGTTTTAAGGCTGAGTTGATTTATACAGTTGAATAAGTTTTGATACATTAGATGCAAGACTTTGAGGAGTCTTTGAGATTATTTGATAACACACAAAAAGACAACAAAAGATTATCCGGAGTTCCAGGAATGTACAATCATTGGTTTTTAACGAGACTTAGCTTATTGTTCATAAAAATTCGTCATTGTTATTCTAAAACCTCGTAACTACAGATTGAATCAAGCTGTAATTGAGAGGGTTTAAAATGACAAAAACGAAATATTGCTCGTCCTTCTTTCCTTATTTATTTTTTCTTCCAGTAGATCTTGTCTTTACAAGATTCTCATTGAAGAAAGGCAAATCAACGAAAGAAGAAAAAAATCTTTAGGAGACTTTTTCACCCTGTGAGATTTGATTTTTCACCCTGAGAGATTTGATTTATTATCCATCTATTTTTTCCAAGGAATGTTAAATGAAATTTTACATATATGAAGAAAAAAAGAGTTACGAAAATTTCAAAATGACCGTGATCAAAGGATAAGTGGACAACGCATATGGATCATATGGATTTCTGACGATTCTCGTCATTTAATAAGAAAGATAATATATAGAGAAAATTAACTCAAGATGACCCATATCAGAGCAATTATTTCGGATTTTTACGAGTCAAACTTATATCTCGGACACTTTAATTAGAAATTGTGGATATATTAGTATCTGTTATAAATTTCCACATTTATTGAATATTTTTAATATTTTTTCTTTGTCTGCTCTGTCCAAAATTTTATTTGAGATTTCTTCGAAAGGATTTTTGTTATATAGAAGTTATATACAAGTGTAGGAATTGTCATTAAGCTATGGTTCTTATAAGTTCATTTTTATGTTAAATTTTCTAAACTACCATTTTCTATGAGTAAAGTGATATATTTATGAATCAGAATGGTAAATCTACCGTTTTTATTTACCCATTACCTGGTGACAAAATTTTAGTCTCGTCCAAATTCAAAGATGTTGCAGACAACAAATTTTGGTTGGTGAAATTTTGCAATTGTTTGACTTTTTTGGTAGAAAACATTGTGGAAAATGAAGAAATTGCTTGTATTAAGCAATTTCTTTATTTTCCACACTGTTTTCCGAAGCGTTTTCTTGAGGGCGTCAAGAAGCGTCATTGTGTTGGAATGTGTTAGGTATCCCATGTTCTGTCTCTGATCCCGGAAACGGAAATGATCCAGATGTTAATGCGATTGATCGTAAAACGTAAAAAGAGTGTAAAACGTCGAAGAGCAATATCTAGTTATCTCTGAGAAATTTATTCTTCGTTGCGTGAATCAGTCCTCATTAACACTCATTAACCTGAACTCGTTTACGTTTTTATAAACAAATTTCCAGATGTCGACAATTATTGGACATAATTTGGTAGCCGTTCTCGGACTATTTTTATTCATTTTTTGTCGACCCCTGCCGTTTGTAAAATTGTAAAACTGTGTCTAAACTACCGCATTGGCAAAGCTGATAGCGAAGGACGCCAGGCTCGTAGTTGGAATCCGAACTTCTCTGTCCGCATCTTCGTACAGGACGATGGGTCCCGACATAGTTACAGGGTTGCTGCCACCAGTCACATTTTGTGTAGGGGTATCAGAGGTCAAGGTGGTCTTTGTTTGGACTATTTCAACTGAATTTAAATAATTGAAATGTAAAAATCATGTTCTTTCAACAATTCAGATACAAAAAGGGAAAGTTACCAGTTTGTAAGCGAGTGTGTTTGTCTGATAAAAATTCCTGAGAGAAATTATAGTATATAATTTCTGTTTGACAATTTGTTTGCTCTTTTCCATCCTATATGATACTATAATCACTGATCTGCCAGTTAAAAATAAACGATAGGAAATTGCATTTTGTTTGGGCGAAATAGAAATTTAAGAAATTAAAGAAATAGAAATTTAAGCTTATTTCGGACCTATATGGACACTTTACTTCATGTTTGCATTAGAAAAAGCGGTGAAACTAGATGCGGGTTATCTTAAAAATGACGATGAAATTATTTGTTCGATATATGTTGGTTTTGACTACTTTGCCTTTTCTGAGGATGAGATATTTGCAATTTTACATTTTGGTTGCTATATTTCTCTGTAACTACATGACAACACGAGAATTAATTCACGTGTGCAGAAGTCTAGTACAGCATTCAAAGTTGCATAATTTGAAATTTTTTCGCGTTTTTAGTTTTGGCAATGCTTGATTATTTCAATAATTTTAGTTTATAATTATATTTTGGTGAAATACATAGTGACCAGTTTTTGTGTTCTGCTTTCAATAAGTTTCCATATTTGACGAAGTTGGCTTACCGATCTTGTTAATATTTTTACCAGCATTTTGTTAAGCTTCTGGCATGTTTTTTCCAGGTATTGTTGAATTCGAGTCAATGACCTACAATTTTCTAAGGATTCTCAAATCTATCGATACAACTTAACCACGCATTTCGCGACTCATTTGATTATACTTAATTCAAATAATGATAATAAAAAATGTTTAGGGTATTAAATAATACTTATTTCACGAATCTCCGTTTTCTATCAAAAATCACTTGACCAACCCGACCATTCATTTAGACCGGAAGTGAACTTTCAACACCAACATTTTTGTAACATTTTTGTTGGTTTGGCGTTTTAATCGCTATAACTTCGGATTCAAGCTGTGGGCATGACTTTTAAGGCGCCACTAACGTTTAGCTTTTACGTTACGTCCCTGACCAGATATTGTACAAAATAATGGCACTTTACTTGACCAAACGCGCCTGTCAATCATGAAATATATCGACCAATCAAATCATTTATTCAGTGCGGGATTAAGTTTTAAACTCCTACTTTGGCCGACATTTTTGTTGAGCCTTTTCGTTGGTTTGGCCACTTAAACGTCGTAACTACAGCTTTTGAAGCTGTAGTTGCGACGTTTAGGTCGCCGACCAACTATTCTACCTTTTTATTACATGCTACTTGCCATTAAAAATCGAATGGGGACTTCCTGTCGGATTCGATGGGCGTGGCAAAAGGAGTAAGTGGGCAGGGCTAGCGATTGGTCAGTTACTCCAGTCGAACTGCCCTATCAGAGTTCAGTAGTCGTTTCAAACGATCTTACATTTACCTAGTCCTATAGACCGATAGTCCCGGAAACCGACCAGTGCATACTCTAGTGAACACATTTCGATCCTAAATTATCCATTGTATAACTTGCCTAAGACAACTGGGCCCGAAATAAATATAGTTTTTAGAGTGCATACAATGTTTTACTAAATTTGATCCAGTCACCTAGATTTTATGTCTAGCAATTTCGCTATGGACCTTGAGTTCAAAAAGCTTTTCATCTCAAATTTCTCATAGAAGTAAGCTTTTTCCTCTGCATTGCCCAACACCGACCTCGTCCAAGATATTACATACCACAAAACATACTGACAAAGTATCGAGACAAGCAGCCAATTGGAACATCCAGAGTGATTAATGGTGACAAAAAAGGTTACAATACGCTGTTAGATTTCATAAAAAAGCAGATCGTCGATCTTTGATTTTAAATGAGGCGAAGTTGTTATGTAAGATAATTACTTTTTGATATAAAAAACGAAAATCGACCAAAGCCAACAACCATTTGATAAAACGACAAATAAATATAAAAAATGTCATTTTTCTTAAACTTAAATCTATCTAAAAATGTAAAATTAATTTTTTTGAAATCTATTCTAAAACATAACTGTTCAGCTAATAATGTTTTTTGTTGGTCTCAAGAATTTTACTGCACATTCGTGTAAGAACAATTATCCAAAAATAATCTAATCATTCAAAACAGCGAAAATTTGTTTTAATGTTCTCCCTAATTAAATGTAGAAACTACATTTTCAATATGACTATGTTTGTATGATGCTCTCTAATGAACTAGAACAACAATTATTATCTTAGATTTATCAAGGTAAAAGAGTCACAAAGGGTAAATACTCCTGGCTTCCTTGATCGGTGGTTTATAAGTTATGAGGTAACATTTGCAAATCATCGCCATGTAGTGCCTTGCATTACTTACCTATTCGCGTGTCCAAATACATGTAAAACAAGTGGAATTGTTGCTTTTTACTCTACTTAAGAATAAAAAAGAATCATTCTTGAAGTTGTTTTTTAAAAGTTTATATAAACCAGGACACCTTTTTAGATAATTTTGCCGTTTTTCATAACCGGTTCCGGTCAGAGAGGCAGTTCCGGCGGGGAAAAAAAGAAAAGAAAAGAAAAACAACAACCGCTGTCATTGAAACAAAAAATGTCTGTTGACGAATCAAATCCTTCATTACCAACGGAGTCTGAAATATTTGTTTTCCACATTCATGAAAAACAAATCAGTCGTTGGATAACCATGCTTTTCAATCTGATGTTGTCACGATTACCCAAACTTTTTTCTCCGTCGACAAAATGTTCCCCAGCAACATACTAAAATGAACTCGTATTTCCGACAAATTGACCTTTCAAGCTGATGTTGGCGTAGCTTTAAATCTGTAACGCAAATCTCATTCCCGCGTGTTTCATTACCAATAAGGGTAATTATACAAAGAATCTATATTCCGCAAAAGGCTATGTTCCCGATGCAATTAGCCTTTTAATAAAATCCCGCCCAGAATTTAAGGCTAGATTAACATCTCGACATACCGTCAAATATATGGTGCACTAAATAGGTCAAAAGTGAACTTTATGTAGTACACGCTAAAATGAACTGAGCGTTCAAGGGTATAAGATGCGCATGTATGCCTAATTTAGGCGTGCACGCACAATATGAAGGTGGTTATTTTTTAACGCGTGCACGCTTAATTAAACGGGTTTATCTTTATTATTTACGCATGCACGCGACCTTTGTGCTAAGAAGACTTTTGACCCAAATAGTACACCAAATAAATACGAAATGGCTTGTGATAAGATAGGGAAAACACGAAAAGTACAAAGGTATGGAAGCCATTTGATCGTCATAATTTTTATTGGAAAGTTCATAAATTGGCGACTGAGCAATAGAGTACGCAACGACTGCTTTGAAATTTAACCAATTCCCACACAATAAAATTTCAGAGTGGTCCAGACCGAAAGAAGCTGCAGACGGTAATTTCTAGTTGATGGAATTTTAATTTTCGCAAAAAAGTCTTATATGGCGTAAAAAGGAGGGATTGTTTGGGAATGGGTTAAGATGAGTTATACCGTAATGATGCAAGACATTTAGATAGACCAATCCCGAAAGTTGATTACAGTATCATATCAATAGCACTTATTTCAAAATGAAATTACTCCGAAAATTACAATTCATATTCATTTTTCGGTGAAATACCCGACACCGGTGCACCTAGCTATTGATATCGTAAAAAGTATCAGTATTTTTACATTTTGACGGATCGCGATGGCAATCAAACCATCGATTAACCTATGAAATCATACATTTAGACCCGAAGTAAAATTTGAACTGTAGCATTGTTCGTTATTAATTTGAGCATATATTTTGGTTTAGCGAATTAAACGTCGTAACTACAGCTTATTCAAACTGTAGGTACAATGTTCAGGTCATCCACCAACTAATTAGCATTTTCAATTAAACTCGCCAACCAATCATCGTTATATGTTTCTAGCGATAACTTTTGTAAAATAACGCCGATTAATAACTAAATCCAAGTTCTTAGGGCGTGACCATTGATCAGTCAATTACACACCTATAAAAATGAAACCCATGCTGGGGTATCTTACCTTCTCTGTTGGAATATTATTGTCTAATTTCTGACAAAAAGTCTTTAATGTCAATAGAATTAAACTTATCACAAGTTGTTGCCACAAATTTATATCCATTTTTCCTTTTGTTTCTGCGAATGAATTTAACAGAAACACCACTTTTTCTAGTAATAAATTTCAACACAAAGCTAATTCCATTTTTCTTTTGTCTCTATTGATAATACAAAAATCAATGGATGATGTGTATCCTATGTTTGATACCGTTTGGTTATTCCTGTTGTCTACTCGAATTAACTCTTTGACTTCATATCTCTGACGTTCTCGGACGTACACTTTACTTTTAAACACGTGCACTTAATGGTTATATTTTCACACTAATCCACTTAGACGGTACCACAGCAAATCCAGTGTATAGCCATTTACATCTTGACAAATTCTTGTTTATGGTTCCAAATGAACTTGCGGTTTGGTTCTTTTCCTTACTGGATAAAACGAATCTAAAATTTTGTTTACTTCAAACCCAATATCTGACGACAAAATAAAAGACATGCCCTAATCCATTAAAAAGTTTAGTCGAAATTTTAATAATAATAATTAATTTTATAAAATCAATATTTCATACTAGTGTAACGTTTTCTTGGATAAAAAAAAAAACTTTGGGTTACGAAAACAGGAAAAGCGTAAAGCATAAAGAAATCAATTGCTTTTAACGAAAAGTTTCACCATTTCCAAAAATATTCAAATCCCTTAATGAGCCATGTTTTACAAACAACAACTGTTGTAATAGGCTAAAGTGAATCTTTCATCGAAGCAGTATCCTGTCTCGACAATTTCAAGTTGTAAATTTGGATTTTTAGTTTTGAGTTCCCGTTAAGCAAGCAAAAGTACTCGGTTTAACGTCTTAAGCGGTCGATCCTGTGGTCTTTAGTTCGAATCCTGAAACAGCAACCAATCTCTTTGACATTCGGAAATTGTCCAATCGCTGACCCCGCAAACTGACTCCCTAGTCCCCGCCTATCAACTCCGACAAAACGTTCCGCTTCGATTTTTAAACATAAGTGGGATAGCAGCTGGAGGCTTGGTAAGATTGTGGTAATACTGGTGTGAGAAATACCAGGAATCCATTATATGGTGCTCCAGCCTCTGCGATATGACTGAAATACTGTTAAAAGCGACGTTAAATCCCAATCAATCAATCAATCGATTTCTTACGGCGTTATTTTGCAAAATTTATAGCCTTCAGCTGTAGTAACGACGTTAAGTCGCCAAACCGACAAAAAAGGGTTAACAAAATCGCAGCTTATGTCGGAGTTGAAAACTCGGGTCCAGACTGAATGAATTATTTGATTTGTCGGTTGGTTCCTTGATTGACAGTCGCGATTAATCAATTTGTATTACATCAGTGATACGCCTATTTCTGATTATCGGTCGTTGGCATGCGGAGCTTGACGTGGTCTTATTTTGGACAGACATGCTCCTATGATCAATGCGCTAATATCTGAGATGCGACACTTTACTTTTTCAAAGCACCGAAAATGAAATTAAAATAAAATAAGAAGATAAAAAGCAAAAACACTAATAATGAAAATAAATAATTCCGAAGAACGGGTTTTCCTGTTAGGCCTTTTCTGCGTTATTGCTTATAGAATTTATAGCTACTTACCTTTTTTTTCATTTTCTTATAAAATTGGTTTCAACAATATTAGAAAATGATATATTAAATAAAGAAAACACAAATTTAATATTTCTAAATCAACTCTCCGTTTGTTTTATGATAAATAATCACGATAAATCTAATAAAGTTTTATTATAGGCTTGACTTCTAAATGATGTATCTTAACTTAGGAAATCGTAACCGGTAATGAAGCGAGCCTAGCACGGCTGCTCTCAGAGGAAATGTTCATTTTGACATCCACCAAAAATAAAGACAGGCGCAATTGACTAATCGCTGGTCCCACCCACTGACTCATTTGGCCCCGCACATTGATTCATACAGTATGTTCCGCTTCGATTTTTTAACCCCGTTATTTTGAAAAAAAAATTTGTCTAGTATCATTTTACAAATAACTAGAATGGTTGGTTGGCGACCTAAACTTCATAACTACAGCTTGAATAAGCTGTAGGTACGACATTTAAGTCACCAAACCAACAAAAATGATTCGGCAAAATGGCAGCCAATGTTTGGAGATCAAACTGAACTTCAAGTCTAAATCAATGATTTCTTTGGTTGACTGATTATTTGATTGACACCCGCGATTGGACAATTGGCGGTTCGGTGGCCAGAATAATTGTGGTCAAAAAGGAACTACGTCATAGGAATTTTAATTTTGAAATATTTATGGTCAGGAATATTTAACAAAATTTAATAAAATTGTTGGTTGTCGGCCTAAACGTCGTTTCTGCAACTTGAATAAGTTGTATTTACGACGTTTAAGTCGCCAAAAAACAAAAAAATGCTTAACATAATTGTCTGTTAATATTTGAGTTCAAAGTTCACTTTTGGCCTGTCTGACTGATTCTTTGATCCGTCAAATAAGTAGCACGAACCACGTGGTCAATGGTCGCTTGAATTATTTACGATGTGTGTGGTGTGACCACGACGTTGATCACGTGGTAATATTAGAGCCGAGTCGATACGTGTGAACAGGAGGAAAAAAAGCACGTGGTCGTGAAACCACATAGATTATTTCTATGAGAATATTGAGGTGGTGAAATAATGTTTTTATTAAACAAGTCAGCTTTAACCACTTTAATCTCTTTAGGAAACTATTTTAATACATTTCGTATTTTATTAATGTAAAATCTAATTATAATACGACCTTAATGATTTCTGTTTATCGATAAAGTTTTTGAAATTCATCTAAAATTATTTTTCAATACATAAATAAATGAATAACATTAACGAAAAAAAAACAAAAAAAAAACCTTATAATAATGATAATTATTATAACGCCGCTTGTAAAATGACGTCATTATATACATACTGATGGCATTACAAAGCTATCAAATCGGAGTTACCACATATATCGACTCATAGTTATTAACTAGTAGTAGCACCCAAGTCATGACAAAATATTCTATCTTTTGTCACTCCCTCGCCGCCATGAATATTAAAATGCCATTAACCACATCAAATCGAATTTCAGAAATGTCAGTATGATAAAATGTAGGCTATATGTAGTCTATAAAAAGGAGAGAATAGTGCCTACAGTATTCGACTAACCAATAAAATCATTCAAATAATTCGTTTCGAACGAAAGCGAACTTTGGACTCTGAAATTCGTGTTTAGTCTTTCTCTTGTTTGGCAAGTCTAAAGCTTAAGTTACGACTCTTAATTAGTCAATCAACTTTTTGCCTTTTATTTCATGTCCCCGGCCTCATTAGAATACACTCGAACGGCCATGTTGGAGATAGTGGGCATCATTCAAAAAGAAACAAGAAGGTGCAAAACTGAAATTATATGTATATTACTTTTCTTTACCCATTCAAACACATTCCCGCTTTTCGACGCCCCAAAAACCTTTGAAAACATTGTGATTAACAAAACAAGCAATTGACCAAACATTGCCCCGCCCAACTTAGGCCTACGTCATAGGCCCTGCACACTGACTCCAACAGGAAGTTCCACTTCGATATTTGATAGCGTTATTTTGCAAATGTACAGTCAGTAGCATGTAACAAAAAAGTAGATTGCGTGGTTGGTGACCTAAAAGTCCTAGCTGCAGCTTGAATAAGACATTTAAGTCGACAAACAATATACTTCGCCTAAATGGCGGCCAATGTCAAAGTTCAAATTTGACTTTTATTCTCAATGAATGATTTCATTGGTCGACTGATTGCTTGAATGATAGCCGCGATTGGTCAATATCTTCAATCATCTGTAGCTTCCTTTAACTTGGATAAGTGTAAAATTTTCTTGTCTGATAATGGGCAAAACTTACTTGACTTGTATTAAACTTCACATCCCTGAAATCAACTTTTACGTTTTATTTAGCACCCCTTCTTCGCTAATAAATTACTAGAATTTCCTTAAACCTTTCCTGTTTCTTCTTTTTTTTAAATTTTAGACTGGTATTAATTGAAAATTGAAGGTTTCACGCGACAACGAAAATTGGGTGCAATTTCAAATTTACCTATACGATAGAAAATAATATGGAAAAGGAGAAATTGATTGTTACAAGCAAATTCTAATCTTTCAACTATGTTTTCTCAGGTATAAAAATCTTAGCAAAGTAAAATCCCTGATTTATATAAGAAATGGTTAAATACTCGTGTTTTAATTCAAAACGAGTAATAACATACACACACTTCGTTATTCTCCTTTTATAACTAGCCATCCATTTCATCGGCACTTTATTATTTCATAGAATAAAATTCAAAATCCCAAAACGTGTCCACCAGACACAAGATTGTGTACACGAAGAAATAATTATCCTGGGAGAACATTCGAAACACGTGTGCCCGTTTACATCGTGCAAGGCATTCTGTTTGGTTAGAATAGTTCCCTCAAGGCAGGACGAATTTACTGTCGGAAGCAGTCTGGAAGTACAGAACTATAAACCCAAAAAAGCGTTACAGTTGATTGTTATAATAATTTTCTCCCCATTGATATCTTTTCCCCATTTTTGGATACAAACACAAACTTAATAAAAAATGCAAACGGGGAGTGTGTGTGCGTGTGTGTGTTAGGATGTATTTGGGTGGGTGTTGGTGTCATAGTGGGTGTTGTCACCTAATCGGATTAACGTTCAAATGCAATGATAATCAAAAACGTTCCTCTGTGTGATGTAATCCAAAGTGAATTTTATTTTCATGAAAAGATGAAAATTAAACAACTTATACTTATATCCTTATACACCAATATCAATACAATAAGGCTTGATAGGACATTCGTAGATGTGTTGGGTTGTGAAATATATTATTCTTCACCTGGCGTTAATGAAAATGATATATTTAGGTACAGTTATGCAATCTCCTGGAAGTGTTTTCCAAGCATTTTCTTATGAAGAATTACATTTCATAAAGTTAATATACATTATTTATTAGAAATATTTTTTTCAAAAAAAAAAAAAAAAAAAGGTCACAAGTCCGTTACATGCAATTAACGGATCGTTGGTCCGACAGGAAGTCCCTCTTATCATTTTAACTGGGTTATTATAGAAAAACATCAACGTTTGAATCCTCGTAGATAATGTCTTGATTTCAAAATGAATAAAGCCGTAGCTACAGACGTTTGGTCGCTAACAAACGATTTGCGTTCCATCAGGCTAACAGAGACCATCAGACATCTGACTATAACAAATGTCTCAAGAAGATTTGACCAACCGCGTCTGTCAATCAAAGAATATATCGACCATTCAAACCATTCATTCAACTCGGAACTGAGATTTGAACTTCGATCTCGGCCGCCATTTGTGTGAGACATTTTGTTGGTTTGACGACTTAAACGTCGTAACAACAGCTTATTTAAGCTGTAGTTATGATGCTTAGGTCGCCACCAAACCAATATACTTTTTTGTTACATGCTACAGGCCATACATTTTGCAACAAAAACAGTTTAACATTGAAGCGAGGCTTCCTGTCGGAGTCAGTTGGCGTGGCCAAAGGAGTAAGTGGGCGGGGCCAGCGATTGGTAAATTGGGATCCAGTAGATATCAAGTTAAACACACGGAGGCACACTGACAAATCAAGATGGGAACAAGGGTGGGTGGGTGGGAGGAAGATTTTGACTGCTAAGACAAAATGGGCATTTTTTCAAATCCGTGTTAAATTTAATAAACATTTAATAAAGATGAGATGGTTTTAACCCTTTCTCGTACAATCCCCAATTTTTATGTCATTGTGATTTTTTACTTAGGAAAACATTGTGGGAAAAGAAGGAAATGGTTGTAACAAACAATTTCTTCTTTTCCCATATTTTTTTCATCTTTAAGTTGGTTTGTTTTCAAATTGCACCCGATTCTAATTGTCGTCTGGTACTTCTTTCAAATTGGACCAGTCTAAAATAAAAAAAAAAAAAAAGAAATTGAAAAATGTTGATTATGTATACGTGCTTCGCATCTTTTTTTTTTGTTTTTTTTTTAGAATTGAAATATGAGACTTTTTGAATACCTTTGCCTATGAGTAGCACGGAGCAGGTATGGATGTTGACGCGATAGCGAACAATACACAAATAGATCTTGATCAATATAATTGAGCAATTTTCCAAATGCAGTTTTCAAACAAAATGCAATTAGATATCAATTTCAATCCCATCCATCCATGAAATGAACATTCCTAATGAGTCAAACCCGACAAAACATACCTATTAGTTCAAAAACATAAATTTTACTTTCCTGATATGTACAGTAAGGGTACAGAGTACACGAAAAAAACTGGTTGATAACATTTCCTGCTGTCAAAAGGAAAATCTCGTCTGGCAATCTGAATGGAGGCAGACGAACTTGTATTACGCCGACATCTACCAGTATTTATTGAAAATTATTTCTGTTTATCAGAGAAATGAGATGTTAACAGTATTGCTCGCTGATAAGCCTTTCCTCGCCCTTGATAATTCTCTGGAGTGTATATATAAAACACTACGCGAGAAAATGTATTAAATACCCTCTCATCTATTGATCAGAGATAAAGCGAATATATAAGAAAACAAATTTTCTTAAACCATTCCCACAAGACGATGTTTAAACTGGTCCAATTGAAAAAAAGGTTACAGACGACAATTTCTTAGCAAATGGAATTTTAAAAATCTTTGTATTTGGGGGTAAAACACTTTGTGGATAATCAAGAAATTGCTTGTTACAAGCGATTTCTTCATTTTCCGAGATGTTTTTCAAACTTTCTATTTTCTTGAGGTGCGTAAAAGAGTGAAAGTGTGTCGAGACGGGCTCACCGTGCACAGAAAGCGAACTTCAGTTTATCTCAAAGAAAACTCAGTGACAAAGTCTTTAAACAACAACTACAACAATAAATGCTTAAATCATTAACCAAATTCTTAAAAAAATGTATTTATGACTTTTGGTCTCCCATCCGAGGTATACCCGTTGTTAAAACAACAACAACAATAATGTCTACACATAATACGGACGACTTTTTTTCCTTTACTAACCAGTGTATTAACGAATTCTCACACAATCGCGACTTTTTCACCCCCCTCAAGAGAAAAGCTTTTGGAAACATTGTATAAATAACGAAATTGCTTTTTACAAGCAATTTCTTCATTATCCACAGCGTCGTTCTTTTATCTCAAAAGACAAGGATTTTTTTTAAAGTTCATCAACCTAAAATTGTCGTCTGCTAGATCTTTGAATTCGGAACAGTCAGAAATTATGTCGTTTGGTTATGGGTTTATGTTTTAGCTTCAAAATCTTCATATTTGGACCTGAACAATGCGAGTGTCGACCCAGTTTACTCATTACCATGCAACCCCGTTTTAACGCGGAAGTAAGTTTAAGAAGTTTTTTGAGAACAATGGGGAAAATGAAGATATTGGTTGTAACAAAGTTTTTCTTACCCAAAATGACAGCAGATTTTAACATTCTATCAACTTGATTTTACAATTTGCAACTTTGTTTCAATTCGGACGCGTGTAAAATTTTGTCGTCTGGAAATGGGTTAATCTTGATCAAGTAACATATAATCACTATCGCCATCTACCTATACAGCACACAAGTCGAGGGCGCTTCCTTCACAATGATATAACATATATAATATGAGTTAACCCTTTCCTGTTTTTGGAAATTTTAGACTCGTCCCGTTTGAAAGAGGTAGCAGAGGACAATCAAAATTGGATGTAATTTGAAACGAAACCATCATATGTGGTAGAAAATATTGTGGGAAAAGGATAAATTTCTTGTTACAAGCACTTTCTTCTTTTTCCACAATGTTTTCTCAAGTATAAAATCATAGTGAGGTAAAATCCCGGGTTTGTACTGGAAAGGGCTAAGTATATTTACAACTAAATCACGTGTCAAATACTGGTAGTCGTCGACTGACGGTTCGTGCCTGTCAATCAAAGAATCAATGGACCATATAGATCTATTTAGACCGGAATTAATTTTGAACTCCAATATTGGCCGATTTTACGTGAAATAATTTTGACGGTCTGGCGACTAAAACGTCGTAACTACGACTTATTCAAGTCGTAATACGACGACGTTGGTCTCCAAACAACATACTTACTCTTTTGTTACATGTTACTGGCTACAAGTTCTGTAAAATAACGCCGTTTAATATATAAGTGGATCTTCCTGTCAGAGCTCAGTGGGCGTGGTCAGCGATCCGATAATAATATTCATTTTCTTAAAAAGCATTTCATCTCTTCGCCATCCTTACTCATTTTTTCCATTCAAACTTGCTTAATAAAGTGCCGACATTAATTAGTCCTTTATGTAATGCCCAATGATAATTTTCTTTTTAACCATTCCCACTCAAGTGTCCACTTTTTTACGCATCTCACGAAAAAAGCTTTGGAAAACATTGTGGACAATTAAGAAACTGCTTGTAGTAAAAAAAAGTAAGTCCCAAAGATAAAAAATTCAGTAAATTTTCCCATTCTAATATCAGTAGAAAGGAAAAATAAAAAAAAAAAAAAAAAAAAGAGTAAACCCATTCCCACACAAACGCTCCTTTTTACGCCCTTCAAGAAAAATAGTTTTGTAAAACATTGTGGAAATGGAAGAAATTGCCTGTCTTAAGCAATTTCTTCAAGGTCAATTATGTTTTCTACACTAAAGAAATTCACCAACTTAATTTGTCGCCTGCATTTTCTTTCAATTCAGGATCATCATGTGAGAATGGGTTAATCGAAACTAATATTGTTTAATTTCTGCTTCTGCTTTATACCTTGAATAGTATGTATATATGCATGATTGTTTTTGTAACAAATGCCTGTGCACAATCTTAACATACAGCATTCGTCAGGCCATCATTTATATACTAAATAATCATACGTAAAAAGAAGGCCAGCCGCCGGAACCCGGGATTGAACCAGTGACCTTTAGATCTTCAGTCTGACTCTCTCCCAACTGAGCTTCTGCCAAACTTTAATGAAAATTGAGTCATAATTGTGGCCTTTGGAGTGTAAAAGGTGAAATTGTCATTAAGGCCCCATTTCCCATGTTTTCCAATAGAATAATCCTATTTTCGTTAGGATAAACCCGAATAACCTGGCAAACATTCTGACCTAGTTTCTTGGAGATTGAACCATAGTGTAAATAGTGAAATTGTCACTAAAGCCCTGTCCCTATGTTATCCGATGAAAAGTTTCAATAGGGTTAATGCTTATGACCTGACAATAATTCTAACAAGGTTTCATTAAAGAACGAGCCATGATTATTGCCTCTAGAGTGATGACAGTAAAATGACATTTATGTCAATTTTCCCGTGCTTTACAAGGGAACTTTCACATTTCCGAAAGGATTAATCCTTAAGACCTGATAGACATTCTGGCCTGATTTCAGGAGGATTGAATCATAATTGTGGCTTTGAGAGTGTAAAACTGAAACTAAGTTCCCTTTACGCATGTCTTGCGATTGATCGTTTCTATTTCCTATATAGGGTTTATTCCTATAACCTGGCAAACACTCTGACCAAACTTTCATGAAACCTGAGCCATAATTGTGGCCTCTAGAGTGTGAATAATGAAATTGTCATTAAGTCCCTCTTTCCCGCTTTCTCCTTTGATACACCCCCTTTTTCAATAGGGATACTTATTATCACCCGGTAGACTTTCTGACCAGGTTTCATGATTATAAAGCCATAATTGTGGCATCTAGAGTGTAAACAATGAAATGCCATTAAGACCCCATTTCCCGTTTTTTCCAATGGAATGTTCCCAAATCAATAGGCTTAATTCTGACCTGACGAACCCCTGACGAACACCCTGATAATTTTCTACGAAGACTGAGTCATAACTGTGGTCTCTAGTGTATAAACACTTTAAAAAGGTAGACGTCCCACGAACACACGACGCCAGACGACAGCCCTTCTATGACCATAAAAGCTCACTAACCACAAAATAAAGTCGCCAAACCAACAAAAATGTTAACATTAAGGTTGGCCAATTTCGAAGTTCACCTCCGGCCTAAATGAATGATTTGATTGGTCGATTGATTCTTTGATTAACAACGTGATTAGTCAATTGATTGATCGTATATTGCTACCTGCCATAGTTATTTTGCGGAACTTTGCATGCTTTATATGAAGTGTAAAACCTTTTTTGACTTGGGTTATTCTAAAATAAATTTGTTGTATGTAAAAAGTGAACCCTATAAGATTTTGAACGGTATATTGTACTTGGTCAATTGTTAAAAAATCCACAAATGCTTAACCCTTTCCTGTTTTGATTTTTTTAGACCTGTCAAATTTCAAAGGTTTTGCATACGACAATTTATAGTGGATTTTCTTTGAAAAAATAACCATTCAGTAGGGTAGAAAATATTGTGGAAAAAGAAGAAATTGCTTGTTACAAGCAATTTCTTCTTTTCCCACAATGTTTAATCACAAGGACGTACAAACCAGTGATTAAACAGTAAAGGGTTAAACATTTTTCACTTGCTTTAAATAGCTAATCAAAGGACTAAAAATCCCAATCTTCGCCTGATATACACGCTTGTGACCCATTTCTTGATCTCCGGTTATTCATTATTACACTTGCAAATGACTAACATCTGACCATTTCAAAAAAATTGAGCCGAACGTGTAGCTTCAAGAAGGTAACAAATTTCCAAAATTTTATATGATAATTTTATATTTCTACCTCAAGTGTTTCGATTTTATACTTGTTAAAGGTATTACGAAGGCAAATGTTCTGACTAAGTTTCAAGCCAGTAGATATCAGACAGCGTAGCCTTGAGATTTCACAAACAACTTTTCTGAAATTTTACCGAATGGCAGTGTTTTTCACATAAAGTGGCCAAGATTCAAATTTTTGTCAAAACATGAAGATAAACGACTGATTCAGTTTATGGACGAAATTGTCTACACAATACATTGTATGATCTGTCATTGTGACCTAGGTCTAAACCTATGTATTCCTATATCGAACTTGTCCAATGTACAATGAATAACGTTGTCACCAAAGTTTAAAACTTTTGAGGAGAAAACATGAAGACTCAAGAGTACACACAATGGTACAAAGTCTTACATCTGTGATTAATCAAATTCATAAGTTAAGGATAGCGCTTTTGATGTATGTCGGACATCCCTTACTTTAAAGGTGACGAATGTTCGATATAAACTGAGATGCTCATATTAACGGTTTGTCCTCCCTACACCGTTTATATATATGATAGATTTTGATATCTAAGAACAAATAATGAGATGCTCAAAAAATTCAAACTTAAATGCAAATAGAATAACACGTGATTAAATTGTCATTTATTATTATCTATTCATATTTTGTACATGACTATAAACTTGTAAAGTTTTTGTCAATAAATTGTATTGTATTGTATTGTATTGGTATCTTAGGTTTGACTGTAACCTAAGTTTTGACTGAACAACAACACAAATTTTTGCACCTGTAGTAGCAAAGAATCTGAGAGAGAGGGAGAGAGAGAGAGAGAGAGAGAGAGAGAGAGAGAGAGAGAGAGAGAGAGAGAGAGAGAGAGAGAGAGGGAGAGAGAGAGAGAGAGAAAGAGAGAGAGAGAAAGAGAGAGAGAAAGAGAGAGAGAGAGAGGGGGGGGGGAGTGAGAGAGAGAGTACTAGCCTAACCAAAGATCACCTGTGTAGGTCTTTGATATTTAATCCTTTACACCACAATCCTGCATTTATACGCAGTAGTTATTCATCCTTTCCCCAAATGCTTTCTACTGTATTTGACACTTAATATACAATTCAAACACTTTGAGTTGTAGTCTGCAACCTCTTTTAATTTGGAGTTGTCTAAAAATATTAGTGTGGTGTTGGGTTAAGAAACGAGCTTAGTAATAACCGGTATCATATACAGGAATAAAACGAAATAGAGAAGTCCGTCGTGATATACACACATCTTTAGAGATATAAGCCTCTTTTGAGCTAAAATAAGCTTAACTGTTTGGATATTATCGCTGGGAGACCAAAACATCGTGATTACAGCTTGAATAAGCTGGACGTTCGATGTTTTGTCGCCCCGCAGACGATATGTAACCAATGTAAAATAATCAAGGCTTGTCTAAGAGGCGCTTGTTAGTGAAACTTTCTCGTCATCAATGAAGAGCAAAGCGTCGGAGAAAGATTTGAGCTTATGGTTTTAGGTCTAATAGGTGATTCCATGCTTTTCGAACTGTTTATTTAATTCAGATTTTACTAAAATGGTTTCCGAATTAAAAGCAGGACCAGTTTTCTTCCAAAATCAACAAATGCAAAGCCCAAGGATTTCTGCAATAGTCTCGCTGTTCTGTACAAATTGTCGGATTACTCCTTTTCCTATGACATACACCGTCGTTGGGCGAGCAAAATGTCGTAACTACAGCTTTATATAAGCTGTAGTTACAACATTTGCACGCTCGACGACGGTATATCAATCACCAGTTAAATCCATTAACACAGTGAGAGTGAGGGTGGGGAAACGCTCTACTACAACCATTACGTCGTAATTAGTATAACGTATGGCGTTTATTGTTTTAGCAACAATACATGGCCGCGGCATCGAAACAAGTCAATGTTGCTGACTTCCTTCTACGAACCACGTGTTGACAGTAGAGACTGTGGTCTCGGCCATAACGCAGTGATAGCGTGTAGGACTCTTAGTCAGTGGGTCAATCGGGCTCGATCCCCAACCGCGGTGCATATCCTTTCCGATTAGTGTCTCACCAATGGGCGGATAATTATAAATCTAAGTTGGGTGTGCAGCTGGAGGTCCGGAAAGCATGCAGTGATAGTACAAGTGAGAGAAATACCAGAATCCATGGTAAGATACTCCAGCCACCGCGATATGACTGAAATACTGTTTAAAGTGGTGTTCAACTCTGATCAATCAATCAATCAATCAATATAAAAAAAAACAATCAATCAATATATCAATCAATCAATGAGTCAATGGACCAATCAACCAATCAAATAACCAATCAACCAACCAACCGATCAATCAATCTGTCAATCAATCAATCAATCAAAGTTTTCTGAATTCTGGAAAAGATACATAAAGGTTGTTCCGACTTGACACATAGCCTCAAAACGAAAATCAAATTGACGAATCGCTTGACACGACCACTGATATACGACAACGCTGATCGACTGAGGTAATTATGATATAAAATAGTATATTATGACAGACAAAGATTTTAAAAATATAATCAACTAAAAGTTGGCGTCTACAAATTCTTTGAATTTAGACCAGTCTAAAGTTTTGTCGTCTGGTAATGAGTTAAAGGGTAATTTTATCCAAGGCTTCGTGCTGTATATACGTTATCTAGAGGTCACGGGTTGGGTGTTTTCATGAGCATTGTGAATAACAGTCAGCCCCAGTCAATCTAGCTGTTAAGCGAACATCAGCGGTTGTAAACCACCGACTCTCTTGGGGGGGGGGGGGGGGGTTGTGGGCGATTTATCATCTAGATTTGGTTGAATGCTCGAGTGCGACTACATAAGATTCAAACTTTCGTCGCAAACAATGAAATATGGATTGCATGATTCATTCTTCTACGTGTAGCCTCGTACTTCATACTTTACGATCAATGCACTCGGTCATATTAGTCGGTAGCACGATATGCTGTAAATTCGCGAGTTCGAGAACAAACACTCTTTCAAATATTACAACGCCATTCGTAGTTGTCTTCCATTAATGGGAAAAAGATAAACAGTGCTCCTAGGTGGGATGAGAAGCTGATTGGTCGGATGGATGTTTACTGGTGTGAGAATTTACAGGAAATGATAGTCAGCTGCACCGGATGTCGCCATTGAAAAATCTTTTGAAGGTGGTATTGACTCTTAAAAATCAGCAGTCGATGTTATGTGAACCCGAATGTAGTTATGTCGTTTATATCGCCAATAAACTACTATGATTTTATGTATTCATTTGTTACATATTACTGGCCATACATTTTGCAAAATAACTCCGTTTAGTATCTACGCCTATTTTGTTATCGGAGGCCAATAGGCGAGGTCGTTGTTACGTCAATTACCATGCAATTCCGTATTTTCAATCAGAATAAGGAAAGAATAGTGGGAAACTAACGTACATGCTTGTAGCAAGAAATTCCTTCGTTGATCAGCTTGTTTTCCATCCGATTTCGAACTGACATTTCAATTTACACCTTTTTAGCTCACCTGAGCATGAAGTGCTCTGGGGGAGCTATTGTGATCGGTCATCGTCGGTCGTCCGCCCGTCTGTCCGTCCGTCCGTTCACAATTACAAAAAAATCTTCTCCTCCTAAACTAACCATGGAATTTCAACAAAACTTTACAGAAATGATCCTTTGGTGATGCTCTTTCAAAATACTTCAAAGAATTGAAATTCATGTAGAACTCTGGTTGCCATGGCAACGGAGTAAAAAACTTAAAAAATCTTCTCCTCCCAAGCGGTAAGCCCTAGAGCTTTGATATTTGGTACAAACCATCATCTATTGACCCTCTACCAAAATACTTCAAAGATTTACGGTATTATGAAAATTGGCCCTTTCCTGGGCGATTCCTGATTTTACATAGAAATAAAGAAGGAAATCTTTAGAAATCTTCTTCTCCAAAACCATAAGGCCTAGTTCTTTGATATTTGGTACAAATCATCATCTATTGACCCTCTACCAAAATACTTTAAAGATTTACCGTATTATGAAAATTGGCCCTTTTCTTTGTGATCCCTGATTTTACATAGAAATAAGGAAGGAAATCTTTAAAAATCTTATTCTCCCAAACCATAAGGCCAAGTTCTTTGATATTTGGTACAAATCATCATCTATTGACCCTCTACCAAAATACTTCCAAGAATTACCGTATTCCGATAATTAGCCCTTTTCTTTCTGATCCCTGATTTTACATAGAATAAAAGAAGGACATCTTTTAAAATCTTCTTCTCCCAAACCATTAAGCCTAGATCTTTGATATTTGGTACAAATCATCATCTATTGACCCTCTATCAAAATACTTCCAAGAATTACCGTATTATGAAAATTAGCCCTCTCTGGGCGATCCCTGATTTTACATAGAATAAAAGAAGGAAAACTTTTAAAATCTTCTTCTCCCAAACCATAAGGCTTAGAGCTTTGATACTTTGTACATATCATCATATATTGACCCTATACCAAAATACTTCAAAGAATTATAATACTCTGAAAATTAGCCCTTTTCCATGATCCCTGATTTTACAAAGGAATAAAGAAGGAAAACTTTGAAAATCTTCTTCTCCCAAACCATAAAGCCTAGAGCTTTGATATTTGGTACATATCATCAGCTTTTGACCCTCTACCAAATTACATAAAAAAATTAGCCCTTTTCTGTGCAATCCCTAATTTTAGTTAGGAATAAATAATCATATCTTTGAAAACCTTCTTCTCCTAAACCATTAGTTGGATCATCAATATACCTAGGATTAAAAGAGAAATCCTTAAACATCTTCTCAAAAATAATTAGACAGAGGGCTTTGCTATTTTGTTTATATTATAAAGCAATGAACTATCATACTCAGGGGAGCGATTTAGGACCATCATGGGCCTCTTGTTTTAAAAATGCCGTCTACAACTTATTTCAATTTAGACCAGTCAAAACGTTTGTGGTCCGGTAATGGATTTAACGCTTAACTTAATTAAGCTGTGTATGTGTGTATTTCCGTTTATTTATCGTCGCTACCGTAGCACATGCCCATTTGAGCGACGCCCCAAGAAGACGGTCAGTTGTTACGGGGGATAGTGTAAGGATACAGGACGAAACTGCTAAGAGCTCTACCTAGTTCTTTAACGTGCTTGGTGGTTAGCACCGTTACACGGGGCCTCGGTTTATTCTCATCCGAAAGACAATTAGTTAGTAGATATGGTCAGCCTAGGGCTCGAACCCGTGATCTTGAGGTTTGAAGTCAAGTGCTCTACCAACTAAGCTAATCGGGCTGAAAAGCTGTATATACGAACTTTTTGTCACCTTCAAACGATTCTACGAATTCAAGGGAAAGCACTGGCGTATTGATATATAGTGTGAATATATAGTAACCTCCCCTTTATTCATTCGTAATGGCATGCTTTCCTTTACGAAAATGTTTTATTCGAAAGCATAGTCCCAAATATGCGAACATGTAGATTTTTTTTTAAATTAGACACCAAAGCCATTCGGATGATTGAAGAAGACAGAGACGAACTATAGTGAAATGCTTTATAAGTTTATTCACAGCAAATTACAGCAACATGGCCAATCGACAATACTGTTGTCAAAGCAGATAAAAGTAGCAATATATTATAATGAGTAATCTGACATAAAACGATGAATTGTTTGTAATAGATTTCATCTATCGATTTAGAAATGTGTTATAGCCATACAGACAAGTGACAAAATAAAAGATAAATGAACATCATTAATAACGTTGGTGCGCGAGCAAAATATCTTAGCTACTTCATCATTAAAGCTGTAGTTACGATATTTTGCTCGTGTACCGACGATAAGTAGTTACCTTAGAGTGAAAATAACGAGACTTGAATCTGGGACTCATTTTAAAGCAAAACACTGAATTTTAAAACAACGATATAAGTGATGAAATGGATTAAAAAATAAACAATAAACATGAAGCCGAAGAAATGTTAATTTTTTTCCCAGATTAAAAATTGTCCTATAAAAAATATACATGTCTTCTATACCGATCGGTTCGTGTTGTTATTCGAACATTAACCCATTCCCACACAATGAATCTTTTTTACGCCCCTCTAGAAAAACAATTGAGAACACACTGAAAAAATTTGTTGCAGACGTCTTTGCAAGTTGTGATAAAATTTGAAAATAATGGCCAAATAGGATAGAAAACATTTTAAGAAAAAGTGGATTGCTTATTACAAGCAAATTCTCCCTTTTTCAACAAAGTTTTCCATATTGCATTTCTTTAGGCCGTCTGACTGGTTGAAATTTAAAGAAATTGCAGACGTCTTTTCAAATTGTGCCGAAATTGGAAAATAAGTCCCAAAGAGGGTAGAGAAAGGCGTGAGAAAAAAGAGAAATTCCCTGTTACTAGCACTTCTTCCTTTTCCACAAAAGTTTCAATGATTGTATTTCTTCATAGCGTCAGAAAACGTCATTGTGTGGTAATTGACTAAACGGATTTTTTTCACAGAACTTATTCCCTTTAACATATAATATAAAAAGTAAAATATTTGATTGGTGACATAAACATTGTAACTACAGCTTGAATAAGCTATGTACGATGTTTTAGTTGCCAGACAAACAAAAGATGCTTCACATTAATGTCGGTCGTGGGTTCAAATTTCACTTCCGGTCTAAATGGCTGATGAGATTGGTCGATCTATTGTTTGATTGACAGACGCGATCCGTCCATTGAGACAGCTCTAGATAAATAGTCTAGACGTCTTCATCTTTATCAGACGGCGTATAATAATCCGGTCCTTCAACGTTGAATGTTTTAACCCATTACCAGACGATACAATTTTAGACTCTTCCAATTTGAAAGAAGACGACAAATTTTAGTTGATGGAATTTTAAAAATCTTTGTCTTATAGGGTAGAAATCTATATTTTCTTAAGCATTTTTCCGGGGGGGGGGGGCTCCAAAATTGTCAATCAAACCGATGGGTCTATCAAATCATTTCTAGACCGAAAGTGAACTTTGATCTCCACGGTGAAGGTAACGGTTTTTCAATTTGTATGCACTTTGAAATATCATATGCATTTTTTGAAATTGAAATTTTAACACAAGTTGTATTCGGGTAATGGATATTAGTTTCTATTGAAGTTAATGATGATGATGATCGTGATCGTGACCATGGTGATCGTGTTCGTGATCGTGGTCGTGGTCGTGACCATGTTGGTCGTGGCTGTGGTCATCAGCCCCTCGTCCAATAACACAGCATGTGAGATGCTTTCCTTCTTGATTATGGAGCTGAATATTAAAGAGAATAATGTTTGTTTCATGTAATAATGTATCATTCTTATCATTACCTTATTATATTCACTAAAAAGATATTTTCACTCTCTTCAATCTTAAACTAATTTTTCATGCGTGTAAAATTAGACTCGTTTTCTCTAAATATTGAATGGACAATTTCACTATCGCATCGAAATGTTTGCTCTTCTTAACATGTCAATTCGGTAAGTATATTGTACCTTGTAATGTTACTTTTTGCCATTTTTGTGTTTATATTGCTTGTTATTGGCCAAAAGCATTGCTTGCTGATTAGTCGAATAAATCATTGAATTGAATTGTATTAGGTTATCCCATGATAGATCAGAGGTTATTCACACTGCAAAAACAAAGTTTTACTTCTTTGGAAGACCTTATCATTTGTTTGAAAATGATTGCCTGTAAATTCTATCTGCGAACGTTTTTTTACTATCATATGTATATTAAAAGAAAAGTAAAACAATGAGCTGATATTTCTTCATTGTCACTTTTGAAAAAAAATATATTTCAGGGTAAACGTACAACTAATCAAGTATATTGGTGGAAATTATGTATAGGTTATCTCCCTCCTTTTGTCAAATCTGATAATAGGTCAATATTACACACCAAGCTGTCCCAAAAAACGACAGCAAACAACAACGTCAACAACAACAATCTATACACTGTTCTTGTTAACAGAAAAGCGTCGAAGAAAGCTGTAGTTACGACATTTTGCTCTCGCATTGACGAGAGTTTTGTACATACCACAATAGATCGTCCAATGATTGAATGTTTGCCAGTAAGAGACAACTGTGTTTTGTTGATCCAAACAGAACCGTCAACTAACTTGGCTTGGTCTATCGTACCAAGATCACCCACATCGCTGTAAAGACAAAATGTAGAGAGTTAACCCATTCCCATACACACCCGCTTTTTAAAGCCCCCCTAAGAAAAGAGAGTTCGGAAACCAGTGAAAAAGAAGAAAATGCTTTTTACGAGCAATTTTTCATTTCTCTCAATATTTTCTACCCCAAAAGACAATCCAAGATTTCAAATTGTCGTTTGCAACTTCTTTTAGTTTGGAGCATTCCAAAATTCTGTCGTTTAGTAATCGTTAAAGCATATAATAAAATAAGGTTTCTGTAGACGGTGATCGAGTTTTCTTAAAGCCCTAGTGTGATGTCCTGGGTACTTGTGTTTTTCCTTCAAGCAAGCTTGAAATTGGCGGATCGCTGAAAACTATTAGGC
The DNA here is from genome assembly GCA_946902895.1 of Fragum fragum. Classification (NCBI taxonomy): domain Eukaryota; kingdom Metazoa; phylum Mollusca; class Bivalvia; order Cardiida; family Cardiidae; genus Fragum; species Fragum fragum. Next base: position 33,495,791 of record OX336371.1, read on the forward strand.
TAGAGCCATTAAGTAAAAGATTAATCGTTGGTTTGTGACCAAAACGTCGTAGCTAAAGTTTGAATGTTCTGTAGTAACGACATTTAATGTCACCGAATCGACAAATTGCTTAGAATAACTGTCGGAGTTCAAAGACAACTTCCGGCCTAAATGAATGGTTCGTTTTGTGTATCTAATTTTGAATGACAGAAGCGATCCGTTCTTTAATAAATCAAATTTTCATTTGAAATTTTCATTATGAAAACGAAAGAAATACAACAACGAATTTCCTCGTTTAGACATTTCTTAATCACGAAACAGAAATCAATATTTCGATATTTCCTTACTTTTCTTTCGCTCTTTCTTCTTAGTGAGAAATTCTCCTTTGAATTTTGCATTTCTAGTTAAATTGGGCATTTTAAATACTATATACGTGTATACGCTTGACAGCAACAACATTACTGTAGAGACGATATTCAGAAAATAAGATTAAGCCATTACCAGAGAACAAATTTTTAGACTGCTACAAATTGAAAGAAGGTGCACTCGACAATTGAAAGATTATAAAATCTTATATTTTTTTTTTCAATTTTCTGGATAGAAAACATTGTGAAAAACGAAGAAATTGCTTACTTATGAGCAATTTCTGAATTTTCAGTATGTTTTCCTAATCACTTTTCTTGAGGGGGGGGGGGGTCAACAACCATCATTGTGAGGGAATGGATCAAGAAAAAATCATAAAATCGCCTCGTCATGATCGAATAGTTAACTCAGAAGTTAATATAATTTTTTGTGAACTGTCATCTGGGTTAACATATATCTGAGGGAATGAAATTAAGATCTAGCTGTATGTCAAAAATAAAAATGTAGTAGGGTAGAATGACCTTTCTACAACAAGACAACGTGTCAAGAGCGAAGAGTTTCGACCCTGGTCAGCCTGCATAAGCTCAGCAGCGTCGATGGTTTTCAAATTCGTGAAATTGCCACTTTAAATACGACTAGATACCTTTATGAATAAACCAATCGCAGCTGTCAATCAAAGAATCAATCAAACCAATTTTTAGACCGAAAGTGAACTTTGCCTTTTAAAACTGGCTTACATTTACGTGAACTATCTTTCGTTTGGCGATTTAAAAGTCGTAAATAAACTTATTTAAGGCATTAGGTTGCAAACCAACAAGTTCACATTTTTGTTTCACAATACTTTCCATTAATTTCTGCAAAATAACGCAGTTTAATTTAAAATTGGGACTTCCTGTTGGAGCTGAGTGTCTGAGCTGAGTTTCCCTCGCGCTCAGAAGTGGAACAAGCGATGCGTCAATGATCGAACTTTTTACAAACTTAATCCTTACATGTCCTTGTGGAGTGGGTCATAATGGCCACCCAGACCGGTACAGCCTTTAGTCAAATCTCCATTCTCGTGCACGTGAAGCATGAACCCATCTACATCGAGGTCTCCGAATGACAACTTGAATTTGGCGTATTTTGATGCTGCCTGTAAAAGAGCAAAAGGATATACAAGGGTCGATTAAAAAAATTTGACACAATGGTATTTGACGGGTCGCTACTATCAATCAAAGAATCAATCTACCAATGAGATCATTTATTTAGAACGAAAGTAAACTTCGTCATTTACCGACATTAATAGTAAGCTGTAGTTAAGACGTTTCGATCTCAAACCAATTATTTTATTTTTCTGTTGAATGTTACTTTCCACAACTTTTGTAAAAATAACGCCGTTTAATAACTTCCTGTCGGAGCTCAGGGGGCGGGACCAGCGATCATAAAACTATTTGGAAATAAGAACAATAATCTTACAAATGTTTCTCTCACTCTTTCTTCTTGATAGACGCATGACATGGAGAGTAACAATAAAACTAAGAGCTTTATGTAGCGAAGGTAACTTATAAAGACATCGTATGGTGATACATGGGTGGCATGTTGACATCATTATTGAAGATAGGTACTGATAAGCCAACGAAATCGCTCTCAGGACTTTTAAGTTCTTTGATTCGTTAATGGTAAGGAAACCATTAAGATGTAGGGACAGGGACATGTCATAAATTGTTAGAAAAAAAAGGAATGATATTAATTAAAACAAACAGACATCACTGCAATATCATAAAATGAACGCACGATATTGGCCTCACTATCTTTGAAGTATCAGATTCCATTTGTAGGTACGCGACATTTGAACAATCGCCGCTGTCAATCGAGAAATAAGCTGACAAATCAATTAATTTATCCAACCCGGACCTGAGCTTTCAACTCAGATATTGGCCGTAATTTTTGTTAACCTTTATTGTTGGTTTGGCGACTAAAACGTCGTAACTACAGCTTATTCAAGCTGTGGTTACGACGTTTAGGTCACCAACCAACCATTCTTCTTATTTGTACCATGCTTCCGGCCATAAATTTTGCAAAATAACGCCTTTAAAAATCGAAGATATTTAGAAATATAGGGGACAAACTTACATCTTGTACAATATAAGCAGAGACATCATAACCGTTGGCGAATTGACAAGACGCTGTATGTCGGTGATCTGTTATAATACAGAAACAAGAATGTAGTGATGGCCCTGTCGCTCACCTTGTAAAAACGTTGGCATCTTTAACCCGTTTTGAGACGGCAAAATTTAGTCTGGTCCAAATTAAAAAGAGTTGCAGGTAACAATTTAATGTTTAGATTTTTCCAAATTTCTAGGTAGAAAGCATTGTGTGAAATGAAAGAATTGCTTTTTTAAACAATGTTTTTATTTTACACAATATTCTCAGTTCTTTTTCTTGAGGGGCATCAGAAAGCGCCTTTATGTAGGAATGTGTTAACGCGCATAGTGATAAGAACATAAATTAATTATAGTTTTAAGGTTGAAGAGATAATAAACGGAAATCTTACAGTTAAAAGAGATTCTTACCGCGTCATTTTGAAATAAGGACACAAGTTATGTTAAGGACGATCGCTACAAGTTTACAAAATTAGACTGGCCCCGTCTTCGACTTGAACAAACAGTTTACACCAATATCTATCTAGAATTTCTTCGGGGTGTGTATTTTTAAAAAAAAACGATGACACTGGTCACCAGCTCTATGGAAAATTAGGGCTTTTTTCATGTATAATAACCATACAGTTTCGAAAACTAATTCCTGAACAAATGTGCCAAGTTGCCGAAATTTCCTCTCTTTCTAATTGGAACTATTCTGCTTGTTACTATTCTGCTTGTTACAAGCAATTTATTCTTTTTTTCTACAATGTTTTTTTTCTCAAATACAAAATCAAACGGACGTAAAAACTAGGGATTGTACAGGAAAGGATTAAATAGAACTTCACATGTAATGATGAGATCTTAAGGAAGAGTAATACATACTCTGGTTTAGATTAAACATGGTGCGTTCTAAGCAACTACGAAAATGATAACAGAAAACTTATTTCTGGTTGTCTCTTAACTCATTACCAAAGCACAAAAATTCAGACTAATCCAAACAGAAAGTACTTGTAGACGACATGTTTTAAAAGTAATGACCTTTGTGGATAGAAAACATTAGGGACATGAAGGAATTGCTTATGCTAAGCATTTTTTTTCATTCCCTCAATGTTATTTTTCGTCTGTTTCCGTGAGAGGCGTCAAAAAGCGGGAGGGATTGTGTGGAGATGGGTTAAAATGGTTACCAAGCGTTACCATGGTTATCCCCGTGATCGTCATGCAGGTGCACGTGGACATGAACGTCATCGTCATCATGCGCATGCGTGTGGTCATCATGATCGCTGTGGAACATGAAATGGATCTTATCATTCCCACATCGACCCACACTTGACTGCGCAAGCTTCTGAGCATCTTTCATATCCTCTATTTCCCTTTTGAGGTCTGCTACTGTTTCTTCTAAAAAATATACATATACAGAAATATTCTTGCTCTTTTCTAGGCAGTCTAGAACAAAATCAATAAATGCATCTTTCCGTTACACGTGAGCTTTTTGAGTACTCGGATGTACTTCTGTTATACTTTCCCGAATGCCCACCAGACCAGAGACGAAGTCAGGATATCATCATGGACTTCGACACACTTCTATGCGGTATTTGATGTATATTTATATTTTCATTTGAAATTAACGGATCGTTGTCCCCCACCAACTGTGCTCCGGTAGGAAGGTTCACTTCTCTACTAAACGGTGTTATTTTGCAAAACGTATGGCCAGTGACATGTAACAAAAAAAGAGAAATGGTTGGTTGGCGACCTAACGGTCGTAAATACAGCTTGACGTTTAAGTCGCAAAACTAAAAATATGTTTCGAATAAATGAAGGTCAATTTGGAGTTCAAACTTACTTCAGGTGTAAATGAATAATTTGATTTGTCGATAGATTCATTGATTGACAGCCGCGATATGTAGATTAAATATACACAGAAACCATTCTAAAAAAGCAATTGTGTGCTTTAAACAACAACCACTCACATACAAACAACAGTGTCGACTTCCTTCAGAATTCTTAAGCCAAAATTCATTATGTAGGAGAGAGAGCAAACACACTTTCATTCAACACTCGGACCTAGTACAGATGAATTCTGCAGCAAGCAGAAGCGATAAGAAACATTAAAAGCTGAAAGAATGTGTTTCGAAAATAAAAAAAGATTCTAATAACTGACCCATACAGATTTGCTGTTCCCATAACTTTCATGTCTAATTAAAGTTTTCAAATAGCTGACAAGTAACAAGAAATTTTGCTGAAATGACAATCATCGCCAAAGTTACACTTTAGCAATAAAGAAATCCTTACTTTGACAAAGTAAATGAGTTTTTGATACCCTAGAACAATTAAATTTTGTTCCTACTGGCTATCAATAATAACATGAAATGCTGCCTAATATTGACATTGATGTTATAGGCAATTTTTAAATAGCCACTTGTCTGCGTGAGGTACAGCCATTGAGTAGCCTTGACCGACACACACATTGTAGGCCTGTAGGAAGAATTTCGTGAATGGGATGGGGCTGACTTGTAAACATGTGTAAATTAGGGGAAATGGGGGGGGGGGGGGTTAACTTGTTTATTCGGGGATATCTTCTTAGTGTGCGTATGCAAATAAGTACAAAACAAACAAGCCCCCTTCCCCTGTTCCTACAGTGTATTTAAATATATGCTAATCGTCTAGCGACTTGAGTGAGTATCGATATAAAAGATTCACAGACTGATTAGTGTCGTACTTCTGTATAAAAAAAAGGTCAATACAAATGTTATGAACAATAAAAATTATAAACGATTATGTCGGAGCAAACTCATAATTTATAAAGTTCTATACTATACCCAAAAATGCATTGAATGCACGAGTACAAAATCGAACTCGACATAAAAAAATCCATATCGGACGAGACTGTGTTTGTATTTCCGTTTATGTTTTGTTATAACGGGGAATAGTGCAAGGATACAGGACAAAACTGCTGAGAGCTCTGCCTGGTTCTTTAACGTGCTTAATTGATAAAACCGTCCCACGGACCTCGGATCAACGTGTCATCAGAAAGACAGATAGTTTGTTAGTTTCAGGTTTTGAACCCGCGATCTCGAGTTTTGAAGTCGAGCGTATTCGATTTCGTCACGTAGGATCTTCTTTCGTATCGAGAATCAGCTCATAGTAAAGAAGAGAGGCCAGTCTAAATTTAAAAAATCTACCAAGAGTGACAGATTTGACCCTGGTCAGTCTGCGTAGTCCGTACAGTGTGACCAGCATCTATACTCTACGCATTTTAAAGGATTTGTTTTTGCTAATAAGTCAATTGCTTACATGTAAATCATACTTATTCCATCGAAAATAAATAAGATTCTTACTGAGATTCCTTGCAGCCTTTTTTGACTTTTGTTTCGCTCCAGTAACAGACACGACAAGTAAGGCTAAAATAGCCAAAGCAGCAAATAGGGTTGAATATTTCAACATGGTGAACGATCTACAATACAGAAAATGGAAGTTATGTTTAAACCGTTCCTGTACAGTCGCAGGATTTTACGTCCCTTTAATTAAATACTTAAAAAAGAAAAGGTTGAAAAAGAAGAAATTGCTTGTAACAAACAATTTCTCCTTTTCCCACATACTTTCTACAACATAGGATGGTTTGTTTTCAAATTGCACCCAAGTTATCATTATCCTCTGCATCGTATTACAATTTGGACTGATCTTAAATTTCTAAAAACGGGAAAGGGTTAACCAACAACGCACTTTGGGTGTGCGGATTAAAAAAGAATAAGAAGGCTTTTTTCAAAACAGAGATTGCCTTAAGCGAAAAATTTCTCTTTTCGCTCATAATGTTTTCAACAATATTTAATTTATGTTAATATTTACCTATATCCTAAATTGGCAACTCGTTGGCCCGCCCACCTACTCCATTGGTCCCACCCATTGACTCCGACAGGAAGTTCCGCTTCGATTTAGAACGGCGTTATTTAAATATATGGCCATTAGCATTAAATAAAAAAAGCAGAATGGTTGGTTGCTGATCTAAACGTCATAACTACAGTTTATTCAAGTTGTAGTTACGACGTTCAAGCCGCCAAAGCAAAAAAAAAAAAAATGTTTCATCACGCAAATGGTGACCAATGTCGGAGTTGAAAGTTCTATTCCCTGCCGAATGAATGATTTAATTGGTCGATTGATTCCTTGATTGATAACCGCTTTGGTCAATTGTACTTTGTCATCTGGGAATGGGTTAAAGAGATTCATCGATATTCATGTATACAACGGGTAGTTACAGACAGTCATGAAGATTGAGAGAGAGAGGGGGGAGAAAGACTGAAAGAAAGGGAGAAAGAGAAAGAGACTGAAAAAAGGAAGAAAGAAAAAGATAGATAGATAGAGAGAGTGAGAGAGAGGGTGAGAGAGAAAGAGTCAGAGTCAGAGAGAGAGAGAGTCAGAGTCAGAGAAAGATAGGCAGAGAGAGAGAGAGAGTCAGGGTCAGAGAGAGAGAAAGGAGGGGTATAAAAAAGGTATCTACTAGCATTCATGCTTGTTATAACAATATGTACTGATATATATAAATTCATCTTTTTCATCTCTTATTCATTCAAAATAAGAAAAAGCAAATCTAAAGTAAAGCCTAAGTGCGAGTAACAAAAAATATCAAAAAAGAGAAGAAAATCAGAAATACCTTTCCCAAAAATATCGGATTTAATTTTCCGATCACACCAGCAAAGCCAATAAATGAAAATGACCTTAATCTTGATGCTGACCAATTTTTATACGAACACTTCGATAAAATAATGCAAACAGATGGTAAAACTGAGACGACTTTAATTCACTTACAACAATTTTGCCCTTATCCATCGCTGTACGCAAACGAGGCCGGTTTCAAGCAGAGCCTGGTTCTCATTGGAACTGGACTTTGTTATGGCTCTTCAAATTAAATCTTTGACTGTCACGGGAAACGGGACCTTCATAATCATTGGCCTTTATCAG